>JAUESE010000008.1:17630566-17641121 GCA_032274725.1 Malacoctenus triangulatus
CCGACGCCGTCACGACTGCTCACCGGCGCGCTTTGTGTCCCTCCGCAGGCGGTGAACCGGCCGGGGAAAGAAGTCCCGGTGGGCCAGGACGGCAGGCGGAGGATCGACTGGCACAACTACGACGCCATTAAAAGAGACGCCGCCCGATCTGGTACGTCCAGACGTCGTCGTCTTCTGCTTCTTTCCACGATTCATCCCTCACTTTTATCCTCCAATCAGAATCCATCACAAACTTACATTTTACTTACGTACACTGAAATCACTGACTCAGTCATTTTAACTTTTTGGGCGTGTGGCGTTTCACTTTGGACACTTTTGTCTTGTGGCGCAGCCTTCAAACACCTCAAACTGTCTGGCCTTTGAGGAAAATGACCGAATGTCAGTTTTGGTGTGTTCACTGTGGTGAAACATGAAGATATTTGTGTTAAATCTGCCCTTTTTGTCGAATTACATAAAAAAAATTACAACCCTCACGTGTCCCAGCATTAAAACAGACTATTTTCTACACTCAGTCAGTTAAAAACCTTGAATTTTTTTTCCTTAATTATGCTGTCTAAAAAAAAGTGGGACAACTTTTCTTTCTCTTTTTTTAATGTTGCCTTGGAGCGAGTTAAGTGAGGTAATGTTTTGAAAGGTGTGTGGGTTTTTAATAACTGCTGAGAGCTTGTTGGAGCAGCACTGGGGGGGGCTGGGGGGGTGGCGGGGTGAGCTGCAATCCAAACGTACTCAACCTGACGGCCCGAAATTTTTCAACAGGTAACGGCGAGCAGGGGAAGCCGTTCCCACTGACGGACGCCGACCGGGTGGACCAGGCCTACAGGGAGAACGGGTTCAACATCTACGTCAGCGACCGGATCTCCCTCAACCGCTCCGTCCCCGACATCCGCCACCCAAAGTGAGTCTCGCCCGTGTGCTGACACGGACATCAACTGACACGTCAGCCATATCATTAGGACCACCAGTTACACTGTGAGGAGTTCTAATACGTTTTCGTCTGATTTTGATATTTGGATGTCTGAGTTGTGACTCACTGGTAGCAGCAGGAGAGCTAAATGACATTTGTGTTGCTTTTAAAGGGTTTTGCTTCGTGCAGGTGTTTGACTCGGTTAGTAGAAATGTCCTGTGAAGGGTCCCGGAGCTGTGCTGACCCCCCCTCCCCCTCCCCCGCCAGCCGTTCTCTGAGAAAATACTTCTCGCCAAACTGGGTTTTTGACAGAGACGTGTGGATGTTTACAGAGACAAATCTCAGCACAACACTGAGGCAGAGTCACTCGGATTTAGCGTCTCCTGGATATAAAACACAGACCCTGTAGCCTCGAGCGACCGACCTGTCGGCTGACGGTGAAACACTCCCTGTAAGTCGCGGCTCTATCGGCTCAGGAGGAGAGATCGAAGCTCAGCCGGCGTGAGCTCGCCTTAACGACAGGCCATCGTAGAGTCGGCTGCGCGGTCCGATCGGGTCAGAGTTTCTGACCGGCACGCCGAACGTTTCCCATCCGGCTACGTAAACGTCTCGGTACGGTGCTGGCCTGGCCGTACTTTCACAACGTGGTCGCGGCAGCTTGAGGATCACTCGTCGAGGCGCTCAGAGTGCCCGAGTAGCCGTCTGGGTTAAGTAGAAAGTTAAGTGCGTACACGAAGAGCGCCGTCGGGCCCAACAGGACCTGGACGGCGCTGATTGAAGCGTTTGGTGATAAAACGGCTCAAACTCGATGAACAAGAACCATCCGTCAGTCTCGGCGTGCAGCTGTCGGCGTCAGACGGAGGCCTGGATGTGTCGGCTTTGCTTTTGCGCCATTAGACCAATTAGATGAAGTGCCGGCTGATTAGTTGGTGTCAGATCGATGTTTTTTTTGTTGAGGTTTGTTGGCAAAGGAAGAAGAAGATGACAAGAGCCAGACAAAGACGTGCTGATGAGAGGGAGCCTTTCTGATGTTGACACGATCGCTGTTTAATATCACATTTCTAATAATAATATCAGTCATAGTTTTTTCTCTCAGGTAGTGCAGGTTCGGTTTTCTCCGAGCACTTCCTGCAGGATCATCTCGGTCATTATTCTATCACTTGTTTCAATGGACTTTGAAACGATGACCAGGCAAAAAAAATCTGCCTGTTTCCTTAAAAAATAGCTTCCCAAAGTTTCCAGCCACCTCGGGCCAAACCCGCAGCCCCGCCCCCCCTCCAAAAAAAAAAAAAAAAATGGAATAAACCTTTCTGTGTCGATGCGAGCAGTTTCATCTAAATGGGGGCAGAAGCGGGGCCACGGAGGGGCCAAGAGTCCGCAGGTTTTCATTCCAGCCAAAGACTGCAGCAGGTTATTTCACAGATTGGCACTCCATCAACCGCAGAGGAAAAATGAATCACCTGCTGCAGTCTTTACTCGGATTGAAAACCCGCAGACTTCCCAGGCCTCCGCGGCAGATGGCGGTTGTGCCCCCCCCCCCCCCCCCAAAAAAAAAAGATCCTGGAAATCACCAGTATCTCGTCTAGACTGTTAGTGTCTTGCATGACTCGAATTCTCTTCAAATGTAGCATAAAACATTGCAGAACAACTTCAATGTCTTTCTTCTGACACATTTTCTTGTGTTTTTTTTTTTTTTTTACAGTTTAGTAACCACAGGCTTGATCTTTCTTGATTTGCTGATATTTGATGCATCCTCACAATAGATTTTTAATTATGAGTACATTCACAACAAACAGCAATAAGGTTGAAAACATAATATCCACAAATATCAGTTTCACCCTGTTTTTCATTTCAGGATCTGTGTAAGGAAATCCATAAAAAGATCGATGTCACTGATGAGGAGCGATATGATCTGGAGATGAAAGTCAACAAATCTGACAAGGAGGTAAACAATAACCCAAGAGTGGCTCCTAAAAAACATTTTTTCTTTGGTAGTCTGTAATGCTTATTAGGTAAATTTATTTTAGTGCTTCTCTGATCTATGATGCTTTAAACAATCACACGTCCATGAGTGTCTATGAACTCAGCTGCCCTCTTTTCATCCTCCCTTTATATGTGACCTCCTGCTCCCGAAAGTCCATTTTCTTCTGATTGACCAACATCTACCATCCACCCCTACTGGCACTATGCAAAGGCAGCTTGTAATTTGACACCAGTCTCATCATCTAACTGGTTGCTTCTTCACCTGCCTCTCTGAAAGCCTACATCCATATCAGTGGGCAGTTTCTGGGAAGAATCACCTCTGACTATGTGAAGCTTGCTGTCATCACATGCTTGTGATCTACTATCTGCCTCAAGATCTAACAGAATATATGATTTGCTGTAACCATGCATTGTAAATTTGCTTTTCTGGAAGATCAAAACTGCAACAGTCTTGTTTTAGGTACCTTTATTCACCTGTTGGTAAAAGTCATAATACTTTGCCAAAAATCCTTTTTTTAAAGTCCATTGCACCATTTAATAATTTCAGATCGAGGACCTGAAGATCAAAGTGCAGGACCTAATGGGCAAGTTCAAGAAGCCCGTCCTGAGAAAAGTGCGCATGTCCGCTGATGCCATGCTGAAGGCCCTGCTGGGCTCCAAACACACTGTGAACCTGGACCTGAGGGCCAACCTGAAGCAGGTCAAGAAGGAGGTGAAGGAGGAGGTGAGGAGTTGAATGGGACTGAATGGGACACGTACCAAAGTCACAGAGGAGCAGGAGCAATCAGGCAGTAGCAGTTTATCAAACGAAGACCAAATGTACCATGCTCATGCATTCCCCTTCCAACCATACAAGGCAACGAAAGCGTGGCATGCTCCAGCTGTCACAAGAGCCAAATAATTTAGACTTTAGGTGACAAATGTTCTTGGGCATGTTGCAGGTGTATAGAGTGAATATGTACTGAGTGGCAGGCAGACTTGACAAGACGTGATGGCTGAAACATGACAGCTATGCAACTGACTGACACAAACCACACCCAGAGTGCAACTAATGTACAGCAGAGAGAATTAATGAGACACAAATGATGACAATGAAGGACATGAAAGTTGCACTGCTTGAAGAAGAAAAACATAAATAGAAGGGTGTCAGTCAAATGTGAATATATAAAGAGAATATAGACTTGATTGTGTCGCAGAACAGCTAATTTCTGAATAGCCTTTCACTCTGTGTTCTCTCATTTTCATTGTGTTTATGCATCTTAATTGCATTGCAAGTTAATCATCAATTAACATGGAAAAAAATCCCCAAGTTTTAATCGTCTTGCTCTTTCAGGACAAAGAGCTCCGTGATGTCGGCGACTGGCGCAAGAACATTGAGGACAAATCTGGCATGGATGGGAGGAAAAAGATGTTTGAGGCTGAGGCTTAAAACCAGCACTCAGACTTTCTGAAATCACAGAAACTGGCCTTAAACTGGTTTAATCTCCCACCTTGAGAGGGAAAACAATAATGTGAACACTCTGTAGAAGATTACTGAATAAACACCCTGCTAAAGAAACTGTTGTGGCCTGCTTGTTGGAATGCCACAGCTGACCTGCTCCCTCCCACAAGATTACATGATTACTTTTTACTTGAAGCACATTTTTGAATGTGAATAGTTGCTTAATATTTCATGAGCACTTTACTTTTGTCCCACAAAACAGTGAAGCTGCTGTCTCTCTCATGTTGGAATTCTGTCCTCTTTTTCACCTCTTACAAAGAATTCTTGGACTAAAACGGAGTCATTAATCAATTTCAAAAAGGTATTTAATTTGCCAATCAAAGAATAATTTGACAAGCAGAATTGAATGTGCAGAAACAGAGGTCCAGATTGTGTGTCCTTTGTGATCAGACAAGATAAAGAACCTGACTGTCCCTAGCTCTGTCTTCTTATCCTCTTCATGTTTGGGTCCACTCCTGTTATCCCATCTCTCATAGGTAGGGGGCATTTTCAAACTGTGGCAAGATCAGTGTCAAGTCACACATGATTGGCTGTCACACTGCTGCCATCTTCAGGTCATCCTTGCTCAGTCAGGGGTCCTCCAACTTACTCTTGCACATAATAATAACTCTTGACAAGTCTTGTGGTCTTTTCCTTTTGTTACTTGTGACTTCAACACTGCTACTTGCATATTTAAGTTTTGTTTGCACCTCCTGTTCTTCGCAAAAGATCTCTGCATCCTCCAGTGGTTCACAAATCCCTGTATAGTTTACAAAATACACAAAAACAAGTACATGCTTTGTCCGAAGCAAAAGTTGGTAAAACTTAAAGAAACACATGTTCTGTTTCTGAAGCTGTGACAAAAATGCACTTTGTTATTATGTCCTGTTGGTTGGTGTAAAAGCTCTTGCAGCTGTGAGTTGTAACACTGGGAGGACAGTTGGGGTGGGGGTGTAAACAAAGACTGTAAATATAGGAGAGATTAGATTATCAAAGGACTGTGAGGAGATGAAGGAAAAACAATGAGTCAAAAGGTCGACAAAAGGAGAAAGGAACCTGAGGAGACCAAAGCCCCGTTGTAAACGATGTTTTAGAATGAGAAGTGGTTGCCTGTGAGGATGAAATGGGTGGTACATCTGTTGATCTCTGTCTCTCTGTCAAACCAAGGATACAGATCCTTGGGAATCTATCACCCTGGTTTATAGTGAGAGTAGTGAACTGTTCATAAGTAAATTCCTTCACTTGCTTCCTTGCCATCCTGGCTGTTTGCATTGTGACTGGAAGTTGTTTTTGGATTAGTCCAAAAGTCTCCCTGACTTCCTGATAGCAGTGTAAAAGATGTTTTGTGGTGTGCAGCGTGAACATTAGCTGGAGTTGTGGGCCTTTAACAGCAACAACTACATCTTGGTTCACCTTCTATGAGAGGTGCTCCCCAGTTGCAGGTTAAGCTGAGGTGTTCTGTTGTTGCCTCTTCTCATTGTGCATACATTTAGATCCTAAAGTTAGAAAATGATCTATCGTTCCCTGTTAGCCATTAGGGCGAATAGCAAGCATTAACAAGCCTCTGTGTTTACTGGGCAACACCAAAGATAGCTAAAAGGTGATCCAGATCTCCCTGCTTTGTTCCCAGTGGCTACCATCACTCATCAAGGCTCATGACCATCGGGTGGTTGACAAACTCACACGTGAAGATTGTTCATCCTCTGAAAGAAATATAAAGCTAAAGCCAATGCTATATGTCAGGATCAGTTTGTTCGTTTTATCGATTCAACACACTGTGTGTTTGTGTGTGTGTGTGTGTGTGTGTGTTGTTATTTGCATGGCTACAGACTTTCAGGATGACTCTTGTTTCTTGGTCGTTGCTGATTTATTATGTGCAAAGCCTTTGATGGTGTCAAACCAACCGATGCTCGGCCTGCAGCGGGAGGTGTCATCTTCAGGGCATACTCGTCAGAGGTGCAGCTTCATGGGCACACAGAAGTGGAGAAATGTGACTCTTAGCAATTCCCCCAGGAATCACCTGTGTCCTTATCTCACCTCTCTAAATATAGCAACTCCCATTCAGCTGAATTGTGCTTCGGTTGTAATTGATCCAGTTTTGTCTTTGTTTCAGTCTGTGTTCAGCTTTTTCAGTGTAGCGCTCATTTTATGTCAGGTCCCATCACGTGTCTTTTGTGGGTACCAATTTGGTTTAGAAGTTATTTTAAAAGTAGACCAAAGTTAGTAATTCTTAAAGTTTGAAATGAACTCTACTGACAGTCATGGCAGATTACACGTGAAGGTGTAAAGAAAGTTGAACGAACAAAAATGTCCAGTGTTTAAGAATATTCAGCATTTAAAGGTGTTGATTATTTCTGTTGGTTTATCTTTCACCTTTTAAAAAAAGGGACAAAGCTATGACTGCTTTGACAGCCAGGTGGTTTTAGGTCATAGATCACACCTTTTCTCTTCCTGTGAGCACCATTCTTCAAGTTCTCTGATAAATTGTTCTGAGGTAAGTTTTTTTTTTTTCATTTAAACTTATATCCTTGTCTTTGTTTCTCAAAATTTGGAAATAATGATAAAGTCATGAAAAATCTATTCTCACTAAGAATGGAATTTTACATTTTTTCTTCTGAACCTGACATTACAGTTTATGAACTTTTGCAGAATGATGGTGATGAGAGATTTGTTTCCATGGGAAAGAATTAGTTTTAATATTTTCAAGCAACTAGTTTGTCTCACAATGTTCTTTTTTTTTTGTATTTTTTGTCATTTAGGTGACTGTGTTTGGGGACCAGCTGGTATGCTGCAGAAGAACAATGTGAGTCCAACAACCTCTTTAACCTTTAGACTCTCTACGTAAGTAATAAGTCTTCGAAGTATTTTATTTGTTTGTTGTTACTTATTTATAGGAGTTTTTACTGTCTAAATTTTTGCTTGTGTTGTACGTCGCTTTGGACAAAAGCGTCTGCTGAATGAAACTGTAGAACTGTAGAGTTTTAAGCTTTTTTTGTGCTTAAACTTAATACTGATACTGCCAGCATACTTTTAACATTTCATCATTTGAATTCCAAGAACTGTACAGTGAAGTATTTCGATACCAAAAGTTAAGGCTCATTAAGTATTTTGGGTGTGTAAAATTTCCAAGTATTGGCACCTCCAGTACTCTGTGGCTGTATATTACTTCTACATTTCTCCAGTATTCGGCTTTACGCTCCACTTTGGTGAACCCAACCAAGAGTTATTTTCCTATTTTACCTGGACTGGAGCCAAATCTGATGAGGAGTGAAATCATCTGAAGGATATTCTGCTCCTTCGGTGTCGTAGCCACTTGACTCATTAGTGTTGCTGGTTTCTCAGCTCTTTTATTGTTGGGACTTAATCCAAACACATTTGCGCTTGGACACAGCCAAACAGCATCACTTAACATTGTAACACAAATGTTTGTAACTGTGACTTTTTCTACCTGTAAAAAAACAAAACAAAACAAAACAAAACAAAAAAACTCATTTCACTATTGTAATGAGGTGTCAGCCCTTGTGATGGGTGGCGTTTTCCTTCCGCCCAGGTTCCTCTCAGGGTGATTGGCAACTGATTTATTCTGTCGTTTCAGCACCGGGACGTGTTGTTCGCTCGCTATACATAAAGTCTGTAACTGCTGTCTGTCAGTGAATGCATGTTCACCGTGGAATCCACACAGGCCTCTGTGGTTTAATTACTTCTCTGCATTCTGCCTGTCAGAGGCTGGACGGCACAAGATAATACAGATAACAATCTTAAAGGGCGGGTTATTTATAATGAGGCGAGCCGAGGAAGGGGGCAGATGACACCGTACTGTATTTCATGACCTTGCCAGCTCATTGGTTTGACCACTAATCCGCTTCCATAAAGAGAAAGTGGAGGATTTAGAGGGCTATCGGAGTTTGCAATATATACCTTCTTAACACTTGCTCTGCCTGGGGACTCTGTCTGTCTCGGTGACTCTAACATCTCTGACTGGTAAAAGTAAGAACCCCCCTTTTTACATTTTTCCCGGAGTGTTTCTTGTGGGTGTTTGAGTGTGTCCCATAGATAAAGTGTGAACGCGTGCGGCGGGTTCAGCTGGCGGGCAGCAGCTGGGAATGTCCCTGCGTTGTCCCCCACAGTTGCTGGGAAGTCGTGTTTGTTCGGGCAAAACTGTTTCGCGGGAGATTGTTTGGTGAGTGACCGTTTGCTGCCTTACTGTTGTGGGTCGGTGGAGTGTGAGTGTCTGGTGTCGGTGCTCCACCGTGCGGGCCGGTCCATTGGTGACATTAAAAGGCCAGCGGTTTGTGGAGGTTTGATGTTTTTATGGGAGTTACAAAGGGAACTGAGTGTTAACAATGAAGAATCTTAACAAGTCACCCACAGCCGAGCTAATTCTCAACCGATCATGTCTCGTCTATTTTCAGAGCTGCAAAAGTTGGAATTTCACAGCAGATTTAAAGGTTTTTTCGCAACTTTCAGCAATGTTCTCTTTGTTCCCCTAGCTCTCGTTATCATAGCGTCAGTGGTTGGACTGATTTTCAAAGCGGCCTTGACAAGTTGTCCCCCACCTATTCACAGTCGCAGAGTGGTGATGTACGATGTGGTGATGCACCACGCTGCGAGGTGACACCACTACAAGGCATCAGCCTGAAATCCATCCTCGGGTGTTTATCTTCCTGTCAGCACCAAGGAGAGGGGGGTGGGCGCGCGGAGGAAAGCCATGTCTAATCTGTTGCGGATGCCGACCTCCGTATCTTGTCTTCACTTTACACTTTAATTTAATCCCTACCTTCCAAATATAGTTTGTTTTTTTCCATTAGTGTTTATGTGGCTAAGCAGTGGTGGAGCTTCATTTTTGGTGCCCGTAACAATTTTTTTTGTTGTTGTTTTACGCACTTTTAGGTTTCAAGGTCAAGGACATTTCAAAAAGAGGCTTTTAATGTTTTGGCGTGGGGCCTTCAGGCAGCACTTTGGTCAGTTTTTTTTTTCTTTAGTCTCGTGTCCCTTCCTCAGTCCTTTTATTCTTTAAAAAAAAACAAAAAAAACTTAATTTTCCTATTTTCTGATGCATAAGCAGTACTGACCTTTCACGCTAAGCCCTTTGGCATTTCGAAGGACATTAAGAATTTATCTTGTCAAGGTTCTGCCCAAAAAAAAGGAAGAATTTTTTGTCAATCTGTGATTCTTTACTATAGTTCCATCACCAAGCAAAAAGTCCACTTTGAAGCTGTGGAATCCAAACCTTTGTGGAACTTTCCTGATTGTGTCTGAGGAAGGCTGTGTCCCACCTTCGATTATCCAGAACATTACAGAGAGGCCAAACACCTACAAACCTACAACCATGCATCACTCCCTGGATCCCTGGTTGAATGCCTCCAATTTAGAGGACAATAAAAGTTCGTCTTGTCCAGGATCCAACATTAGTGTAGGCTCTTTCTGTCCTTTGTTTTCAGGCGCTGTCCTCCTTTAACATGATTGCTTTGAGGTTATTTGACTTCTGCATCTTGGCATTGTTGAAAAACAGTACATCCTGAATTTAAGTTAACGTAGCAGTTTCTGGGGTTTTTCCCCCTTTGATTCGGTACATTGTCTTGCAAACACGTCTTTCATCCTGTCCCCCTGTTTTGCTCAGATACTGTTCTTTCGGGGTCAATCCGCAGGCACTTTATTTTTACATTATGCTCTAAGTCTTGGTCCACCAAATGGATCATGTACGGTGTTGGGTTTCTGTCAACCCTTCCATCCTCCTTCCAGGGACACTCCTACCAATCCCCCCCCCCCCATGCATTCAAGACAATTACCAGGGCCTGAATTTAACCCTGCAGATATGATTCCATCGCCGGAGCAACACGCTGTTGTGTCCTCCGAGTTTTGGCTGTCCTAAAATACACCATCAGCCCTGGTGATACCCCCTCAGACCACCTCCTGGCTGTTGCTGGCTGTCTGGACACAGCCATTTGTCCCAGTACAGCTATGTGTTTTGGGATGGATGCCTGCAGCGCTCATCACACGCCTTTTCTTTTAAGGCGAGCCGCTGTCATATCTTTTCTTTTTTTTTTTTTTCCAATAATGAAGACGTTAGCAACAGCTGTGGCTCCAGGAATAGAGTCTAAATCCAGCACTCCCACACAGCTTCTAAACATGACCGGCAGCTCAGGCAGCGAACATCCAGCCTCTAAGGACCCCTGTGAGCCCCTCGA
>JAUESE010000008.1:17641221-17653394 GCA_032274725.1 Malacoctenus triangulatus
CCCACACAGCTTCTAAACATGACCGGCAGCTCAGGCAGCGAACATCCAGCCTCTAAGGACCCCTGTGAGCCCCTCGAGGCTCTGACTTCAGGCGATTGGTTTACCCGCTGCAGCGATATTCCTGTCGTTGTGTGCCAGGGATTTGAGACCTTTGTGCAAGCTAAGCATGACTGAGACTAATGAAAATATTTTGGGAGAATACGGTCCCAACCAAGGTAACATGTAGGGCGATCACCCTCAAGGTAGGAAAAGTTGTGGAATAAACAATTGATTTCAATCAACTGCAATGGGATAGCATACCCTTGTTAGACAGTTTATACCCTGTCCAATAAATAGAACAACAGGTCAAACAGAACAAAAGTCCATCTCACCAGTGTGTTTGTTACTTGCTCAGATGGGTGGAGTCATCAAGTGGAGTGTGGGCTAATATCACTGCTTACTTGTTTTAGGACTAACCTTGTCTTTTGCTACACCGCTCATACTTGCTGAACGTTTAGTTGATGCTGAGGACTTTAAAAGGTTTGATGATCTGCAGATTCTCACTGTATATTCTTCATACCTTTGTCTTATTTAAACTTTTGTTGGACTGTTTTGTAACTGTGCAGACAATGTGGCATCATCTCACCTCCATCATCTGTGTATCCACCCCGAGTAACTGACCTACCTTTGTTTGGTGCACTTTTATGTTGAAGGCTCAGGCTTTTTTTATGCTGGTGACAGTGAGTGTTTGACTTCACCTTGATGTTTTTTCATGGCCTTCCTGGTTCACAGCCACGTTAGTGGGCATGTTGTTTGTTCGTCCCGGCAGACCGTCCTTCTAGAGCAAACCCACAGCTGCTATCGCTCTGCTTTTCCAAATCCTTGGCACTGCCAAATTAACTACTATATATTGACTCAGTTGTTGCTACATTTTTTTGTTTAATGAGATCGTGCATTCACTGCATCACTAATCACTTTATAAACCAAAAACAATTTTATATTTCCACACACAGTTATTTTAGCTCACGTTTTAATCTTGTTACTCGAGCTATAATCGCATAATTACAATTGCATATATAGGCTATTTCTTAAGAAAAAGCCACTAACCAATGAATTATGGCATCTGAGTGATCTGATACAGTCTAACTATGCCTTAGTCCTCCCTACCTTATTCCATATGGATATTTCAGTTGTGCTCATCATTCTAGAAATAAACCCACCAATAGCTGTGCTGAAAATGTGCACAAACTGAATGTGACTCATTGAGTTTGCAAAGCATGTTAGCATCCTCCTGGTTGCCGCTAATATTTTGAGTAGTGAAGCCAAGTTTATTATTTTTTCCTACCTTGCAGTCCTCGTGAAGTGGATTGAGTTTGGATGAAGAAGTGACAAAGGTTGGTGTGTCTGGCCTTAGAAAAGCAGAAAAGGAAGCGCTGCCACATCACAAGTTGCATTGTTGTGTAGATGATGAGCTACATGAACTTCACAGTTTCTAATGTTATATCACTACTGAGCTGAAGATGGATTCATTGGCTCCATTGATTGAGACCGTTGTGTTTCTTTGTGAGGTTCTTGTGAAACACAAGTTCTAAAGAAACTTTTGACTTGTTCAAAATCTGATCTGTAAAGTTTTGTTGTTTTTGTTGTTCACAGAAATTGATTCAATGTGCTGTTTCCTTGGACTGTAATCAGATCAGGGTTGCACCACCTCCTCAGATCAGATCCTCATTTCCAACAGAAGGAGCCAATCTAATCAGACTGATGATTTCATGTGATGTGAGTGAGTGGTCAGTTATCAGATTGTTGTTCGATCAGATTACTTAGGGCCCATGTAATCACAGCGACTGGTAACTGTCGTGTTTACATTGTGAGGGTGGAATCTGTCATCACGACATAACAAGCTCGATTTATGAGCGACGGGTGGGTCAAAAGAATGCGAGGATCAACCAAATCCCTTGGAGCCTCACTGCTGGAATGAAACGCATGAGTGTCAATCACATTTTCTGACAAATCACCCTGCAGTCTCCCAGTTATGTCACCGCAGCATTGCTGAACCTGTATCCCTTTGAGCCACAGGCTGGCTAAATATATAGCTGCAGCGTCCTTTGAGGCATTAACACAGGCGGGGGTTATAAAGTTCAGCTCCATGAAATTTCCTGGAATTAACGTGATGTCTGAAGATAGCTGAATGCGAAATGGGGGTGAGGTTTTGCTGTGCTGCAGGAGAGAAGGGGAGGAGACAAATGTGAAGAGACCACTCACCGTTACCTGTTACCTCTCTGGACTTTTTTAGGGGGTGGGTGCTGATGTACAGCCCCTCATAGATTGAAACACAGCTTAACAATGTGTCTCAAATAACAGTTAAAATGTCACAGCATAGATTTATTCTTTGTCCACTCAATAAAAAGAATACTGACAGCCTTATGGGCTTGTTAGCACGTCAGATAGAGTTACCAATACTGTGCTATTTTCAGACTTTGGACTGGTAGGACAACAAAGTCAGTCCTGAAGGTGCCGCCAAAGTCACGCTGGTGAGACTGGAACGTTTATGGCTGACTGGCCAGTGCCTGTTGGGGAACCGGTCTGAACGGGGGGGGGGTTCACATTCATTTGAGTTCTCGGCTCCACACGCAGCATCAGTGGAACTTAAGCAGTAAAAAATGTAGCATGACCCATATTCATTCCAAAGTCTCGTTTTTGTTTACATGACATGTTGTTGCTTGGTTAGCTACAGCAACCCCCCCCCGTGTTTGTGCAAGCACCTACTATGCTAGCAATCACAATTGATGTGTAAGGGTGTGCATGACAGAGCGAATGGAGGCTTGTGCTACCTAACAAAAACTTCACATACACTCCAGCTTGCATTGGTTCCTTCTTCTCAACTGTACTCATAACTGCAGCCACTAGAGGTTGCAACGTACATACACATGAGTTGCAGCTTGTACGTAATATTGTTTTGATATCAGTATGGTCTGGTTCTGAGGTGACCTCCAAACTGCCACCCATTCACAGTTGGTTTACGATCATATGCACAGATGACATTGTTCTCGAGTAGTAGCTTTACCTTCATTAACTAATGAGAATTTTAAAATGTCAAAGGCATCATCATGAAGGGTGGACCCAGTGGTTGGAAGATACAAGAAGAAGATAAAAGTGAATGAAGGCGTCTCTTATAAATGTATATATACTGTAGTCGTAGGCATGTTATTTTATCCCCTGGACGGAGTCGTTGCACATCTGCCACGTCTGTAGAGATTTTCTTGTGAACACTGTACAGAGTAACATTCCTGATTGACCCTTTTTTGTATTTCACATCCACATTAGCGCTGGCCACTAGGTGATACCTGCCAGTTTTTTTGAGTTCTCTAAATTTTTCTCATACTTAACGAGCTTATGAGGTACTTTTCTGTATAAAGTGCTGGAGCTCACATGCCCACTGTCTCAGGTGTGGCAATCCCACCTTCTTTTCTTTAACAAAGCCAGTTAGGGTAGCTTAAGCACATTTGTTTTCAAACAAGTTGCAAACTTGAGTGCATCAATTTATTGTGTTGGTGCCATCTGTTTCCTGTACAATCTGTTGTGTTCTCTCCAGGTGCTTCACCAGACACAAACAGACTTCATTTTAATAATACCTTTTCTCTTTCTTCCACCAGAAAACGTCCAGATCCTGCAGCAACCATGGCCGACGAGTGAGTACAAGTCTGCATGTTGTTGACATTTTCAATGTATTCACTGTGCTGAAGTTAAATTAAGTTGCACTTTATTCATCTCTCATGGAAACTACCTTCTCTGCGGTTAAACACCTGATCCAGAGATAATACAAACACATATGGTAGACTGGCACAGTACAGCACGTTTTGGGGGTGGGGGGGGCAGTCAGGGGTCAAGAACCCTGCTTAAGGGCCAACAGCGGTGGTGGTGTGTGCATAAAAGCATAAAATCGGACCAACGCCTTGTTACAATCTGTCACTGCACAAAGAAGTTACATTCAAACTGGAAGATTTTGAACGCGTCACAGACCAGGATCGTCGAAAATTTAGAGTAAGGTTCTGCAATATCAGGAAAAAAAACAGGATATATTTTTGTGTTATTTGATCACCATATCATGTGTTTCAAATGTCTGTCAAATCAGTGACACCGTCTGACTGGTGTTTTCTGTGCATCTGCAGGAAAAGGCTGTCCGCAAGACGCAAGCACACTCTGAAGGTAAGGCTTGTCTTCCACGCCGAGCGGTGCAGAAATGGCGAGGTGGCGAGCCTGTCCAATGCTGTGCTCTATGACATGTCCTCAGAGTTGCATGCTGGTGGTGGCTAACAACTTGCTGGAGGCTGAAGCATCAGTGAAGGCTGGCGAGAGGGAGAAGTTCCTGGCAGAGAAGCTTCCTCCCCTGGAGCTGCCGTACTCCAAGGAGGAGCTCATGGTGAGAGAGAGAGAGAGACAAAGAGAGAGAGAGCACAGGTCGTGTCTGACAACACACATATGGGGCTCAGTTTAACAAATTTCCAGTTACTCCTTCACACATGTGACAGTGAAACACACTCACAGCAACCATCCATCGACTCCACATCTTGGACCAACTCCAGCTGACACTGGTGCAGAGACCGGGTGGTGACCACACCAAAGTTTAAGACCACTAAAGATGAAAAAATTTCATATTTCTGGGCCTTTTTTTTCACAGGAACTTTGCAACAAGCTTCATGAGCAGATTGACAGCAGTGAAGAGGAGAGATACTGTTTAGAGTTTAAACTCAACATGGTACTGAATGAGGTAAGACTTTCCAATCCCACATTTCATTCTCAAATGCAGCATGGCTATTTCACAAGCAGCATATTTCACTTTTTTTTTCTTCTCTGATGTGTTCTGATCCGTCCACCTGAACGTCATTCTCAGGGCGGTCTATAAAACGGTCTCCAGAGCCTGTGGAGGGATGTTTGACCGTGTGTTTTCTATCCTCCAACCTCATCATAGGTGAGGGACCTCAACATCAAGATCGTGGATCTGAGAGGCAAGTTCAAGAGGCCCCGGCTGAAGAAAGTGCGCATGTCTGCTGACGCCATGCTGAAGGCCCTTCTGGGCTCCAAACACACGGTCAACATGGACCTGAGGGCCAACCTGAAGCAGGTCAAGAAGGAGGTGAAGGAGGAGGTGAGCCCCCCCAACTGATCACATCCTGAATCCCTGCTGAATTCGAAGCTGCAATGATTGATTTTTTATACCCTTAGGGGACAGAAAAACACCTCTTTTGGGGGCCAATGAGCAGTTTGCACCAACTTACTGGAGTCGTGGTTTGTGTTCACAGGACAAGCAGCTGCGTGACGTGGGAGACTGGCGTAAGAACGTGGAAGACAAGTCTGATAGGAAGAAGATGTTTGACAGTTAGATGGGATCCTTCCCAGTTAAACCTAAGCGTGACCTTTAGGGCTGAATTTAGGTTTTAATGTCTTTGTTACTTAAGAGTTCACTTTATTTAAATGGACGATACCTGACACGAACGTGAATCTGTAGAAAAGGGTTTTTGAGCTTCCTCTGTGTAACAGCAAGTGATCGATGGGCATTGATGCATGACAGTTTGTAAATGTGGGAAATCAAAAGTGGAAACTCAGTAAAAAAAAAAAAAAATCGCAGCTTCCTTTTGCTTTTGCAGGCACTGAAATGGTCCCGCAAAGTGTTAGTATGGTACACAGTGGGGATAGAAATGAGTGATAGAACCATCCCACTGATCCCCTGTACAGGCTGGTCTATGAGCCTGCATCAACATAGCTACAATGCTGCTAGAGAAATTGATGAATTAAAACATAAAATAAAAAAAAACTTGTTTAAAAATTCAGACTAATGAATTTTGAAGATACAGTTACTGATACACTTTAGTTAGCTAACCCATGAATTACAAACAACACATATGAATGCAAGAAACTGGGGTCAAAATGGTTTATAATGACAATGCTAGTTTGTTATGTCAAGTATAGATTTCAAAAGATGAGCTTCATTTTAGTTTTCAAATATATTGTAAAAAGATTAATTCAAGGAATCTATGTTCACATCTTATACAAAGTAGCAGCTGCAGACTACCAATGTGAACATTTTTTTTAATGCTGCTACCGTTTGTTCAAGATGTTAGCGGAAACGCTCAAAAACGACCTGAGAGTAAGTGCACACATTAGAAAATTGGTGTTCAAGAGATTTGCCTGCTTCAAGTCTTGATCTTTGAACGAGTTCAGCTTTGATATAATCGAAAGTTTTTCTTTACTTTTCATGCGTTGGATTCGCAAAAAAAAAAAAAAAAAGCCACAATCACAAACTCTTCAAATAATCCAAAAGGTTTTGTACACTACAATGGACATCAGGTCCCAGAAATATGTAGCTCCTCCTTTGCCAAAGAACATGTTCACCTAGATTCTGTCCTAAACGTCATGTTCACTCATTTCATGTTTGTAAACCAAAATGTGATGTACTTTTGTCGTCTTTTTGCTGTCACATTAAATACAAAAGCTTCATGTTGATCTTGTGGTCTAAGTCCTGTTAAATTTGTTATACTTATTTTCCAAATTGAATTTTGGTCTGCATATAGTTCTCATAAGTGGACTAAACTGTCTGTGCAAGTTAAATGTTTGCACATTTCATTGTTAATATGAGCAAATTCTGTTTTGAAACAAGCCATTAGTGCTGTGCTACAAAAATATAGATTCGATGTTTGTGGCACCTGCAACTGGAAGTGATTAACTTAACACATTTACTGCTCCAAGTTAGCACCATGAACAGCAGAGCAATCATGTTAGCTCTGTGCTAATGTGATGTTTCACAACAGTTCAAATACCCTTTTTCAATGGATCTTTTGGATCACACAATACAACTCGACTATAAGTCAACAAAGGACTTTGAATTTCTTATTTACCTCAGAAAAACCTTATGGTGTCACAGTTGAGTGTAAACTCATCAACATTCAATGTTTGTTAGCATGACTGATAAATACCACTTTACAACTCTGCTCATGTTGGAAACAGTGAACACAGACATTTAAGATTTTGATAGGATCTTTTTTTTTTCTCCATTAATTTATGCAACTAAATTAGAAAGATAACTGGTTACTGACTGACATAATTTTAGCCAATTCCTTATTTTTTTTTTCTACTGGCCTCAGTCTAAACTGAAGAAGTTGCCGTATTTTGGTATTTTGTTCACAGAGGCCATAAAAGGTGAGGTTTGATTCATTCATACTCATATTTTACTTTTTGGGAATGCGGCGGGGGTAACAGTAATTTTTTTTTTCTATTGCAGCTCAGGAAAGTCAGGGTTGGACAACTTTGATCAGTCATAAAGGTAGGCACACTGAGTTTTTTGTTCCTGTACACAAATCAAACTAATTCCATAATTTAACAGCAAGAAAATGCCAAGAAAATAAACACAAAAGATGCTGTACCAAACAGGGTGACAATGGACTGACTTTCCAATCTTAGTTGTTACAAATGTAAAAGACAAATGATACTTAAAATAATGCCAATAATGCTACAATTTGACATACTTGTAGTGAGGATACAGTTTTGTAGCCTTCACAGTGATCAGAGGTAGGTGCCCATCCCTCCTATATCTCATAAGAACGAGAAGCTTGAGTGTTCTGCCCTCCCTACAGATGTTACATTGACACACACCTCCTACTTAAGAACCGTTGCACACCGTGTGTGCATTTTTATGGGAATGGTTTCATCCTCTGATGGTGTCTTTCAGCAGGATGATGTTTCCTGACATAAAGCAAAGATAGCAGGTCAGAGAATATTACAAGGAACACAAGTTTGAGCTGTTGCCTTGGCCTCCAAATTCTCAGATCTGGGTGAATGTCTGCATACGCCTCCACCCTTAAATTTACTGGACTTCACCAGGGGTCCCCATCCTCTTTTACTCAGAGCCCCCCCAACTGCCTTGAATGAAGGCTGTGGAACACCATTTCTGATTTGTGCTTTTCCAAAATACAGTATAAAAGTGAAACCAACCACTTATGAACATACTCCCTCCCACCAACACTTATAAACAGGAGCCTTCAAATTAAAAGCACTGATCCGATCCTGATGCTTCTGTGTATTATAGAAAATGTCTTATCTCGGTTTTCCTTGGCAATTTCAGGGCAGGCCAAGCCTTGGGCCGCAGTGTCATGTTTCTCATGTTTACTTGTTTATCAAAGTACATTTGTCCAAACAATAGCAATCGGTGTGGATACTTGACATATGTTTTGGGACAGTGTTTTGAATTTGACATTTCTGCTTGAGCCGTTCCCCCACTTGGAAGCCTCACAGTGGGGTTGCTAATTGTGCACCAAGTGTTTGGCTGTATTTTGTGCTGACCCCGCAGTTGTATCGCACGTCCACTGACAACCGATGCTCATGAAACAACAGTTTCACTGGCAGACGCTCGGTCGGCAGGCTCGAGTTGCCATACTATATTACATCACATTGAGGCCAATGCTAATCCTCACATCACAGCAACTTCTTTTTCCCAGCGCGACTCAGGTTCCTGGTAGTTTTCGTGTCAGAGAAGTCAAAAAGCTATAAGGCCTCGTGAAATGTTTTTTGGCGAGGTGACATCACGCACTGTGCACCTGCACTTGACAGTCCCAACAATGTCTTGTGTATACGGTGTCCCATTCCTTGGAGTTACCACAGGTTATATTTGACCCCTGCTGACGGCCGTATCATATCCTCAGATAACAGCTGCCTCCTCACTTAAACTCACACTGGCCAAAGCTAGAAATTAGAGAACATGAAAGGAGAACCATCTGGAGAGAGAGTCTTTTTTTGCCGTGTTTGTTCTGCTGACCCACATTGACCCTCAGTAACAAGGTAAATCTCGTCTGCTGAAAGGATCTCCCAACTTTTGTTGTTGCAGAAAAAGAGAACTGACACTGTCGTCAGGACTCAGAGATGAAGGATTGGTGAGTGTAGCTTGTGTCTTCTGTGCCTGAGTGGAATGAAAAAAAAAGGAAACATCATTCTTTCATCTGTAGAACTTTGCCATCGAAGTCTGAGGATAGCTAATCCCAGCTCACCCTGGGTGAAGGCAGGGACCATCAAAATGTAGCTGGCTCATCACATCATTTTCACATCTCTGGACAATTCAGAGTCAGAAATTCACTTCATATGCATATTTTTGGACTGTGGGAGAAAACTGGAGCCCATGCACAAAGCATGCACCCCCCACCCCTATACGCAGGCTCAGACTGAGGGCCTTTTAGATAACCACTCCGCCACCATGAAGCCCCAAAATGAGTCATCACTGTCGGGAAAAGAAAAATGTCAACTTGTGTCCCTGCATCTGATTCTGAACCCTATTTCATCAGTTGAAGGCCTGAAGTTCTCCGTCCATCTACCCCATGCTCCTCCATACATACAGCTACGAGTTCTCTTGAATTTAGGTTCAAGTTTCAAGTCTTGTCGCCTGATTGATCAGGGTTGGGTTGAGTTTTACATTATCATGGACTTAATGTCAAGAGCATCAAATGTGTCCATCCATGTGTCATCTTCAGGCTCTGCGTTCCAGTCATCAACAGCTGAAGCTACTGATTAGTCCCCCCTTGCTTATTGAAAGTTGTTAATCAGTGAAATTGGCTCCTCTTTAAGTCACATACTTAAACACCTCTGGATTAAACCAAACATTGTGTCAAAGTGTTGCATTACAGTTCATTGCATGGCAGTTTTAATTACAGTCAAATGTGAAAGACGCTCCTCCATGTGATGCATCCAAGGTGCTGCCAGATCAGTGGGACTGCAGTCACTCCGCTACTTTTTCACTTTACAGTTCTGGCAAACTGCAGTTTCTGCAGTTGCAGGTTTGTTGTGAAAATGTGTCCGCTCACACCGAATACCTCCTCCTTCCACTGCAGCCTGGCAATACTCAGATCCCACCTACTCAGGTTGAAAGTTGGAGGAGTTGGGAGGAAGAAGTTAAGAATGGGTGACCAAGGCTTGATCCCCCTCCTCCCCCATCTGTCCATGTGTCAAAGTGTCCTTGAGCAAGACACTGAATCCTGAATTTTTCCTTTTGTGATTTTTTTTTTTGTTGTTGTAACGATACCTTTTAAATCTAAGAGAGGAACCGTGCTGCTGTGTAACTTTCAGGTTCTGAAATGAAGTGTGGACACAAAGGTGAAGAAAATGAAATGATCCAAATGAACTCACAGCAGTCCTTGACTTAACTTTAGTTAGGAAACAAGTCTGTGCTCACTCCCAGTATTATTACCATTTTTTAAAATTTCAATAGCTTCAGTCTGTGAGTTCACTGAGGCACATCACAGACACATTTCATTGAAGTTTAACATAAACCAAAATAGGATCTGATCAGAACTTGACCCCTTCACAATTTGTTGTTGTCATTTGATAGTTTTGTGTCCTCTAAAAGACATATTTACTGTTTGCATTGAGCTCTGTGTATCTTCACAGGAGAAGCCTGAGTGACAGCGAGTAAATCCAACCGGATATCCGAGGCTCCGTTAATGCTCCAAACATGACCAGATGGCAGACGGATATCTGCGGGCGACAACCGGTGCTGGAGGCATGAATCAAACCTCCAATAAACACACGCATATAGTTATTAGCGCTTTCACATAGTGAAGAAAGGCCACACGCTCCCATGACCTTTCCCAAACTCAGACCGTAGGTACGAAACATTCCCGCCGGCTCGGATTATGCGGCGGAACTTCTCTGCAGGAGACCCCCTGCCTATCTCCCTTGACAGAATCATAAACTTGACCCACGGCATCGCCGCCACCCCCGCCGCATTCCCAGCATGCCTCCGAACTCCGTCATCCCTGCTGTCTGCACCTGACTCAGACCTGTCAGCGGCTTGGCCCTCAGTCCACAGGCCTATGGTCACACATGCTAAATGTGTGTGGCATTGCAGGCAATTTATGACTAGTTAGTGGGTCTGAGGTGACCATCGGTAGAGAAGTAACGAGGGTGCTCGGTCACAATTTTAGGTTTTAGCTTCTGATTTATTTCACACTCTATAGTTTGTGGTACTCACTCGATGGCTCGAACTCTTCATGAAGGTTGTTTAGCTATATTAACCATCCAGCTAAGTTTAACTTTTAAGATGTGGAGTGTAGCCTTTCTGATGACAGACCAGCCTGTAAATAAATAATCAAGCTGAATCAGTGACTACAATTTGAAGAAACAAAGTCAACAATGTTGGGTGGAAATCTGTGAAAGGCTAAACCTATTAAGAAGCGTAAACTGGAAAGTGCACTTGACTGCACAGCAAGTGTATCCCAGAACCAATGCGACTCGACCCTATGTGATTCCTGCTCAGTACAATGCTTTATGTGCGCTCCAGCTAAATATATAGAGAAGCACCTAATTAGCTCAATAATTACTAGATTAATTCACAGAAGTCAACCAACTCGATAAGTTTTTGCCCTTTAAAGACACACTAGGTAACTTTTAGACCTTAAAATTCTGCTTTTCTGAATCGATTTTGATGGCACACCAACATCCATTTAGCACATTTTTCCAGCCGTTACTACCTAGCGGCGTCCTGAGGCTCAGCCGCTGCACTATGTAACTTTGGTCTCCGGGACGCCACCTTATGTTGTGTCTGCATTTCGCTTTACGGCACTTACATCACATACTAACAACCGTATATAAACATAGGTGATGGTCACAGTTATGATAAAAAAAAAAAAAATTAAAATTGCATTTTCTTCTATAACAAATTGTCACCTTCAGCAATGATGTCAGTACTTTAGAAGGAATGCAGACATGTGGAAAAAAAACAACAACAAAAAAAAAACATAGCTGGCTGCAGCTAGAACCGGACGCTGTGCACAATGGCTGATCCATCAAAGAAACCTAAGCAAACAAGAAAGCAAACAAGCAAACAAGAAAAAGGAAGCGATAGAGTGAGAGACAAGCCAAGAGTCAGCATTGGTCTGGCGTTCACTCGCTGGAGAGAACTGGGAGAAAGAACGGGGTGCAAGACGGATGCAGAATTAGCCGATAATGTAACACTTGGGCACGTATTTGGCGAAGTTTATTAGCGTGCGTCTTGATCAACGAAATCAAAGTACAGGAACATGTTTAATCTTGTCTTTATGTCTCGTGAATATACTGTACCTTGTCGCTGGACATTGTAGGTTTTTATGTGCTCATCAGGTGTATGAGCATCATTGAAGTTTGGGCAATGACGTGAACTCGCAAAGCGCCGCTGACAC
>JAUESE010000008.1:17705296-17715908 GCA_032274725.1 Malacoctenus triangulatus
CTCTCTCTCTTTCTGCAGAGCAGAAATAGACACAGTGCAGAGAAATGAGGGGAAAAGATGCTAATGCATGTTAGGCTCATGTTCGGGTACGCGAGGGGCCGCCTCTCGTCTCTGTGTCAGCAGATATTCCGTTCAATTAAGCCGGCGAGAGAATTTCACTGGTGCTGTCGCGTTGCCGACGGTGAACTTCGACCCGCGAGCGTAAAAGAAGCTCAATAAAACACAAACATCCGGCTGTCGAGTTTATTACTTTTCCATTTTGTAGCCAACACGGCAGAAAATCCGAGATAAAAACGTCAGGAAGACAGTTTTTTTCGACGACTTCCGGATTTCATGCTACGTGCTTTAAATTGATCATGTAGCTGATCTTTAGCATTAGCATTAGCCAAAGTAGTTGTAACACTAAACCCCTGTTTACCTGAGGAATCAGACATTATAAATCAAATTACCATCGTTTTATTCCCTCACCTCGCAGACGTAACACACATGTGGCTCCACTCTGATGAAGCACCGTGTAAACACGACCCTCCGGTCGGCCTCTTCATGTAATTAGGTTTTTTAGAGCGCGTGTAAACACGGTCGCGGTGCGTGAGATCGGACTCGTGCGTGCACTTCAGGGCCTCGGTGCCAAAACAAGAATATGAAAGGCGGTCGAAGGGCGAAGCCGGACGGAGATTAGACAGCGAATTCAACGAGGAGTTCTGCGGTTTAGCTTGTGAAATTAGCTCTGACCGCGGGCTGGCGTCGGAGGTCGGAGGTCCGACGCGTTGAAATTACGGTCACATACGCGGCGCGGCCGGTTTATTCCCCCCCCAGAAAAACTCTGCATCTTCTGGCTTCAGCCGCGCTGAAAGACTTCGGATTATATCGGTTCTGCGGCGACCGAGCGAGCGATTTAAATATCAGTGGCTGTCATTGAGAAACAATATCAAAGCGCCCGGCAAATTATTTGAATCAGTGATACAGCGCGCCGCTACATTATCAATTTGCATATGTGTATGCACCATCTGTCTGCAGAGTTGCCCTTTCCAAATGCCACGAAAGGTCAGAAAGCAATAAGTCAAGGCGCCGCCGTGCCTGGCGCGAGTGCCTGGTTTCACATGGCGCCGTATGCATCATCGGTGCGTTTAGTGGGGGAATTGTAAACAGTAAACATAACACTGAAATTGATCTGGAATTAATCATTAAGTCATTTGCCGCGTTCTTGTCGCAGGTTTGATTTAAGAGCTTCAACCGGCTTCGCCTCCGTGTTTTACATTTCATTACGCGCGGCTGCGGAAGGAGGTCAGCGGCGTTTCGGGTCCGTTCCAGACGGATATCGATAGACGTTTTTTTTTCTTTCTTTCTTTCTTCATCCTAATATGAATCGATATCGGGCCGGCGTTTTCTCTGTGAGTGATGAAACTGGCGGTCAAGGCTTGATCGC
Source organism: Malacoctenus triangulatus (assembly GCA_032274725.1). Taxonomy (NCBI): domain Eukaryota; kingdom Metazoa; phylum Chordata; class Actinopteri; order Blenniiformes; family Labrisomidae; genus Malacoctenus; species Malacoctenus triangulatus. Next base: position 17,706,723 of record JAUESE010000008.1, read on the forward strand.
TTCCTGTTGAAGCGCCACAACTCAAACAGGCTGCTGGTGAACGCGTTGGAGAGACCGAAAGCTGCTCCATAAGAGTTGAAAATCAGTCCTGCTTCCCAGTTAAATCTGAATGATTTGATTCCTCAAGAATGTTGTGGAAAATGCCTTCATGATCCTGATAAAGTCTGAACTCAGACGAACAAAAACGGGAGAAACATGCTGGTTTCCTTTTACTCACTCCGGTCACGTCGAGATCTCAGATAGCGGAGGGACGTCTCATTAAAGATGTTGTCACGATGATGGACGGACTTCTGTCCAGGTTTATAAGCTCAGTGGAGATCAAAGAGAAGTACACGCTCGGTAGGATTTGATTTTTAAACTGAATGTGGGAACGTTTACAAGTTCATGCCAGGAAAACTCGGACTTCGGTTTTCATTGGTGTCACGTTGAATAAAGAATTAAAGCTCCTTCAAAGGTCACTCTGGACTCCATGTGATCTTTCCTGGAAGACACTCTTTCAACTGTTTTTCAAGGTGAAATCACAAACAAGCTTTATGTTGTGTAGCTTACAAATACAGTGTCATATTATGGATATCTGATTGTCGGCATCCACAGAGATTTTCTTGTGAACTCTCTACTCGCTGCAATTTCTGACCGGTCATGGTAGTATTTCAGATGCATTTTTGTTACTAGTTGGAGGAGAAAACTTGTTTTGTTGAGTTCCCCTCAACTAATCGAGTAATCAATAAGCTAATTAGGTACTTTTCTGTGTAAATGGCAGGAGCGCACATGGCACCAGCCAACATATTGTACTGAACAGACCATTGATGAGCACAGGAGACAACAGGAAGTCCCTTGAAATGAAAGATCGGTGCGATCCGACGACGGTCGTCGTGTTTTTTTTTTTCTTTTCACGACTACATAAGATCGTTAGTCTTCAAATAATCGAGTCAAATTATTCCAAAATGACTCCAAACATCTTGTTGTAGTTGGTCGGATTTCATACCTGAGCTTTTTTGTTCGTGATTAACAGCTTGTCCCCTCGGATAGTCCGCTTCGTTTGGTCGGTCTGAATTCTGGTCTGAATTCTGGTGTGGACCAAAGGAACGGTCTGTTCTTCCTCAAGTAGGTCAAAAGTTTCCATGAGCAGTAAGTAAAGCTTTATGTGAGTGTCGGTAAGCTGAAGGGTTTTGGCAGCTCCCGTGTTTTCATATCTATTGTGTCAGCCGGCGCGGGTCTGAACACAACCTGTCAGAACTCCGAGGCCTCGCAGGTAAAGCAGATTCAGATTGTGTTGCCGTCTTTTCATGACGACCGTGTCGCGGCGTGGAGACAGTTTATCAGATCCCCGTCCCCCCCGTCCCCCCCCGCCCCCCCCAGCTCAGAAGTCGTTTCCACGCGGCGCCCAACCTGTTTGTCCTTTCACGTTTTCCCTCGAGTGTCAGAAAATGAGACGGCGGTGGAAATTTTCCATTCCCTCCTGTGACAGGCGGGATAATTGGCTTGCAGTCACATTCAGCCGGCTGGAGGAGCAGGTGCTTTTCAGGGCTGCGCTTTTTCAAACGCCGCCGTGTCACAGCTGCTGAAGTGGACGCGAAGGTATGAGGGGAAAATAATCATGTGCGGGGGGGGACTCCGTGTGAGTGGACTGATTCTGTTGGTTTCAAGACTGAGAGCTGCTTTCTTTCATTGTTTCTTTTCAATCGCAGCGCTTGTGATTGTAATTCGACATTGAACGCACATTTGGCCTTTGGTGCATGTTGACATATTGTGTTTCCCTGAACACAGAAAAACACGATTAACAAATGAAAGGTTAGCAAAGAAACGTACCTCCGTAGAGTCGTAAAAAGATGTCAAATAACGATGATTAAACAATCAGGACGCTTTAAAAATGGCAGGTTTGAGTTTGTGAATGAGGTGTTTTCCTTTCTGCTCTTTCGACGTCACTGATTGGCCGAATCAGCTTCCTGATGTCTCGTTTCAGCCCGACTTGACAGAAAAAAAGGATTCATAGTCACACAGCTGGAAAATCTGCTTCCAGGGAAGTTTTAAGACTAAAACGAGGGATTGATGATTAGTTTTGTTTATGTTTAACGTTTATTCGACACATGACACTCTCCTCTCCGTGTTCACAAGTCCCGGGTTGATTTTCTGTAATAAACTGCCGACCCTGATTGTGTTCGGCAGACAAAAGTTCAGCACGGCAATGAGATTTCGTTTTTTTGTTTCCGAACACAAAGACTTGATTGCTGAGAGAAACGAGAAAGAGTCACAATCAGACGGAGAAATTCCTGGATGTGACATGAAAACCTGCAATTTCGTCGGTTCTCCGACGATCTGTTTGTTCCAGCTTGTCAAAACACGCGTGCCCACTTTCCTGCGTCCGCAGCACGTCTGCCTCCCGTCCTCGTCTTCTCTCTCTGATGGGTTTTCCTCGCTCGCGGTTCCTTCTTCCTCTTTTTTTTCGGTGCCCCCTTTTTTTGTTGAACATCTCACGTTTGTCTTCTTGAGTTTTCCCCCCTCGAAGCGTGGGGGTGATATGATTTATGTGGCCCTGTCAGGGCTCCACATGAGGCGGCGGGAGGAAGAGCGGGGCTCCAACACAACTCTCCTCTTTTTAATTTTTTGGGAGGAAACATCCAGAATAAGCCGCCCGTTCCGGGCTTGGAAACAAAAGACGTTATGTAAGTGTATCTGTCGGAGAGATAATCTGTTGAATCTTATCATGCCAGATTTCACAGAGCCCGGAGGGCGCGCTGGGGTTGATACCAGGCGTCGTGTCGGAGCTAAAAGAAGAAGGGGGGGGTCTACTGGTCTGGAAATAAACTCCAGCGAGCTTATCGTAGATGTTTCCTGAAACTTTACGCAATTCGTCAAGATTTGTGAATAGCTGGCGGACGTGAGACTATTCTCTGGCTTGAAAGGATCCGGTTATCTCCTGTAACTCCTCCAGATTGGAGCCGCGGAGGACCGCAGCTAATCCCAGCTAACGCAAGAAAAGACGGGAGCATCCCGGACGACCTTACGGACAGAGACCGACGATTCGGTGTCACCAACACTTCACTGTGCTCGACTGAGGGACTAACTGTTATTCCAGTGAATATCTTTTTCTTTCCTGACAAATAAATCTACTTTTTAGAGCGTTTTTCAACACGGCGCTGTCTAATCTGACTCCACGTCTGATGTGTCTTTTTTCCCCGCTCTTCTCTCCTTTTACGACCTCCATGATCTCCGTGACTGATGGTGCTCAAACACACTTTCTCCTCATGTTAATCTCATAATCGTTTCGTCTGTCAACACGGAGTAGCCGGGGCTAGCTGCTAGCCGGCGGTGATTTACTCCTGGCTGAATATTGCTCCTCGGTGTGGCCCATTTCCTCGGCTCCCCTGGGATGTCATATAACGCTCAGCTCGTCACGGAGAGGGAGAGAGGGAGAGAGGGAGAGAGGTGCCGGGACAACTTTGAATACATCGAGAGACCACTTTACATCTTATTGCCTCTTAGAGGCTTTTCCCCGATGATATAAACCTCTAAATTGCAAAGTGAAAAACCTGTTAATGTTTCGACGGTCCATCATCCGCCACTTTTAAAGTCAATCAGTCAGCACGCAATCAGCATTCCCCTCCACTCAGGAGCCGAGCAGGGGCGAGGAGAGGCGCGGGCCGTTACATCCCCCTCAGCCTCCAATCTGAGGGATCCATTAAAGGGTCTTTATAGGACTCAGGACTATTTTCGGGTGGAAAAAAAAAAGGTAATCCAATTGTCTTTACTCCTCTAATACTTTTTATATGGTGTCCCTCTGCTCGATCGTTCCCTGCTTCTCTTTCACTTCCTCCCATCCGAGCGGCTATTAGCCGAGCATTATGAAGCCGACGGTTTGCCACATGAGAGCAAATATCACATCAGACAAACGACAACAAAAGAGCATCACCGGTAAACCTGCATAATACAGACAGCTTCCTATTTAAGTGGCCTTTAAAAGCCACCTCCCGCCCCCCTTTGCCCCCCCCGCCCCCCCATTCCCTCTCTATCTGGCTGCTTCCACAAATTAACTCCAAGCACTCATAACGCTGCTGGTCCAGTCTGCTGTGACAGTCTCCACTCGTGTCGAAAGAGCTTTTTGGGCGACCGGCTGCAGCGATTTGTTCCATTTCAGCCACAAGAGCATTAGCGAAGTCAGCCACCGATGTTCGGTTGGGGGTGGGGGTGGGGGGGTGAGGCCAGGCTCGCAGTCGGCGTTCCAGTTTGTGCTGAAGGTGTTGAATAGTGTTCGGAGCTGGGCGCCGCGCAGACGAGTCAACTTCTTCTGCAGCAGCACACTCGGGGGAAGAAAAAGAAATCGCAGCCCCCCCCCCCTTATGTGTGGCCTCATATTTCTCTGCAGGTGTGAACGCGGAGTCATGCAGCAGAGTTGGAAGCACGCGACCCGTGTGAAAATACAGAGATGTACACTCGGCGAGGGAGAGTGTCGAGCTGCAAAAGCTAATCACATGGAGTCCTTCTGCAGTGAATATCTTGCACTTGTAAGAGGCAAATATACCCAACACGGCTTCACAGTACCTCAGTAAAATGGGATTTGAACGCATCCATCAAAAGATTCGAGGGTCGAAGCAAAACTTGAACACGTCAGGATGGTTTCATTTGGGGGTAGGAATAGCCAAAGACAGCCAGAATAAAATCACAACTGCTGGAAAAAGACCAGCATGCTGTAAGAGACTCCACTGGGATTTAAACCCAGGAGCTTTAGTTTTGAAGGAAAGAGGACGATGCATTACACCGTCAATTCACTCGGTGTATCTGCATGATGCTACCTCCATCAACCACCACTTCTCTTCTTGAGCACCAATCAGCACTGAAGACATCAAGTGGAAAAGACATTGACTCTCAGCACAAGGGTCGTGGGTCTGAATCCTGCAACGATGCGTTATTACGGTGTCGCATTCGATATAAAACAAAGGGTTCAAATGTCAGACAATACAAACAAACGATGGTCTATACACTCACTGTTCAAAAAAGGTTCAAACTCGTCAATGAAAAAGTTGAAACTCAACGCGAAACTTCAAAAAAGTCAATGAAAAAGTGTTCAAACTAAAATAAAAGATTCTCGCAAACAAAAGAAACTCAATAAAAGATTTTCAACTGTAAATTTTAAGATGATATACAAGAACTTAATTTCCAAACGGTGACGGTGTGAAGCCAACTTCCAATGGGACAATCATCAAAGTCAGACAACACGACACTACAGCTGCTTGATAATGGAAAAATAACCCAAAACATTTGACTGGCAGCCAGTGAGCTGCATGTGACGGTATCTCTTGAGCCGCTCTTTAATTTTTAATCATTTATGGACGCTTGTCTCCCTCGTGCGGTTAATGGCGGAACTACACTGCAGGGATGTCAACAGACATGAGGTCATTCCTGTAAAATTCAACATTCACACACAAATGTACATATTGGGACTTTTGCCTATTTTGGGGGGGGGCACCTTTCCAATTAATTAAACTACAATGACCAAATGCTATGATATTATTTCATATGTTTACAGAAGAACCTAAGAGTTTAAAGATTAAACAGTGTAAGATTTTGTAAGACCAGCTGAGGACACCGGCTTGTGTGACTGTTTTGAATGAATGCATTAAAAGGCAAAGAGTCACTGCATAGCGTTTAGCTTTAGATCATAGACAATTTAGGAAACTCGCAATTTGAGGTGGAAATGCAACAAGGTGCCACGGCACTTTAACGATTCTTATTTTGTATTTATATTCTAGTGGTCAATAAAATTTTTATTTATTTTTCTTTACTACTTTGCTAACATCATTCAAAAAATCTTTTCCTGAATGTCTATATTTACCAAATATTTGGTTGTTTGCTTCCATCTACATGCGGCTCCGCCACCTTTAACTTCTGTTCAATAGTAGAAAACATATGACGCCGAGTGACACAGGAAGAAACTGTCACAGGATTGATTCCCCGCCGAGCCAATAGGAGAATGAGTTTTGCAGCTTGGGACCGCCTTTGTTCAAAATGGACCAATCGCCGCGCAGGGTGAGAACTTCCGCTACGCAGACGGAGCATGTTCCATTGTACGAGCTGTCCTGAAAGAGAACCGCGATTGTTGATCCGCTGAGCAGCTAAAAGCGAGATTTCTCCAAAGTTGTTTCGGTTGCCAGACTCGATCGTGGGCTCGGAGCTCGGAGTTACACGCGGTTGTTGTCGTGAGTGCAGAAGTATCGGGTGTTTGTTTTGTTTTAACGGAATCACGGTGCCGCGGTCCCACCAAAGGAATTTCTGCATCAGCAGCAGCAGCTCATCCACCTTGCTGCCCTGTTAGCACCGGAGCTAGCCAGCGTTAGCCGCAGCGATCCTTTTTATGAGGCGATCCGAGGAACATCCTCAAGAAAATGTTTCTCATCGGGAAATATCGCGTTTCGAACTAGGCCACGATCAGAAAACGGGAGCTGTTAGATTGAAACCTGCTCACTTAGCCGAGTTAGCTTGCTAGCCGAGGCTAACGGTGCCGGATTGTCTTTCACAAAAGGGCAACGCGTGAACCGGAGACTCGGTAGCTCGCCGAAGCGTCGCTGCTCCGCTCGCAGTGTTTTTGAGTTGATCGGGCTGCAGCTCGGAGACCCCGCAGGATGAACGGATTCAGCACGGAGGAGGACAGCCACGACGGACCGCCCGCTCCGCCGTTTTACGGGCAGAGCTGCTGTCTGATCGAGGACGGGGAGCGCTGCGGCCGGTCCGCTGGAAACGCCTCCTTCAGCAAGAGGATCCAGAAGAGCATATCGCAGAAGAAACTCAAGCTGGACATCGACAAGAGCGTGAGTGTCCCTGAAGGTGTCAGTGTGTGAATTTGAAGGTGGGATGGTGGCAGAAAGTTAGACCGCACAGCTGTCAACTAAGCACGGCCGCGAAGTCAGCCTCCGAGTGGGAGTTACAGGGAAACTCAACTCACTCTGCAAAGAGACTTTTTTGTAACCGTGAGAGACACAGACGTGTTTTTTTTTAAACCAGTCTTTATTTATTCAAATTAATGTCATTGAGTGATGTCGTTTCGTTGACAAGAAGTCGCTGTCACGCATTTAAATTCACTCTTTTGGACAATTAAGTGTCACTAACTGATTTTTCTCGTGTTGACGTGTTAGGAAGTCATAGAAACGTTTTCTCGGTATGAAACGAAACCAACGTTTAAAGCTGCCAGCTTTGGATATTGAACGTGTCACCCTGCTGAGACTCATTATAATGTGAAGAGCAACTTTTGATTTTCGTTAACAGCGTCTGTCAGCCAGAAACGTTTGTATTCATATAAAATATGAAATTGAAGTGTTGTAAATACAATAGAAAATAGACGTTTTGTCGGACATAATTCACCAGCATAAATAAATGGATTTAACTTGAGCTTGTTGCTGTAAATAAAGTTTTAGTTGAACTTTTTCCCTTGTATGACTAATGTGAGGCTAACTTCGCCGCAACATGCTAGTGCTCGTTAGCTGTCCAGCTTCCAGTTGACGGGAGGGAGGAAAAAAAACCAAAAATCAGCTTTTATTTCCGTTGCGGTCAGTAATAAAGTATCGATGTGCGGTTTTATCGTCCGCCGCTTCATCCCGCTTTCACGCCGCTTGTTAGCTTGACGCTAGCCGTGTGTGGACGCCGGTGAGCCGGCCGGGACGGCAGCTCTCTCCCGGCTCCAGTTTCTCCTCCACGCCCCCGCTGCTCTCCAGAAAATGGCTGTTACGGAAGCTAATCCCCTGCTCGGGTGTAGAAACGGTCCCCGGCTGGTTACTGTTGCGTTTAGCAGAAAACGAAGCCGAGACGTTTCTTTCCTCCTATCTGCTGATTTTTGTCTTAATTTGAAAGAATCGTTCTTTATTATTATTACAGTGCTTTTTCCCCTTAAAATGTTTGTTTTAAATGTCCCGAGCAGGCCATAGAAAGAAAGTAAAGTGAATATGATGATCAAGTCAAATGTGTTGTGCTAAACAGGCTTGTGAGGGGAATGATGAGGGTGGGCAGGGTGGGGGGGGGGGGGGGTCACTGCATCTCTTTTCCAGTCAGCATCCTCTTTGACCCCACCGTGGTCCCACGAGGCTGCTGCATCCCAGAGACGACACACACACACACACACACACACACTCTTGACCTAACGTGTCTTTCTGATCCCTGCAGGTGCGACATCTCTACATCTGCGACTTCCACAAGAACTTCATCCAGAGCGTCCGCAACAAGAGGAAGAGGAAGACCAGCGACGACGGCGGCGAGTCGCCGGACCATGACGTGGAAGTGCCCGAGGTAACGATGGCTGTCACGGCTAAAACGCCAGACGGTTGAACCGCAGCGTCATTGTTGAACATGCAGATCTATTCAGGGACTCACTACGTTTAATAACTTTCTCGAGTTTCATTTTCCAACCTTAAAGTTGTTCAAAAAAGATGTAAATTTAGGAAGAGTGGAAAATAAAGCGTTATAAACCTTCTTTTTTAAAAACCCAAACTAGAATCTAACTTGTAATTGTCCGAGCGTGTTAGAACAGTGGCAGGACGATCGTCGTCCTCTTGCTTCCCCTCGTCGGCTGCGGGACGCTTCAGCCTTTAACGGCTGTTGGACTCCGTTCCTCCTTCAGTCTCTACAATATTTCAGCCTCTGCACTTAGCAGCTGGCAGTCGCGTTCTTTCTATCAAGTGCAGCTACTTTTCCTCTCGTCCAAACCGTTAATAAGCTCTGACAAACAGCTTGAGTTTAACTTCTCGTTGCCAACGCAGCTCGGTGCACAGTTTTTCTCTGCGCCTCTGTTTAAAGATGTCTGTGGCTCTTCTTTGAGTTTTTTTCACCAATAATACAAGAAGATGAATACTTTGTTTCTGAAAGAAAGTGTCATTTTATCCACAATCTGTGCATGAGTCTGCACGACAAGGAGCTCTCGCTGTTCCAGCAGGTAAAGGAAACGGCAGGACTTGACCTTGACAGCAGCAGCAGCCAAAGCTGCAGCCGTTACACGATGACCAATAAACGACCACCGTTTTTCTCTCCCTGTAATTCATATTCATCCGGTGTTTAGCCCGTCTCTGTTTCGCAGCACTGACCTACTTCCTGGCGCGGAGATCATAAAAGTTTCATCTCCTTTAAAAGCCGAAAAAGAGGCGGAAGCCACTGGGAGTCTTGCGTAACGCTCTGAAATGTTTCCAAAAAAGAAACGCCGAGGATGGA
>JAUESE010000008.1:17760358-17770612 GCA_032274725.1 Malacoctenus triangulatus
ATATAAATATACACATACATATATATATATAAACTGCTTTAAATTGCTACCTTACTCCGTTGTCATGTCATTGCCACTGTGCCAGTGTGTCTTGAATACATCTTGATGGGGTATTGTCTTTTTATCTCCATGATAGATCCACAGTTTGGATGGAGGTACTGCAAATGGATACCTCACTGAAGGAGTGGAGAGCTTAGGTTGGTGAACCTATAAAGTGATTATTTTCACGGATATGCAGTTAATATACAGTTATGGCCAAAAGTTTTGGGAATGACACAAATATTACATTTTCACAAAGTCTGCTGCTTCAGGGTTTTTAGGTCTTTTTGCCAGATGTTTCTATGGCATCATGAAATACAATGAGAAGCATTTCATAAGTATCAAAAGCTTTAACTGAGAATTACACAGAACTCATGCAATAACTCAATATTTGCAGTGTTGACCCTTTTTCAAGACCTCTGCAATTCTCCCTGGCATGTTGTCAATCAACTTCTGGACCAAATCCTGACTGATGGCAGTCCATTTGTGCGTAATCAGTGCTTGGAGTTAGTCAGAATTTGTGGGTTTTTGATTGTCCACCTGCTTCTTGAGGATTGACCACAAGTTCTCAATGAGATTAAGATCTGGGGAGTTTCCTGGCCAAGGGCCCAAAATATAAATGTTTTGTTCCCCGAGCCATTTTGTTATGACTTTTGCTTTATGGCAAGGTGCTCCATCATGCTGAAAAAGGCATTCTTCATCACCAAACTGCCTTTGGATGGTTGGGAGAAGTTGCTTTCAATCCCACAGCTGAAACAACTTCATGGTCCTGGTGTTTACTGTACGTTTTTGGGCGCCCTGGAGTCTGTTTGGCAACAACTGAACCTCTCTCCTTGAAGTTCTTGATAATTAGATAGACGGTTGACTGAGGTGCAATTTTACTCGCTGCAATAAACTTTCTTGTTAGGCCCTTTTTGTGCAATGCAATGATGGCTGCACGTGTTTCCTTGCAGGTAATCATGGCTAACAGATGAGGAACAATGATGTCATTATGCATGATGTTCTTCACTCCTGTTTCTACTTGCTCACCCTCTCCTAGCTTGAGACACTGGACTGATAGGTTACACACTGCATCCATCTAACTCAAAGCACGCTGGGCACAGGCACATCATTTAATTTTTGATGAGCCCCCCCCCCCCCCGCACACACACACACACACACACACACTGTCACAACCACTACCACTCTCTCTAACCTCACTTCTTTCCCCCCTTCCCTCTTTCTCTTGTCCTTCTTGCACAGCCCTCATTGCACCACTTTACCTGATCATAACCCCCAGCAAGATGGCCAGAAGCCAGTGAGGGCAGGTGACGGTCACAGTTACGATAAAAACTAAGAACATTTTTTTTGCATTTTTTCTATAACAAATTGACACCTTCAGCAATGGTGTCAATACTAAAGAAGAAATGCAGACATTTAAAATAAATAAATTAAGAAATGGGTTGGGTTTATTTCTGTATTTTCCCAATAAAATGCATGATCAGAAAAATGCATCATCATCAACCCATAATTCCTTGCAAACTAAACAGGTTGGCAGCTGCTCGTAGTTCAACTCACCACAAGGGCTGGTTTCAAAAGAAGAAAACAGAACAATAAAATTTAAAAAATATATTTTTGGGTGGCAAATATTGTGTTTTTGACAGATTTAAAGCCATTTGAGCTACATGTATTTCAAGAGTGGAGGTTCTCCTGCATAGTTTTGCTTTGCCTCATTGCAACAGCTTTTGAATTTTCTTTCACCACCACAGCTAAATGCATTGTGAAAGTGTCAGGGCATGCTGATGACACTGATCAAATTCACATTTGATGAAAATGTGAGATGAGATGAGAAACGTAACATCATTCCCGAAACAAAGAAAGGTGCAGTTGATGAAGGAATGGTCGGTTCTGCTTCTTCAAAATCAGACCAAGTTTTTCGAAAAGACACTTCCAGTTGTCTCTGTAGTCCCTGTTACTATAGGGACATCATGTGGACAGGCAGCGGTCAAACGAGGACATGCCGCTAAACATGTCACTACTGGTCTGAATGGACAGGACCAGAGGCCATTATGAGTACGACATGGTTTCAGCTTGTTCATACGGAAGAGTCAGTACTTTGTTACTCTGCTATCAATTGGTCTCATGAATGTCATTAGACTGTGGGATAGAGCAGCATTTACACACAGAAAACATGTAAACTCCACACTGAAAGGCCCCACTCGGGCTTGGGCCACAGACCTTGGTGTGAGGCAGCTCCACCACCTCACATCGCAATAGTTTGAAAGTATTCTCATCACTGTTATCAGTTGGAAAAGCCTCAGGCTGCTCTGAGTGCTGTGTTAGGCAACACTGAAGGCACTACAGTACATTCAGATTGTCACTAGTAAGGTGCATGGATGTAAACAATGAAGATTAAAGCATGTTGGGTTTTTGTAACACTTGTTGCTTGTTGGCTGTTAAATCTTCCTGAGAGGTCTACCCAAAATACGACCGTAGCCTTTCCAGGTCAGACTTGGACATTTAGAAACAGCTTATGATGGCTGTGTGAGTTATCCCATCCTCAGCCTGAGATCTAAACTGGCACACTGAGGGTTTGATTACCAGTTGTTCTGTATTTAAAAATGATAAGCTGTGGTATGGTGCTTTTTAAAGAGTCTGATTAGATTCAGGTGAAATAAGTCTGAATGTGTTTCGAAATGTCGCACAGCAAAAACAAGAGAAACCAACCTTTTTGAGAGGGACCTGGCTGCACTGTTTCACAGAAGTCAACATGTTTTTTTTCTAACTTTACTTTCAGTTTTTCTGTATCATCAATACAACAGCAGGGCTCGAGATGATGTTCACATTGATCGTTAGGTAAAAAATAGATGAGTTTGTCTTCACTGTGAGTCTCAATAAATGCCTTTGAATTGCAGCAGCTGGATAAGTACTAAAAATAATTTTAAATTGTTGCGCTTCTACACTGGAAAAACTGATCATTGAATGAAAATACGCATTGGTCAATTTTTTTCACACTTGTCCCTGCTTGAAAAACAAACTAGTTTTGGCGAGTTCTCAATCAGTTGGTTTTTGCAAAGTTGTCACCAATATAAAAATAAAACATTTGAAGTGTAGCCAGGTTGGTGTCGAAGGGTTTTGTTTTTCCTCTGGATTTACTGAAATTTTCAAACATTTCACTTTAAATTTTTCTGGCAAAGTGTTGATGTGTTGAGATTCATCTCAAAAATATTTTTAACAAACACTTTAAAAAAAAAAAAGTTTATCTTCTCTGTTGTTTCACAAGGGGGAGCCATGCGTTGACCAATGATATGTCAATATCATTTTTATCACTTTCAAATCCCTTTTAGGACACATAACAGTAATTGTTTAAGATCCAAAGCTTGATAACAAACAAACAACTCTCAACAAAACTCCTTCCAGAAGATGGTTTCAGTGAGATGATCTGAAGATGGAGATTTTCAACACATTGCATGCTTGTTTTCGATGCACTGCAGCTCATACATGTCTGACTGAGAAACATCTTTTTTTTTTTTTTTTTTTATCATTTGTGGTTTCACAGTGCAGCGTAACATCCGTACAAACAGCTGCCAGTCGGACAGCAGTGGTTTCTTTGAAGAGCCTTTCATCCCCTCTGACCCCCAGCTGATGTCACCAGGAAGTCAACTCATCAAGGTCTCCCCGTTTCCTGCTGATTTAGTGATGTAAAGCTTTAGCATGCAACACTTTTCTATCCAAAGCCCCAGGTTAGTGTCCTAAGTGACAACAGAACGGCATCTTTTCTACTTAAAGTATTTTCTTCAACAAGCACCACCCCAAATATGCCCATGTCATCAGGAACAATCCTCCGTTTGATTACTCTTTAATTTGTCTGACATATGTGTCAGCTTTTAGCACTGTAGTTTCATGACCCTTTATGGGCATTGATGGGTGGGCTTTGCCCATCCTAAATTGGCTGGTTTGGCACCCGCTCAACTTAAAAAGAGGTGGGATAAAAAACAGAGCTGCAAACAGTTCACAGAGCAGGTGGTTGAATCCAATGTCAGAATCATCATTCTTGCAGCAGTGTTGTCATTCAGAAGTAGGTTTTGATGTCACAAATGAGCGAGTGCATGTGTTTCTCAAATTAAAAACAAAAGTTGACCTGCTTTTTGGTCATTTTGGAGGTGGGGGCATGAAAAATGTTCTGCTTCCAATGGAGGGGTTAGACAAAAAGGTTTATCCTTCAGAGTGGTCCCTAAACCATGCTCCTTTTAATAATTCAACTTTAATTCTGGAAATTCATCAGAAAGGGAAATTGAAAACTTACTCTGTGTGTGTGTGTGTGTGTGTGTGTGTGTGTGTGTGTGTGTGTGTGTGTGTGTGTGTGTGTGTGTGTGTGTGTTATGGTACTCAATAAAGCTCAGCATGTAAAGGACTGTATTGTCTCTTCGATTACAGGCTCTGTCTGGTTTGCCAGGAAGGAGCTTTGACAGCCACAACTGTGAGCCACCAAAAAGTCTTCCTCCCTCAATCAGTCCATCATTGAATCTCCGGACAGATGTTGGCTTGTTCCACTCACCACCGAATAAGGACCAAGCTCTAAATCAGAGACCATTTGCATCTATTTATGAACTACATTATTCAAAAGACTCCCAGGCTCCATGTCCCCCTTCTGTTTCGGCCCCCTCTCTTACCAGATCTCCCTCCGCTGAACCTGCTTTAGGGATCAGTCAAATAAAAGAGGATACGATTGTGGACACAGATGCTTCATCTGAAAGTCCCCTTCATCCTCCTCCTAATTCTGAAGGCACAACACGCTTCATCATTTCAGGCTTGAACCCTCAGACCTCTGATCACCTTTTTCAACCAAATGCAGACAGTCAGTTTTATCTCTGCACTGCTCCCTCTAATTCATCAACAAACTTCCCTGGAAATCGATTCGACTCTCAATCACAATCAAATGAAGATCATATTGCTGCTTACCATGGCCTTTTGCCTTTGACTTTCACTTCCCCAAATGCACCTTCCTCAGCTCCACACAAATATCTGCCTCCATTTGATTGTTCCTCAATGAGGGAGTTCATCTCGCATCATCAACAACAAAGTCAGGAAGAGTCATCGTCTCCAGACACTGAGAAACTTGACACCTTTCACCCAGAAGGCAAGATGTCAAAAGAAGATGAAGAAAGTTCTTTTTCCTTCAGTTTGGATAAAGGTAACCAATGTAACTTTTCCTTTCATCAAGAACTGTGGCAAGTTGCAGGAATGTTGTACAAAACAGATTTTCATTTCTCTCAATCCCGTTTCAGGTAGTCGGTCTTCCTTGTCATCACAATCCCATGACCAAGATGGATTCATAGGTCTGTTTGTCCAGAACGAAGTGGACTTGAAATACCAGACTAACATCAGGCAACACCCGAAAATCTTATCCCAGCTGGACACACAAAGTACCTGTGATGACACCTCTGCTTTTGCCTCTCCAAATCAGAACTTCATTTATGTTGAGATGGATCAGATTGCGTTGGACTTAGAGGTCACACTGAAGATGAAAGAAAAGCAAAAGGCAGACAAACATGCTGACAACATGCAACTGAAAACAGACGTTTCCATTTCACACAGCAAAGGTTGGGAGGAAGGTACCTCACCTGTCTCTAAAGAAGGCAACCAAACAGAAGAAGGTGAAAATGTCTACCTTACTTGTTCAGTTGGACAGTTTTCACCAAAAGCACAAGACTCCAGAAAAAGTTGTCAAGTGGAATCTGATGGCACACAAAGTGAATCCCCTGGAGGTGGCCCTATCCTGCATGATCTAGTTCCTGTGGCCAAGTACAACAGTGATTTTAAAACAATTCATCTAATGGAGATTGACAGTTTAGATGTGGTTTTTGAAACCTCTGTGGATGACTCAGACAGTGAGAATGAAGATGTGCAAGCTTTTTTTCAGCAGCTTGATAATGAAGGGAGAGTCTACTGGGCAGAACCTGTCCAAGTTTCAAGTGTCTTCCCTGTTTATGAGGAGTCCGGGATATTTGATGCTCCAAACAAATCTGAAGAGTCACTTACTGACCAGACTACTGGATTTGAAGCTGGACCCTCAGAAACATTTACCTTCTTGGCTGTTGATTCCATCTTGTCCGATGCTGCATCCTCGAGCACCAAAGCATCCTGTCGGTCTGTTTCTGTTCAGATGTCGTCTGGTCTGTCATCTCATATTGTCCACAGGAAGGATGTCCCCTACATGATGAAGTCCCAGCAGAGCACTCTCTCGAGTATCCTCCCTTTAGACACTTCCACCCCTTTCAGGGCTGTCCAGTCCTGGACGGACCTGCAAATTCAACGCAATGCTCTTGCCAAGAAAATATCACAAAAAACTTTTGATACTGTTCAAAACAACATATCAAAAAGTGACCCTGAAAGGACACAGAATCCAGAGCCCTTTCCTGAATCTGCATTCTTCCCTTTGCTGTCCATTGACTGGCAGTCACATGAAACTCTCCCTGAGACAGCTGAACACTGTGAAACCGTGTCTGTGGACACAGGGCTGTGGCCAGATGAGCAAGACTTAATGGAGGGAATTGAAACAAAACAACATGTACTTTGGAAGCACTGTGAGTCGGCCAAAGCACCATGCTGCTGCTCCTCTTGTGACGATGAGTGTTCCTGCTGGACTGAGAAGTGTCAACACACCAGGAACTCATCTGTAAGTTCTAGGATGTTCTGTCTTTTTTTCGGATGCTTTCATTTTGTTTGGTTCCAAGAAATAGAGTAGATTTCCTGAGCCCCCGAGGTATCACTGGGATAAAAGGCCAACGCATTTACCATGAATCCACATTGTTCCTTTAGTCTGCTTTCCATAGGTGATCTTTCACAATGAACTTTTTAAAAAAGGTCCTCATGCATCCTGTTTGCTCCTGCATATTAGACTTGTGGCAACATCAAGCCTTTGGATGATTTTATCAAAGAATTTGTTGCATATGAATATACCACATTGAAAACTGGTTTACTGTGAATTAACAGAGTTGCAGTGGGGACCGTGATAAGTGCCTCACTTTCAAGGACACTTGACATGTTAATAGAACTCAGGAGCATGGTCTTTAAATCAGTATGCTTAAAGCACCTGCTGTTGAATGCTAAAGGCATCATGTAAGATGCTCTGGTCTGACGAAGCATTAGCTTTTGGTGGGATGCACACAGCAGTAATCAGGATGGCGGTAACTTTACAAGGCAGATGAACGTGCCTGCATCTCAGTCACACAGTCTGAGTCCTGTGAGCAGTGGCTGCTCACAGTCTCACAGTGAGTGTACCAGCTGCTGACAGCCATGCACAGAGCTCATCTTCAGCTCCCACCACAGGCCTGTTCCCTGTCATCCTGCCACACTCTGCGTCTTGACACCTCCACACCTGCATCCCAGATGGGTGAGTGAAACCAGGTCCCAGCTGGAAGAAGGGGCGAGTCCTTTACAAAGTGCTTTGTAGGGACCTGTCGTCTCACTTCATCCAGCTGGTCAGTGCAGGATCTTACATTCATTAAGAAGACGCCGGCCCGGCCTCCTGCTTCTGTTGGCGGGTCAGGATTATGGTGCCAGATTTAAGGAGAGACTGTGCGACAACAATGCTTTGTGCTTGTGGAACTAGCAATTCATTTTTTACTAATTACCTCAGAATAACAGATCCCATTAGCAGATAAATTAGACTGAGCACTGAGTCCAAACAGGAGACCCTGAAACATTGTCATACATGGTCTGTTCAGTTGTTCAAGTTTGCATTGTTTTGGATTCTGTCTATCTTTGAGAACAGACCACAATTTATTTATTTATTTATTTTTGTTTGTTTTTGTTTCTGTTACACTTTGTTGGTCAGCTGCTCTTGTGATTCTCCATCCTGTGTGGTTGGTGAGATGGTGGTTGCTTCTCAATGCCAAGACAGCATTTACACATGAATAGTTTTTCTCATACAGTGCCTCTTCAGCGCGCTCTCAGTATCACGTCTTTTATGCTGTATTGTGTGTTTCTTTTTTCCACTTTAATGCAATTCACTACAGGCCTAAATAATGAATTGACCTGTGTGGTGAATTTGAAACAGACAGTAGCCATGCCAACGCCTTTTGTCGACTTTTTCGTGAAGCTTAACCCGCCGACCCCAACCATTGGACGTCCAATTCTACTGACTGAGCTACTGTCAGTAGTGGTAGATTAATCAATGGGATATTTCCTGAAAATGTTTTCCAGGTTCCCATCCTCCAATTCGCGCCTTCCTTTTGGCTGCTGTGGACAGGCCACTCCCACCCAGCACCTGTCAATCTGTGAGGACTCCTGCTGGCAGCTGCAGCTAGTTGCACTAAACAAAAACAGAGCAGAGCAGCCACAACCGACATGCAATAATTGCTTTCATACAATTCTTTGCTGTTTTCAAACATTTTCATTTGCTTTTTCCATGTCACTCAGAATGAGTTGCATTTATCAATGCTCAGCAGTTATTCCTGACAAAACTTTAAGTCCTCGTTTCACGGAGGATGATTCCACTGTAGTTTGTTGCCAGAGCCTGTTGTTGGATTCAGTGAGGAGAAGGCCGCACTTAAAGCACAAGCAGTTTGTGATCAGCCTGACACAAGACTTAGTCATTTGTACTGATGTCCCAAAGCAATTGCAATGTCTTCTTTGAAGTAACACATGATTTGAAGGTTGAACAAGAACTTTTGAGAATTTCAATTTGAGCATAGAAAATGTAGCAGCCAGATATGGGAGAGGCGTGTTTCTCTGTGTAGCGGTGGACGGTATGTGGCTGATCTTTAAAAAAAGGCCCCACAAATGCAGTCATGTCAGCACTCTGCAGTGATGTCACAGTAGAGGCCTGCAGAGGGTGGATTCTCCACTCCATTAGATACTCTCCTCACTGCATTGCAAGTGGTGATAATTTGCTGTGATGTGGATAAAAATATCTGTCTGCAATGTCTGGACTTGCAGGAAAGATTTACATTACTTTTGTTAGTCCAGTTGCAATGTGCACTGTAAAACTGTTTACACTTGTATTTAGCGCTGCGCTTCCTAGTTACCTAGTTCCCGTGCTGTTCAAATATCTTTACAGAAAGTGTATAAGGCCCAGAGTCAAGTCATGTCCCTGGCATGACACTTCTCAGCAATAGAAAACTCTTTGAGAGTAAACGTTCTTAAAGCCAATGTGACAAAGCAATTTAATGATGTTGTTCAAGATCAGTGGTGTCGGGATTCCTTCTCCTGCTGACGGCTTTACCAACAGGAAGACTTGCTTCCAGAATCAACTTTGTGTTCTCAGGAAATGACACTGTTTTGCAGGTGCTGTTGTGCAGACAATGAGATTTGAGGAATGCACCGAAGTGACTTAGAAAAGCTATAATTAAAAGTCACAAATGTGCTTTCATTTGTTCTATTTTATGTTGGAACATACAGTTTGCATCAGATGTAGCTCTGGATCCTGATCACCGCCCATTCCTCAGAGTAAAAATGATCTGTAAAGGTGTATTTTGTGGTTGGAAGGAGGGTTTGAAAAGCATCTCTTGTTTTTCTCCACCACCCTCAGGATGAGCTGCAGAGAATGAGGCTTTGTCTGCAACACTTTTGCTTGGTACTCAGTGAACTGGAGGAGCAGCTGTCTGAAGACCAGGCTGCCGTCTTCAGTTCTCTCTCCATCTCAGACAGGTACTCACATCAGTCAGCCTCGGAGCTTCAAAGGCATTCAAATGCTGTGGCATACAAACTGTGTGAACTGTGAAATGTGGTTATTTCCATGGAACTTAAATCAAAAGCATTCCACTGAATAAGAAGATTGTTTGTTTAACAATTGTGTACCAACTTGTGAGCAAACATGTGTTCACTCTACAAACTTGTTCACAACAGTCCAGCTGGATGCCACCTGACATGGGAACATCACTTGACCAAAACTCAACCTAAGTGTTTGGGCTCCATCACTTAACCAGCACCAACGTGCGCATGAGAGATCAGAAGAGTTGGTTAAGAAATAGAGCCTGTCAAGCATTCATTCAAAATCTTTGGACAAGCAAAAACTGAAAATCCATAGTCTATAGGAACCTCCGTCAAGGTTTTTGATTCAACTCCAGAAGAAGAATGTAGAAGAATCATAGAAATGATTCAACATAAACACACATAGTTACAGTAAACAAAGGTAACGTCCTGAAAAAGAGTCCAAACAGTGTGTGTGTGTGTGTGTGTGTGTGTGTGTGTGTGTGTGTGTGTGTGTGTGTGTGTGTGTGTGTGTGTGTG
>JAUESE010000008.1:18159847-18170355 GCA_032274725.1 Malacoctenus triangulatus
TGTGTGTGTGTGTGTGTGTGTGTGTGTGTGTGTGTGTGTGTGTGTGTGTGTGTGTGTGTGTGTGTGCGCACGCGCGCTTCTTGTGCTGCATATGAGCCTCAGCCTCCATTAAGGTGAGGACTACTGTATTTTTGGATTGTTCGGTGGGGTTTTTAGAAGGTTACAATAGTGTAAACTCGCAGTGAGTTTTCTTTTTTGGTTTTGACTGTTTATTCATAGAAAAGATGTGTGATTCCAATGTCATTGATAGAAAGCATGCACTCTTTATTCCAAGTGTTGTGACAAAAATGACTGAGCCAGCTGCACTTGTTGCCTCTGGAAAAGATAAAGTTGGAGAAAGAGGAACGTTCCCCCGCCTGTTTCCAACATTTCACCGAGGGGGAAAATTGACTGTCATAATTCACTGCATTAACAAGTGAAGTGTATGTGATATAGTGGCTGTGCAAATCTTTTTTTGGAAAGGTTTTCTACGGCTCCATACTCTGACACTGCACTAAATCGTCTTTGTGGGCTTTGGGCAAGTTTGGCAAAGCTTGTTTCACAGTCCAATGGTTCCTTGCTACCAGGGAGACAGGGCCACATATCAGTGCATTCAGCCTCCATCCCCACACTCCCACTGAAAGGAACACTGCGACATTGTGTCGCTCACTATCAATTTCAAAGAAGATGCTGAGGTTTTCTCTGACAAAACTAAACCATAGCATGCAGCAAAACAGCACGAATAAGGTGCACTGCCAAGAAAAAAAAACCTTTTAAGATAACTCCCAGGCTTTATGGAATTGTGATCTCTCTTTTTTCATTTATCTTGTGCAGCATCAACTCTGTGTTGTTCTTGTGTCACTGCACAAAGGTGAAGATGACCAGGTGTTCATAGGGTGACCTTCCTAATCTGTGATTAGAGAATCAGGTTGTAGCAGTGCAGGGTCTTTTCCATCAGGACCTAGAGGGTCCTATATGCTGTTATCCAATAGGATGCAGCAACCACAGCATGCATTTAGTGCTCCTTTTCCTGCTTTGACTCCACTCTGACCATTCTACAAATCTAAACGTAAGAGCATATTTAACTTTAAAGAAGAAAGCAAACGGCATGTGTGCTGTGCTTCTCCCACAACTTGCTTTAAATCAATAGGAGATATCGATGGTGGAATCAGAGGCACTGAACTCCTTTTGGTTGCCATCCCTTATGATCACCCCATGTCTTTGGGGGCTTTCTGTAAGGGGGGGCAACCCTCCAGTGGCACTTGGAGGCGAAGTGTCCGTTTCACTGACGATAGTGACATTTCTTCCAGAATGCTAAAGGCCGTCTTTCAGTCCAGCTGAGGCGTGAATCAGTGTTGGGGTTAAAGATGGGGGTAATAAATCAATACAGAGGCACAAACATAGAAGACTTGACTGACTCTCTACAAGACAGCTTTCAGCAATTATAGCCCACGCACGCACGCACGCACACACGCACGCATGCACGCACGCACGGTGTTGACGTTTGTCCTTCAGCCTCCGTAAACAGAGCAATGTGATCAGTTGTGATGTCAGCCTTCCTTGAACCCATCCTCACACCATTCCCGGGGGGGCTACACTGCACAGCCGTGCATCCCCAATGTGTGTCTGCACTGGTGCATTTCCTGTGTGTGCCCCTGTGACAGCCGACGGGGGAAAAGAGTCACAGCTTGTTTGCTGAGTAACAGGCTAACAAATAACCTGCTCGGGGGCAAGAGAGTCACAAAGATCAAAGAACAGAGGACTGCCCCCCCCCCTGCGCGCTCCACAAAACTGTATCTTTACCTCCACATTGCTTTTTTCCATGTCACTTTCTACTGTGTGAAATTTTTCAACTTTGAGCTAAAAAGTTTTACCCCACCATGTCCGACCAGCAATCACGTGAGCATAAGCCTAATAGCTTTGAGCGTGTTGTGCTGATTAAGGCAGTGACGGCACAGATGCACAGAAACACACAGCACATCAGACACTAATGCAGCAGACGCTGTGCTGGCTGTCAGATCCACTTTGCACTGCACACTGAATAAACCCCCGCCTCCATTCCTGCTGCAGGACCTTTTACAGGTGCAGTGGGGTTTGTTTTGTTTTTTTTGGCGGGGCCTGGTAGCCGCATATTACCTGTGTTGACTAAAGATTGCCTCGGAAGGCCCTAGTTACTCCAAATAACACTGGTCAACACCAATTTGTACACTGCTTTCTTACCTGATTTAGGATTCTTTTGATCCAAAAAACCATGTATTTGATGTAGAGATATGTTTTTTTGTAATTGTTTTTTAATATGTGCACGTTTTTTTGTTTCATATTATGCATAGTTCTGTATTTTATGAAATGAAACAACTCTAAAGGAGGTTGGATTTGGGGACA
This sequence comes from Malacoctenus triangulatus, assembly GCA_032274725.1. Classification (NCBI taxonomy): domain Eukaryota; kingdom Metazoa; phylum Chordata; class Actinopteri; order Blenniiformes; family Labrisomidae; genus Malacoctenus; species Malacoctenus triangulatus. The sequence continues at coordinate 18,162,209 of JAUESE010000008.1, forward strand.
AAAAGATAGATGGGGGCAACAGGACCAACATTTTCAATAAGCCCAACCAAAGTAATCAATACTTGTAAAACCTGGTGAATGAACAATTTTGAATCTTTTTCTTTTAATTGGAAAACCAAATTTGGTTGACAGATATTGACAAAAATCGAATTATATTGTCAAAAACATACAATAATTTTGTCTGAAGATGAAGTTAAAAAAAAAGGTCGAGGAAAGAATCCTGACCCAATGGAAAAAACAGATGTCCTCCTCGATTTCAAAATTTTCCTAAATCAGTTGAACAAACAAACAACTCATAATTTCCAGTGGAATTGATTCGTGGACCTACTCTGCATCCTCCTTTTTCCAAATGTCCCTGTTACTAAGGTCTTTACAACACTTGACGTGGCAAATGAAAACAAGTAGCATTGGAAACTTCGGACAAATGAATCAGTCTGTGCTCATTAAGCTGCTTTTCACCTGAGGTTTTCCAGGTAGCAACCTTTTCAGGTAAATTTCATCCCACTTGAATGAGAAAGAGAAAGAGGAGGTTTCAGGCCCAGGTTGTGTGAGAATGAACCTACAAAGTTTATAAAGTAATAAAGTATTAAATGAAGAGACTTTATTGTTATTGTGCAGGTGTACAACAAAATTTGTATGGAAGAACACAACAATTAGCAGCAGTGCAAATGAGAATCGAAATCGCATAGCTTCCGGCTCTCGACAAGTGCAGACGTGCTTCTCTCTGCACCCTCTCCTGCCCTTTTTGCCTGCCTGCTATCTTCGTCTTGTCGCATCTCAGAGCCTCTCTCTGCACTTTTTCTCCTGAATCCTGAAACATCATAGATCTGATTGGCTGGTCTCTCAATGCAATCGACAAGATTTTTTCGACCAGGAGGCAGGATGTGGGGGCTGCATCTTGCCCGGCTTGGACCCCATCCTGCGGGTTACTCGTTGGACCCCTGGAGGAAATGGAGGGTTTTGTGCCTTTCTGTTCTCTCCGTGGAGGATGTTGAGGGTCTCTACATATTCGGATTGTTGGTGATTGGGTTTCTGCTGATTGGAGCTGGTGGATTCCTGCATTACCGGCAAAATCAAGAGCTGGCGGCAGCTGTTGGCAGGCTGCTGTCCGAGCCGTTGCTCTGAACCGTCAACACTTAGACTGTGTGCAAGAAGGCACGAAGACAGGAGGCCTGATGGGCAAACTGGAGATGATGTCAGCCAGCATAGTCGAGTTGGGTCCCACCATAGAGAAGTTGGTGATTCGGATTGGGGGTCACCAACAAAAGATTCGGATGGATTGGAACCGCCATCGTGGGACCTGCTGTGGACTTCAGGCAGACAAAAACACGTCTCGCCTGAAACGAAAGCATTCTCCCTTATCCTAATCTGGCTCCCCGAGGGTGCCAGAGAGAGCTACTCCTCGGCAACTTGGCCCTGGATGAACTGCGGCCAGATGCTCTGCACCACCCCCCCCCCCCTTCACACACCCCTCTCACGAGCAGGTGTCGCTGCCCCCGAAGGCCATTTTCCACCCAAGGCTTATGGACTACGGCGACCCCCCGGCCCGTTTACACATATACACTACAGACTTTGCACCCACCTCCCCACCCCCTTCTGACTCAATCCCTCGTCGTCATTCGAAATTGTGTTGTCTGAATCAATGTTATCTGTGCTAATGTGTTTTTTTTGTACTCTCTGCTAAGTCCCCTGTAGAGGGCGTGGTATAGTGTTCCTTTTTTTCACCATCTCTCCCAATGTTGTCTTTTCAGCATGTATCGGTGGATGGAGCGCCTGACATGGCTGCCGAACATCCTCCTGTCCTTTATGTCATGTTTCTGTCTGTGTATGTTTTAATCTTGGACAGGTCAGAAAGGGGAATTTCCCAGTTTGGGATCAATAAAGTACATCTGAATCTGAAATAAATATGAATTAAAAGAATTTACCAAAGTACTATGTGCACCAAGTGTTATATACATACACAAAATTTTGTATTCACATAATAAAATGTTCATAGTGCAATAGTGGGAGTCCTATTGAGCTGAGGATGTATGGATGTGGGGGCTGGAATGGCGACTCCATCTCTGGGGAAGAAGCTGTTATGTAGTCTGCTAGTTCTGGATTTTAACATCCGGAATCTTTTCCTTGATGGAGGGGGTAAAAGAGTCTGTGTCCTGGATGGGTGGGATCCCTGGCAGTGATGTGATGATGCCTTTTTCCTCAGCCATTTAGCATAGACGAAGTCCAGGCTGGGAAGCTGTGCACCCACAATCCACTGTGCTATTTTCCTGACAGGGGCTAAGTCCCTTCTGTTCCCAGCCGTGCAGCTGGAAAACCAGACTGTGCTGCAGTGGGACAGAATGCTTTTAATCGCACAATTGTAGCAGGTAATGAGAAGCTGTGGGGGGAGCTTGGCCTTTCTCAAACTTCTCAGTAAGTAAAGTCTCCGCTGAACCGTCTTTACAAAGTGGGAGGTTTTGGTGGTCCATGTAGGATCACTGGTGATGTAGAGACCCAGGAACTTGATGTTGCTGACCCTCCCCACCTCCTCTCCATTTATGCAGCGGTGGTGGTGGTGGTGGTGGTGGGAGGGTGATTTTCCTGGCTCTCCTGAAGTCCACAATGATCTCTTTTGTCTTGGTGGTATTCATCACCAAGTTGCTTTCAGAGCACCAGCTGAACAGATGCTGGGCCTCTTCCCTGTAGTGTGTCTCGTTATCAGATATCAGCCCCACTAAGGTGGTGTCATCAGCAAACTTTACAATTTTGTTGGAGGGGTGGACGGGGGTGCAGTCGTGTGAAGAGGGCTGGGCTGAGGACGCAGCCTTGAGGTGCACCTGTACTCAGTGTCAGTGTGGATGATGTCAGTTCTCCCATTCTGACTCTTTGTGGTCCGTAAGGAAGCTATGGATCTCGAGGCAGAGTGTGGTGTCTAGTCCCAAATGGCCAAGCTTGGTTATGAGTTTATGGGGGGAGATGGTGTTGAATGCTGATGTGAAATCGACAAAAAGCATTCCAACAAAGGTGTTGGGACCCTCCAGGTGACAAGGCAGTGTGCAGTACAGTTGAGATGGCGTCTTCTGTTGATCTGTTTGCTTTGTAAGAAAACAAGTGGTTATCCAGATGTTTACACGAATCAGTCTGCCTTTGGTGAGAACACTGTGAGAAATGGAAAGTTTTTGTCAGAAGTTGTTCTTGGCAGCAGTTGTTCTCCAATACAGACTTGCACACTCATCACCATCATATCCCAACTATGGCAAGCTGGTACATCGGACCCACAGCTCCAACAACAGTTTAGTTTCCTACAAATGGGATGGGCTACATAAAACACAAATTCAAATAGGAAGCGGTTCATGTCATATTTCTGAATAACAGAATCTCTGGGTATGAAGGATCAGTTTTTCTGACAACGCTATATTTCAGTTTACATAGAGATCAAATTTCTTCTCCTTGCTACTGCAATATGCCCACACACCAAAATCTACCATTTTTCTCCAAGCCTTTGTATGATGGACGGAGAGACCAGGGGGGCGTTTTGTGATGGTGAAAGCCTCAGTCCCAGCAAGTGGACTCTCCATGCACACACACCATACCACACACTGACAGTTCAATAGATGTGCATCAGCTCCTCAAAGAAGCTGATAATTGGAAGCAAGAATTCAGACGGACAGAATGAAGCGGAAGCTTATTATCACGTACACTCTTGACACACGTGGTTGCCTCAACGCTGATAGCAAGGACCACATGTAAGGACAGCGAGGGTGGAGTATTGGTGGCATAATGTCTGCCTTGCATCTCATTAGGTTTGGGGGGAGCAGGGTGCTGGTGGTGAGCTTAATTAGAATTTGCTTCTTTGTTGCTCTGCACAGTTCGCTAGTTTATTTTCTTTGCAGTAGAGCATCAGCTTGTGAGTATTCATTCAAACTGAAATGAGCACTAGGCCGCTGTGCATTTCAGCCTTGATGCATCTTCAGACAATTAAGGTGACTGGACGCAACCTGATGGGAGGGTCTTTGGCTGCATGGACCTCTTCAGTGCGGTGGTCTGTGGGGGGGTGGGGGGTTCAAACAGGCTGTGCACGAACTTCAGGTAAGCACCACTCTGGGTCGCAAGCTACATACAACAGGTGTGCAGCAGGGGACATCCGGTTATGTCCTGTCTTCATCAGTTATGTGCTCAGGACAATATACTAGCTGTGGTTGTGTGCGCTGTGTATTTAATTAGCTTCTTAATGACTAGAATGAATAAACGAACTTAAACAAAATGGAAGGGATGCGTCCTCTAACCACCATCACCGTGCAATCTGCAGAGAGTACATAAGTGCTCTCCAACCACGAGTGCTTTCCAACCATATTCTTTGCAAATATTGTTACAATTAGCTGGATTTAAATATAATAAAGATAAATTGTAGATGAACAAGCCATGTTTAAAGTACCTGAGCCTAATGTGCAAATGCAGCAAGTGATGTTTTCCACACACGTTTACATGTATGTAAATGAGCAAACTTTGAAGAGCACTATTGAACATGTATAATAATCACATTAAACTCAGAGAATTATTTTGCATATGTGCAGGTGTAACAAAACTCTGAGCCCGCCTGCTTAAGAACAGGACAGTAAACCAAGTCACCTTTGAGTCATTCATTTTCCAATAAAACACCCCTGATCAAATTACTTAGACCATGAATATGCATTTTGCTCTGTTGGATCTTAAGAAGTTTCTAAGTAGAGCTTCATCATGCAAAAAGAAGAAATGTGAACAAGAGACCAAAAGTTTTTTTAGTAGCCAATTTATTGAAAACATTTGACAGCGGTAGGCTGTTTGTCAGCTGATCAAAAGTTTAACACCCAGCTTTTAAAGCGAACATCTTTGCAAAAACTTGGATTCCATTTCATTTCCTGTCAAGTAGTAACACTGTGAAGGTCCCTTGATGCCAACGGCAACAAATCTCACTGTCTTTAAATGTGGTAGCATTGTTGAGCTGCAGAAGCAGGGCCTCTCACAACATGCTATCACTACTGACGTCGGATGCAGTAAGACAGCCATTTTGTATTTCCTCAGAGGTCCTCGTGGTTATGGAAACAAAAATAAAGTCGTAGACCCCAAAAATATCTCACTGACGCTGAGCCAGATGATCCAAACAGCTGTCCGTTAAGACACGGAATGATCCTCGTCCCAAATAAAAGCCATTGCTGGTGCTGACTACAGCCCAATAACGATCAGATTGCATCTGTGAAGGAAGGACTTCAAAAACAAGAAAAATCTTTAAAGACGCACTATGTAACTTTTAGACCTTAAAAGTAAGCTTTTCTGACTCATTTTGATGGCACACCAACATCAATTAAGCACATTTTTCCAGCCGTCACTACCCAGCGGCGTCCCGAGGCTCAGCCACTGCAATATGCAACTTTGGCCTCCGGAACGCCACCTTATTTTGCGTCTGCTTTACGGCACTTGCGTCACATCCTAACAACCATATATAAACACACCTGGCTGCGGCTAGAACCGGACATTGTGCACAATGGCTCATCCAGAAAAGAAACATTGTCGGAGCAAGCAAGAAAAAGGAAGCGAGAAAGCGATAGAGTTGGAGACAAGACGAGAGTCAGCATTGCTTTGGCGTTCACTCGCTGGAGAGAACTGAGAGAAAGAACGGGGTCCCAAACGGATGCAGAATTAGTATTAGTAGTGTTAGTATTAGTACTATGTATGAATGTGAAGCAAATGAATAAGCTAACGTGTGTGTTGTTTTTTAGAAAAGTTTTACACCGATCATATTGTTGTGATCAATACTACAGTTAAACCACATTGGCGTCTGTTAATATACAAACAACCAAACTGCAACTGTTTCGCCAGCATTTAGCCGTATCATGGCCAGATACAGTATAAATAGTCGTTATGGGCTACATGCACAACGGCACTACTTCCAGAACTTTTTTCTAAAGATGTTGCGGCAACAAAAAGCTTTACATTTATAAATAAGAGTGTAATGTATAACGTAACACTTGAGCACGTATTCGTATACTGTACCTTGTCGCTGGACATTGCAGCTTTTTATGTGCTCATCAGGTGTATGAGCATCATTGAAGTTTGGGCTATGAAATGAACTCGCAAAGCGCCGCTGACATGGCGCACGGATGAACGTTTGGTTTTACGACAGTATCGTACCATCCTAGGACTTTAGGGGGTGATAGAGAGCAAAAATCCGCAAAGTTCCGTAATGTGTCTTTAAAGACCACGTCTCCTTCAATGCCACAAACTTTCTCATTCGGACTTTGCAAGGGAGCATCAAACATGGGACATTCAAAGGTGAAAGAAAGTTTGATTCTCTGACTTGAAAAAAATTCACCTTGATGGTCCTGATGTTGTCCAATATTCCTGGCATGATGAGGAGATGCCACCTGAGATGTTTTCTATGCAGCACAGTGGAGGGGGCGCCATAATGTTTTGGGGTGTTTTTTCCTTCAATGGAAAAGTGCAGATCCAGGTTGTGTAGTGGTGTCAAACAGCAGCTGGCTATGTGCAGATGTTGCATCCATCAGGACCGAGGGCCCTTGTCTGTGTGGTAATGACTGAGTTTTTCTGCAGGACAATGCCACAATTCACAATGCCCGTCTGACCAAGACTTTTTTCCAGGGGAAAAACGTCACTCTTTTGGACCATCCTGGGTGTTCCACTGATCTTAATCCAATTGAGAACATTTGGGGATGGATGACAAGGAAGGTTTACAAAAGGGGACATCAGTTCCAGACAGTGAATGCCTTTTGTGAAGCCATCTTCACCACTTGAAGCAACATTTACACAAGCCTTTAGAAAACTCTTGCATCAAGCATGCCAAAATCAATTTTTGAAGTGGTCAACAATAATGGTGGAGCTACTCAATACTGAGTCGGTTTTTGACACTTTCATTTATATTTAGGAGGTTTTCAGGGTTTTTTTCTTAGCTATAATTTTAAACTTTTGATTTGCTGATGAACAGCCTACTTCAGTTTACTTGTTTTCAATGAAATGCCTGCTCACAACTTTTGGTCTCTGGTTTCCATATCTTCTGCTTGCATTGTGATACTCTATTTAGAACCTTCTTAAGATCCAAAAGTGCAAAATGCAAATTCATGCAATTTTGGACTTGTCTTAAGATTTTAATCAGGGGTGTATGAGTTCCCCAGGGGATGTCGGAGAACAACTGGTACACCCCGAGAACAGGTGAGGACTATTGCAAATGGACGACAAGCAGCCACTGGGACGCATGAAACACAGAACATGACATCATTGAGCAAGGAGGAGCCAAGAGCTGCGGTTAGAACAGTTCTGAGACTGGCATGGTGACAGAAGTGCTGTCGTGCACCTCGCCGCTAAGTTTCCAGTGACAAGCAAAGACACGCTGGTTAGCATTTAATCAATCTCCTTATTATCACTTGAAACTGCTATGTTTCAGATAAAATAAACACAACTGTAATCTACACACTGAAAAATTTATGGAAAACTTGCTGGTATCTGACAGCTCGAAGTCGAAAGAACCATTGAACCAGTGAAGGATGTTGTTCACTAAGGCGCTGTTGTCTGATTGTGGACTTGGGGATTCATTAGTCCCTGTGATATTCACTTTGATAACCAGCCACTCTGCTGCCTTTTGGGTCACACACATTTGTCTTCCCTCATCAGTGTATCTTGAGTTGCAGCCAGATGAATGCGCCCAGCTCCTGTTTCAAACCACTGTCATCCTCAAAAATTATGCTGCTGTCTCAGGCTATAAAGTGTGGTAGATAAGGAGGTAAGTGAGTGAGCCGAGTGATAGATAGAGCGAAAGTGATGATATGACAAAGCAGGAAGACAGTATAGGCCCCCGCCTGCTGCTGTCGATCCTCCTGAATGTCAGGGTCCTCTTTCTACCGAGGTTTAGCCCCATCGAGCATCACCCTATCTGTTTATACAGAGGCTAATAGGAAGCCTGGTCTTATCCCCACACTGCGGCTCAACATAATGGAGAAGAGTGACATAATGCTGCTCGAGTCAAACAGTCAGTGGAGGGCTTTAAATTGCTTCCAATCCCCTTAACAAATCTGATGGAGAGGCTATGAATAACTCAAGCACCTTCTCTTCTCTTCTCTTCTCTTCTCTTCTCTTCTCTTCTCTTCTCTTCTCTTCTCTTCTCTTCTCTTCTCTTCTCT
>JAUESE010000009.1:2318-14781 GCA_032274725.1 Malacoctenus triangulatus
AAAAATTTGGCACATTGATCAGATTTATGTCTGTGAAAAACACAGCTTGCATTCAATGTCTGTTAAACTCAGCATGTTCAAACAATTTCTTGGCATTCTGCGTGTGTCCAAATAGTGCCATCTGTTTCCGTGATTAGTTTAAAATTCAAGTTGCGTGCGAGATACAGTTGGCGTTAGCTGGACAAACGGGGAGTTTGTGGAGTTCACAGAGTAGAGTCAATGCAGGACACAACATTGTTCACTTTATAAGAGGAAAATCAAAACACCAAACAACATACGAAACATTTCTTCAATCATGTCTTCTCCTCTTTTTAACTTGGACCTTGGACCTTGAACCTGGGATTGTGCTTTCAAGCTTTATAAGAAAGGATGCAAAAAGCTGAGATGGTTTTCTGAACGCCTGTCATTAAATTGTCATCCTCCGCTTCCTGCTGGGGGAGGGGGGGACTGATATAATCTCAGACTGTGAAGCTTTAACAAGCTTTTGAATCCAGCTGTTTCGACCCATTGACGGTATTCCTGAACAACTCCAGTATTGTTGATGAGAAGAAATCCACCGACTTTCCAACATGGTTTACTTGAGGTCACAGGTTACGATCGAAATAATTACTCAACACTTTAGCGTCTGTGAAGCCACTTGGTACTAATTGGTTTTGTAACTTATGGTTAAAATACACGAGAACCTTTTATCATCACCCAAAAAAGCTGCACTGAGTGCTTGAGATGCACCGTTTGATAAATCTGATTACTTTTCCGCTGGTTTTCTCGAGAACACCATATAATATTATGACAGCGGTGAGACACCGTGGCAGCAGCACAACAACAGCTGTTAGTCTTGTCACTGCTTTTGGCCACATCATGAATTTAGCTGTGCAGGACACGCCTGGGGCAAACAAGCTTGTGACAATGAAGTGGAGAGCAAAAAACAGCCTCTCCACACCAGAACTGATGAATCTCCAAACATTTATAAAGATTTTTTTTTCCCCTTTTATTAGAAGTGACGCAGGGCAGGAAGAGAGTGTGGTAATATTTCCTCTGCGGGGATTAACACTCATTTCAGTAAAATTGATGCTATTTTTGCTGCTTCATAGAAGCACAAAGATCTAAACTTAGAGGTAATATGATAAAATAATCTGTCCTTCAGATAATGTTTCACTCACAATAAAATAATGAGACGAAATCAAAGTGGCACATAAATAACTATTCCAAAGATCGTTATTTTGTCAGAAAAGCTGTTCAAGGGGCCACTTCTCAACCTTACTTCTGATATTTAATGCTTATTTTTTCTCTGAACATCTAAATCTCTTGCAGGGTTTTATTTTTTCTCGTTGAAATACACCACATGTATTGTCTGATGTCAACTCAGGCTTTCTGGTTTGGAACCATCTGATGTTTACTTTGCTGTGGGACGGAGTCCAAATCCAAATGTCAGTTCATATTGGACAGTCCAAATGAATATTACGAGTTTCAGTGGCTGCAGCCTTTGGAGCCCGTGCGGTTGGCATTTTACACCAAATTAAATTCACTTTAACCCTCATAAAGTTAGCGCGGTAGTGCTTCAGGTAACTTTGGCTGAGCACACTGGCAGATTACAAGCTGTCAGACGACGGCTCTGTGAAAATGCTGGCTTTTAGTTGTTTTCCAATTGGCAGTGATGATTGGTGTAAACATGCAGAGTTGAGGGTGAGTCCTGCATTACTATTACATCAATGACACAAGTTCAAACAAAACCTAACATGTGTTTGTAGAGTGTAGATGAGATGTACAGCATCATTTTGGGTTTTTTTTAGGTGCTCTTGGCATTTGGTTTTTAGCACTTAACTTGATGGGGAACCTGCAGCAGTATCTCTGTGTTCATTCTAAAAGTAGGACGGTGCAGATCTACTGTTAAGGAAGTATGATTGGTGCCATCCTCAATGTGAGGACAAAAGTCAGGATCAGAAAGACGATACTGTAGATGTTGTTTTTTCTTTAGTGGGGAGAAGAATGACTTAAACAGTGTTCCTTGCACCTGTCCACAATGTCTCCACTAATCTGCCCTCATTTCTAGTTTTTAATTTCATTTCAGCAGAATTAATTACAGCTTGCTGCCAAACCTGCAGTGGGAAGTGGAAATCTTTACAATTGATAGCTTTGATGAGGAGCCAGGCAGGGAAATAAAAAACCTTTCCTGATACAGCATGACGTGTACGCACCGACAAGTTTGCCTAACTTGAAATTCAAATGTGAGCTTTCAAAATTAGACACTGAAAAGCAGGTTGACCAAGGCAGAAATGACAAACTTTGAAAGTTGTGTTTAAAAATCAGCGTTAACCACTGCTTCATTTGAAAACTTTTTACCCCAGTTGCATCTGTTGTGCGCCGGCTTGAATGACTGTTGGCTGTAACAGTGTTATTAAGTTACTCTTCTCTTTCTGATGCTTGCGGCCTCTATCAAGTCCAGTATAGGTTACCCTGGTAATCACTATGAAACATCCGGGAGCTCTTTTTTGATTGGCCTACCAGAGCAGCACTCCGGGCTGCCATTTCTTATTATGGAACACAAGGATGTTCATGCCCACAGACAGCAACAGATTTGACCAGAATAACACTGGTGGACTGAGCACACAGAAACAACTAACCCTGACAATGACAGTGCACCATGTTGGTGGAGGTGCTGCTGAAACAGACACCAGTCCCGCAGAGAAATCGACTGCAGCTGTTTTTTCCCCCCTTACGTTTCCAGAGGAGATATCCCTGCTTGGTGTAACACGCAGCTGTTTCTGCCGTATTAATCTTTAGCAGGACTGGCACTGCTTAAAATGCTCCAGAGGACAGTTTGATGTGGTATAGTAGCAAATCGTTCATGTTGTAAAACAGTAGGTTATCAACCCGTCATGTCGACTTCAGGATTATCCCATCCTGCAGTCGATTTTGACAGCTTGCAAACAAACTCTCTGCTTTATCTTTTTTATGTGTGTGTATCGTGAATAGTCCAGGTCAAAGGTATCTCAAGGAAACTGTATTAAATCAATAGGACCTCAGATAGCCTGGTCGAGAGACGTCATTCGGATAACGGGCAAAAAGTCTTCCAAGACACAAACTCGGCCCGGTTGACCTGAATCGATTTCCTTGAGTTACCTTTTCTATGTGTTCATACATGGGGACAGGACGCCAATTCTTACCTTGTGGGTTTAACTATGTGCTTTGGGACATTCGCACTGCGACTGCTGTGACTACAAGACTTCTAGCTACTGTTTCTGCAGCTATGTAGCCTCGTTTTGTGACGAGGCTAACAAGCGATGTGAGGCTAATTGAAAATTTCTGCTGACCATATTGCAAAATAGACTCAGCAGGTTTTTGGGGGTTTTTAATTAAACAAATTCTCATTGAGGAGTGCTGGTTGTGAAAGAGAGGGGTTGTGTGTTGGAGCTATTTGTACAGCAGGAGCATTGACTCCACCATATAACAAGCATCAAATATTTTATGAGAGAAAACTTCAAAGAAAGTGTTGCATTACTGCCTTTTCTATGACACTTTAAGCTCAACCTATTTTCTCCCCCATACATATCTTTCTATAGGGTACTTTAAACAGAGAGGGGGAGACAAGGTATGGTAATAGGTATTGTGTATGTGCGAGTATGTGTGTGTGTGTGCGTGTGGGGGGGGTCATGTGCGTGTGTGTGTGTGCATGAGTGCTGTGGAAGAAGATGGAGGGTATGGGAAGGTTTTTGTGTATTTATAGCATCATCAAGTTCAAAAACTGGGCTCCAGACAGACTTCAGTCACCATTAGCTTCACCCCTAATGAACGTCTTTCATCATTTGAACAATATTCTCCCATATATTCCCATCATCATTTCATCAGCTTAGCAAACTACGTTTCGCAGTGTGGCCACTCGAGTGCATTGCCGGTATTTATGTTGGTATTTTCTCAGAGCGAAACGGAAAAATCGGTTGAATTTTGTTTTTTTTCTCTCGGTTTCCAATTCACTTGGGTTTTGGGTTAAACACGGAGAAGACAGCACAGACAGTCCGTGACACTCTCCTCAAAAGGGCAACGACGCAATGACTTTGATTAATCAGACTCATTGGAATGATGTCACATGTTCTTTATTTTCCCATACAGAGTGCAAGTGGAACAGATGGTATCTGGGAGTAACATATTCTCATTAGGAGGTCCCGAATCTGCATATATGAAAGGGGAAAATGAGAGAAAGGGGGGAGGGGGTAAAATCCTCAGAGTTTTGGCACAGATCAACTCTCTGACCTTCTGTCCAGTCTGCTGGCCGACAGGCAGGAATAAAAGGATGAAGCGGCGGAGGAAAACTGACAGCCTCTCAGTAGCGGAGAGCTCCGGATCTGAGTTGCCCTAATCAGTAATCACTGATATGTTGCTTTCACCTTTTCCACAGCTTTTGCTGGGGAAGGAAATCGATAGACGGGAATACTGTCCATACAAAAATAATGAGCTTTGAATCCTCACTGTCACTAAATTCAGAATAATCACTATACAGATGGAATATGTGTCTGTAGTTGTTTTAACCACCGTTACAAATGCAGCAAATCTCAACGCTTCAGGTTTTATTTGAAAAGACGAAGGTTTTTCTCTTTTGTATTTTGCTTTAACTGAGCATTGTTGATGGTTAATATGTTGCTTCTTCGCTTCTGGGTCTGTGCAAATGTATTTGCAAGCGCAGTTCCACTTTTCCAGAGGGATGTGGTAACCTTATTCTACCTATTTCTACCTGGCAGCAAAGTGGCACAGCATGCACCTTGACTGATGTGTCACAGTGGTAGATGGCTGTCTGCTCCAATCACTATCTCTGTGTTCATCACAGCCCTTAGAGCAGTTTAGGTTGGTTTCTTCCAGTGACAAGTCGCTACAAAGCTGAATTTTTGGCTGTGAGTTGAGTGCTGGCAAAGGTCAGGCGAGCTTTGAGCGATGGCCAACGCTGCTACTGCTTCTCTTTATGACTTTAAAACGGGAAGACAAACAAAGCTAAAATCTCAATTTTGTGCGCTTTTTTCACCCCGTTTGAGCACTTTGTCACTGCATTGCGGCATATAAAGTGTGACCAGGTGCTTACAAAACTGAAAACACCTCGAATTTTAAAAGAACTTGTCGAGTATTAAAATGTTCAACATGCCACAATGAAGTGTAAATTAGTACCTGTAAATAATGTAACTGTCTCTCAAAACGTACCAAAGTGCATGCGATTTAATTGTTAATACAGTTTCATGATAATTCAGAAAATGATCACTCAATCACCAAACGTGTGCTTGTAGCTTGTTTGTTAACCTTTGACAAGTAATTTTCCTGCTAACTGTGCAGGAGCAATCAATTTAAATAGAAGAAAAATATACTCTGCACCTAAAATAACACATACATAAAGATATGATATATATAGGATATTGAAGTGTAGCACGAAACAGTTGCTCAACTTGAATGCTTTTATTGGCAACCTAGAAGTGCAAGAATGTGGTATAATAGAAAAGACATGACTGATCTTTTTTGTTCTGTCTTGGAAGCAAATGATCTAATTAAGAGAAGACGTTTACTCGAGTATCACGTTCTCATTCGGATCTAAACTAAAGATGGATCTCAACGACAAGCCAGCTGAGCCACTGCAGCACAGGAAGACCTGAGCGTGGAGGCAGAGCTGATAGTTGCTACGCCTGCATGCCCTTATCGTTATCAGTGCACACATGCCATGTTACACCTTGCTGCAGTTGAGACTCAGAGGGGAAGAACATAGACCCGACTACCTGGAGCTAATTTGGAACAAAGGCTATCCAAGTTAACGCACAGACGCACTGAGAGGAGCTCAAACATCCTTAAATAGCTCGGAGAAGGAAGTCTGCTCATTTGCATTGAAAAGAGCCAGTTGGGGAGAATCAAGCATTGATTAGGAGACGTTCCAGGCAGCTCCCAGCAGAGGCCTGCCAGGAGAGCCAGACTGACTGGGAAATACCTCTGGATTCACGGTGAGGAGGTGGTGAATGTGGGTCTTGGGTAAATGTTTTTTTCTGGTTTCCTGTGCTGTGTCACTTCAATACAGATCCCACCAGTTCAAAATGAATGCAATGGAATCTGAATTGTTGCTTGGGAAGGAAGAAAATCAACAGTATACATATTTATATGACCAGCCCACCCTCCAACTCCCCCTTTACCACTTTTTAACAGCCCACTACAGAAGATCAGCTGTGTCAGGGAGAAAGGTCACATGCGCATTATTTATTTTGTTGGCTGAGACACTCAAAACGGTTTCAGGTAATCTTTTGGAGACGAATGCAGATTGCAAACAATCACCCGACTTGACTTCACCGATAGGAACCTTTTTTATGCTGCTGGAAGAGTGTTGCCTGGTGAGTGGTGATCAGGATGAAGCCTCGTAGAGCCTCTGTGCAGTGTTGGCATGCAGCCTAACGTATATCTAGGATTTTTCGCTGCTATCCCATTGACACACCTAAAAACCTGCATATGAAGTGAATTGGTGACTCCAAGTTGCTCAATCGCATCAGCGTGTGTGTGTGTGTGTGTGTGTTTCTCTTTCTCTGTGTTTGCACTGGAAAACCTGTCCAGGCTGTGTCCCGTCTTCAGCCGATGTCAGCTGGAGTGGGCTTCAGCGCCACAGGACCCCAAGTTGGGAAAACAGAAGAGATGACTGATGAATGAATGGGAGCTCCTCATGCGCTCTACAACCTCGGTTACATTGACTCTTCAAAGAGAGGGATCGAACTGAGGACCGGGAGGCATCCCGCTCCACCAACTGAGCCATAGCCAGCTGTGTCTCATGCATCCCACTAATATAAAAAAATGAGGCACGGTAATACAATACATATGCAATGAGGCTTGAATGCAGCATTTTACTATTATTACAGACAAACGGGACCATCCATAAAACATGACCTGAACAGCCACGAGCCACACGTGTACACATCCTGAAACCACCTGCTGCCTGTGTTTGTTTCTTCTGCAGACCCCTTAAGCCTCTTTGGAGAAGTGATGTGGCTTTATGCCCCAGGACCTGCCAGTGGGAAAGTGGCCTTGCAAAGCCCTTGTAGTTGAGTCTGACTCATTTTGTGATGTGCACAACATCCACAACAACAGCCCCAAACCTCAGGCTTTCTCGGGTCAGATAGTTAGACGCTTCTGTGCCAGAAGGTCAAAGTATAAACACCACTACAGACTGTTGGAGGAAAGCAGCCCCTGTAACCATCTCTGCCCCCCGACTGCCAAGGTGAAAAATCGTTTCTGTCCTTGCTTATTTGGAAGTATAGAAAAACAAAGACGACAAAGGACATCTTGTTCAAAACAGGTAAAATATTCTTTCAATGTCAGTTCACACTTTTGACTTTAGGCCTGTGAGACGCTTCTTTATGTTTGCTGGTTTGAATTACTTTGAATCTCATGGTGTTTATTTAACATTTTGATGTTTCAAAAGTGAACAAAAAAAATTCAGCAATCAGAGCAGACAGTTTCTGCATACAAATGTGAGCATTTTGAGCAAGCAGTGCATTGAAGCCATGCATTGACTCCACTCTCGTCACAATTAGGTGTATTTGAAAGCGGGAAGGTAGATTTCTGCTTCAAACATTTATTAAATCTAGTGTTTGTCCCCTGAATCTTGGTGAATAGCTACAGGCCTGGATCTTAATCCCCTAACCTATCGTGGCTTTAGAGAAAAAAAATATAATCTCAAAGAGCTAATACCTTTTATGACCTGCCACAATATTTTAGAAAAAAAAAGATACAAAGATAAATAATCTCACAGTTTCTCAGACAGTCCCGAGGGCAGCCCTGATCCCAGTGTCTTCTTTGGAGATAAGCAACTGCTGGACAATAATTTAATTATTTCAAACCTTCGTGGCAATCAATAGAATAAACTCTGCCAGTTTGCCTCAAAACATGAGAGGAAGGGACCAGCACTGAACCTGAGAGTCAGTCTGCCCTCATAGACTCACAGAACTTTCTCAGAGAAACTGTGAAAGTTTCTTTTGCAATCTAATCCAGTGTTCTGCGCTGACCTTTCCATAATCAGATTAGTGTAAAACGTAATTCTCTTATCTTTTTTTTTTTTTGTTAAAATACTTAAATGAAGTCTTTTTCTCCAAACAGCAGTGAAGAATCTTAAAATCATCACTTGTTTCAGTGATCTTAATCTAGTGATCAACACCGGATGTGTAAATAAACTAGCAGCCAATGAGATGATGATTTATCTTGACAAGCAGGTGTAGTTCTACAGCTGTATGAGCTGTGTGTGGAATGGGAGGCCTGATGTAGGAACCACTGTTCATGCAGCTGCCTGCTTCGGCTCTTTTGCCTGCTGCTGCAGTCCTTCCACTGAAACTTGATGAAGTGATTGTGTAACCACCTTTTCTTTTCAGCTTCCCTGCTGCACTCATTTTTTTTTTCTTTTCGCCCAGACAGCTGATTTTCCATTCTTCAAATTACATTTAAAGGCACAGCTCTATGTGGCTTGAAATTCTAATAGACCGTTTAATCCTACTGAAAGTGGAAGGGCAGGTTTTTTTTTATGTTCCTGCTTTGTTTTTTTTAAACGGAAGCACAAGTCATTACTGTCAAACACCAATGTTGCTGTCTGATGAAAGCGACGACAAATAATAGCTGTAAATCTAAAAATTGATTTATGAGTGATCCTGTAATAGCGTGAAGCTGTAGCATAACCTTCAATATGTTGCTTTCATGCGAGCCTGAAAATCCCCAGCCTTTTAACTTGTCTACGATAAAAACAAAATTTGTCAAGGGAGGCTGAGAGATGTCGCTTTCCGCCCTAATTGCATAATTTTGATGGCTGTGATCTACACTTCTGTGGTTTGTGTACTTTGTATGCATGACTTTCAAAGCCGTACCCTCCGTGGATATCGCAAAATAAAATGTTTAGAGAAGGGTTCATTTTAGCGAGGGGGGATTTTTTTCATCCTTGACTTGTTTTACAAAAATAACTTTTGCTTTTACCCACGAAGAGGAATCAATCAGACCATTGTGTGCTGGCTGACGGTAGACAAACCATGAATTATGGGCCTACATTGAGTTATTTTGTATCTCGGGCAAAAACCAACTGTGCCAACCTGACTGAAAGTCAAAATTATGTTTAATTCAGGTCCCAATAGAAGAGTTGTTCACAGAGTGACATTGAAAATCCATTTAGAAACAAAACGAAACACACAAGGATGTGCGATTTAGTTACCTGCTCTTTTTTTGTCTGAAAAATCAGATTATATTCAGAGAGATTTGGAAAAAAAAGTGATTTTATTGAAATATACTCACGGAAGATAGCAAGAAATTTGGGGATACCTGTTCAGTTGTTTTACTCACTTTTCTGTTTCCCAAGGTTGCTTGTTTTACACCCGTTTCTTCGACAAATTCTTGGCCTTGAAAGGTAGATCAGAACCCCTGTAACTCTGCAGCTGTCCGCAGTCAAGGGTCATGTATTAGTAGCTCATCTCTGCTTCAATTGCAGAACCACACTGTCTTCACACCTGTAAAGCGACATGCTAGCTTTCAGGGCAACCCACTTGTGTGACTATCTATGGGGGGAAAAAAACGGTTCTTACCAACCTAATCCTAAAACTTAAGCCTGACACTGCTGAGTCTACGCAAGTATTAACTCCCCCCCCCCCCACCCCGTGCTCTTAGATGGTAGAGGAAGAGGTAGCAGGCAGGAGTGGTGGCAGACATTTCTGCTGACCACAACCTCATGAGGTATTATTAATTTATTTCCTTGTCAAGTCATTGCTGGTTCACTCTGGTTTTATGGCAGCCACCTTATTTGGAGCATGACAAGTTTAATTTAAATAGATATGGCACCAGAATGCAGAAAAAAAAGAAAAAACGTGGCCCAATTTTACTGTCTGAACAGATGTAATCGGGGAGTGTCAGCCTCACACACAAATATGTTAGTGCTGCACTTTTTTTAAACCGCTGTCAAACATTAATACACAACCTGCAATTCAGAATATCTCAAGATGTCCGTGACAGCTGAGTTTTAACAACAAAATTGTGTGTGTATATATATATATATATATACACATACATACCAACAACCAAAAAAGACTCGGTGACCTGCCTCAGCTTCTGTTGCCCAAGAGCTACTTCCCATTTGCAGGTTATAATGACATGCATTTATATCTGTTCACACCATGAGACTACACATTAGGGTAACAACACTTTTAATCCCAGTCTACCTAACGCTCAAACTGATCCAGGAAGAGTTTGTCTGATCTCATCAAAATACTGCAGCTACGAGGGAAACTGACACGCCTCCGACCTCTATCTTGGTGAAAAAAATTAAACCAGGTAAAGTTTGTTCCTGCATGGAGATTTCCTTCTGAAAAAATGTGTGCAGACGAGAAGATGTGCTCATTTGGCTGAAGTGCAGGTTAGCGAGTTCAATGTTTAATAATGGACACCTGGAGGATGTATGGCGACGCTGTGAAACCGTTCCAGGAATACTGCGACCACGAGAGTTTCATGGATAATTACTCCCTGCGTGAGGAAAAAAAACAGAGCTGAGGCCCGTGTGCAGCGACTCTGTTTGTCCCCACTGAACACTTTGCCATCATAACAAACCCTCCATGAATGCAGCTTCTTGTTCAAAACATTTTGATTTGGTACATCTGGTCTGGCATCCTCGTATTTTGTATTGTTGTGCAAAAGCTTCTCAGAACAAAGGAAAAGCCTCGTGGTGACTTCTGATTCTCAGTGATAACTTTTAGACTTTCTTTTGGGGGGGGGGGACAAAACAGTGTCTGAAAAAGAAAAGAAAAAACAACACACTTGCAAAAAACCAAACCAAAACCTGATGATCTACCCATCTATCTAGTTACTTTCTTTTTAACGGCTGTTTTTATATGCAAACAAATGAGTACACACACAACACTGGTCGTTACTTGCAGGCTATACAGTGCTGTATAGTTGCATTATACAGAAACCATTGAGATAACCTACAGCCACAGCTCTGCTCAGGTAACTTCTGCCAAACAATTTACATGAAGGTATTAAAGCCATAAAAAAGGGTGTAAAGTGTAAAAGGGTTTGTTAATTCAAAGTAATATACATAGTTGAATACTACGACCCTTTGCAGACAATGGTTGCATGCCCACACAGAAAATGTCTCCTATTGCAACCCTGTAACCTTGAATCAACACAAGACTCCTTAAGGACTCATTTCACACATTTTCTATCTGATTCCCGCATCTTGAGGAAGATGAAGAGAGTGCTCAGAGTTTACAATGTTTCTTCAGATGCCATAAAAGAATTAAAAGTCAGTGTGCCTGTTGACCCCTTGATCTGACTCCTACAAGTTATGTTGTGTTGATACAATGAAAGAATTTTAAAAGACTATGTAGAAGCCTGGGAGAAAATTTCATTGGTAAATATATCCTGAATTGCAAGAGGTGAATATGCTTTGTGTTTTGAAACCGAACTACCAACCTTGGGAGCAAACAACCTTTAACTGGTGCCATAGATGGGAGCAGAAGACAAAACACGTTGCAGGAGCAGATAGTAGTGCTGCACTTCTATGCATAACATTAAAATCAGCAAAAATCTTTGTGGCTTTCTTTTAAGACTCTTTCTGAGATCAGAGACATTTTTATGTGGCTTTCGATCCATACATAAACAGATGGAATGCACTTTGCAGACAGAGCTCAATTTTAAATAATTGTTTTAATGCAAAGTCTCTGGCTGCCTGTAAAAGTTCAGAAGGTGCCCAGGAGGCATTCTGATCAGACGGCCAAACAACCCCGACCGTCTCCTTTTGACAGAGAGTCAAGCTGTCACACTGTTTGCCAGAAGTTTCTCCCTGAACTCCTCCCACATCCAGGTCATTGCTCCGGGGTTTAAAGACCACCACGATTGACCTTCGAACCACAACTCTGCAACTCATGTCGACGCATATGAAGCACATTTAGTCAAGTATGGATTCATACACTGAATATTTTTCTCAAGAGTTTTAAATGTACGGTGAACAAGGTTACAGCAAGTCTTTCTTTGCTCACAGGCTAAAAAAGAAAAAAATGCTATTGCCTCGTCTTTTCAAAAGTACTTTTGGCACCTTAGGACATGAATATTTACCAGGACCCAAAAACCCCGGAGGAGCAACTCAAGTTCACAGAGGCTAGCGGCAGAGGAACAACATGATCGCTGAACAAATGGGCAGCCGTCGGACAAAGGAAGAACAACATGATCCATGGCCCGCGCTCCAATTACAAACATCCCCTTCGTCCAGTTCCTTTTGCTCCTATTCTCGTTGGTCTTTGACCAAAAGATGTGGGATATCAACATAGGAAATGACAGCAAACATGGATTAATTGCAGGCGATCAGCAGACCATTGGTTCCTTCTTCTTTGAAATGTTGAGCGAATTATTAACCAAACAAACTTTTGAGCAACACAGAAAAACAATGAGAAGAAAGATATTGACCTGAACCTACAAAGTAAGTGAATATTTGCATGAA
>JAUESE010000010.1:188712-198946 GCA_032274725.1 Malacoctenus triangulatus
GGCCAGAGTTTGACACCTATGGTATAATTGAAACGTTGTTTTGTGTGTTGTTTTCTCCTTTCAGAGGGAGGGGGGACTCTTGGAGGACACAAAGTCGGCACAGACGCTGTGAAAAGTTTGTTGAACCAACACTTTGCGGTTTCTTGCAAGTGTCACAAGCACAAATACTTTTTTTCTCTCTCCATCTTTTCAGGCTTTTCAGACACTGACTCGTCTCTACTTGACTCGACTCTGTTTTTTGAGGTTTCACTCGCAAATTGCAACTTGTACCTTTCATTGTTGTTAGCACTTTTAAAGTTCCTGAACTAGAAATTGGGCCACTGATCTGGCAGGAAGTGACATCAGCAGAGCGACCCTTTCACAAGAATAATTACCTTTTTTTAACTCTTCAACAAGAATCTGAAACAGACCTGAGAAACTGTCAGTTACTTTTATTTTGAAGGTTTATGCTTTTGTTTGTTGGTAAATCTTGTGTCCACCATAGTTGGGCTTCACAAAACAGAACAGCATGACTCTTTTTTCTGTGTTTTTTGGTCCATTATTTGAATTTTTGGGGGTTTGAACGGTGTAAAATAATCTAATTAATCAAATTAGCAGCGACAAAAAACATCAGAGTATTTGGGAGTAATGACACCTCTACTTTTAACCAAGTTGCTCCAAAAAACCTGAAACTTTTTACTCGTTTCTCACTAAAAGCTGCGAGCGCAACAATCAGTATAACTTGTCTTTAAGGTTCCTGTCGTCAGGAGGAACCGAAGATCTCGGGCTTGAGAGACAAACAAATTACAGTAAATTGCCAGGCTTGTCCTTGAAGGTGTCACTTACTGACACTGTGACATTGGTACAAAATCCCCAACATGCCATTTAAACGGGACCCCCGCGGGGTGTTGGACCCCTCGGTGGTGACGTGAAGTGGAGCTTTTTTTGGGTGCAGATGCTGGTTTTGTTTGAATTTAGAGCCCGTCGGATCCAGACGCCCGTTGACGGACTGACAGCTGGTGGCGCAGGAGGAAACGTGGCGGCGAGAGGAGGGAAGAAAACTGGTAGTTGGTCGGACACGAGTTACGTGTTAGCTGGTGGCTGCATGAAGTCGAACCTTTGTCGATTAAACGTTTAGACGACGAGGATTTGAGTAAAGTTCAAAGTCAATATTTTATTGGCTCGAAAACTCAGATTTTGTACCAGAACTGACTTTATCTGACGTGATTCTATTTGGTTTCCAGACTTTTCTTTCTTTGAGGTTAAAGAAAACCTTAAAAAACATCTTGTATGTAACTCCTGTCGAGGTGAAAAACCCTCAAAATCACAGCGAAGTCAAGTTGCTTAAAAACCAAGTAGCTCATTCATTGATTTATTTTATTTACAATTCATTTTAAAATAGAAAAGTACAAAAACACTTCACGATTTACGTTAGACATGATTTGTGAAAAGGGCAACCTATCTGTAGCTCATAAACAGGAACCCAGGACATCAGTAAAAACAGTACAGTATATTAACAACTAACAGTTCACAACTAACAAGTAGCTGCGAGTGTAAAAGCCTCAGTCGTGCGCGTTGGTGCGAGAATGTAAATACTTGTTTACAAAAAAACTCCACAGGGCGTCTTTAAGGCAGCGAGTGAAGACGGAGGTCAGCTGGGAAAAGGCGCCATTTAATGGCGCTCCAACGTGGAGGAAGAAGCCGCGGGAACGCGGCGCCGAGCGTCGGGGTGGGGGGGTGGGGGACGGCGGCGGCTCTGTGATACCGTGGGCTCGTCTCACTGCGAGGTTTTGGGACCAGTTGGCCGCCGATGAGTCTCGAGCCCCCCGACCCATCTGGAGCCTCCTCGGAGATGAAGCGGAGGAGGGAGGAAAAAAAAAGAGAAAAAAAAAAAAGCTGGAGCTTGTCCATCTCTTGGCAGGACCGGTCTCGTCTCAACACGTACGAGGCTGATCGTCTCTAATCCCACCAAAGAATTAATTACTTAATTGGATCAATTAGACGTCCCAATAGGTCCTGGTGACACGCGGTCGGTAAATAATGAGAACAACAACTCGTGTCAGAGCCGCGTTCGCTGGTATTCAAAGCCACCATAATATCAAGACAGTTTTTTTGACAAGTTTCAAATCTTACTTAATATCTGTTTGCTAATGCTGCGATTTCATTCAATCACGCGAGCACTTTTTTTTTTTTTCTCCCCCCACCCCGAGTTTTTGCGTCACTCGACGACATTATGCAGTGCTTGTTTTGGAGACAGAAGAACTATTTTCATGACTTATGGCATTTGCAGTATCTCAAAGATCGCACTGCTGTTTTTCTCCCTTCAAGCCAGTTTTAAATGGAGCCAAACTGCACAGCTTTAAAGGCACATTCATCAAAAAGCGAGTGCACTGCAGATGCTGCCACTTTTTCTTTAAAAAAAAAAAAAAAAAAAAGAAGAAGAAAAAAAAAAAAGATTGCAAGTAGAATTATGGCTTTTCATCAGCCGATAAATTTCACTTGTGATTAATTGCAACACTCACTTTTGGGATCACTTCTGCACAAAAGAGCATTTCTGCTTTGTAAAATTCATATAAAAGAAATGCAAATCAATGGTGTTCTTGGCACCAAACATATGCTGCCACAATGCCAACAAGCCTGCCCCTGACAACCCCAGCTGGGGGCTTGTAAGACTTGCTCTTGGCAAAAGACGTTTTTTTCCACCCGCTTTGCAAATGATCACCAATTAATACGAACAGCATCCAATTCTAATTTTGCACCTGGTAAGATTGTGAGTATCTTGTAAAGCTCTTCGAACGCTATGGATCCAAATTACTGGATGCTTTCTCTCCTCCTCCTCCTCTCTTTGGGATCACAGAAAGAAAGAAAAGGGGGGGGAAGAAAAAAAAAGATGGCAAACGTCCATAATTCATTCAGACCAACGTCGGCGCGGAGCTCCGAGGAATGACCTTTGGAGCCAAGGTTGTACGTCAGAAATCAGAGGTGTGACATGGAGGGGAGTGTCGAACATGAGCGCGACCGTAAATTACCCACCACCACACAGATGTGGGTCCCAACCAGGGGCCGGGGACCCTTTAAAGAGCCGTCGGAGATCATCGAAGGGGCCCGAAGCTTTTCCTGCTCTCAGGTTTTCAAAATTAGATGCAAAGAAAAAGAGTTAGACATTTTCTAGAGTCCAGAACAGGCGAAAGGAGCTGACTGGTGCTTTTATTGTGAAGGCTTCGGCGAGAGTGTTTGTTTCCAGCCATGTTTGGCTTCACTGTGATGTTTTGGTGAAACCGATAATAAAGAGTGGATTCACAGCCTTCGTTGGAGGCACAGAAAGGTTGGGAGTCGCTGCCTTAAAGTGAGAAATAATCACTTTAACACTCTTTTAATAGAAACTAACAAGTTTGTCCCTTAGTATCCAAAATAAAAGCACACTTCGTCTTCGCTCCGACACTTTGAGGTGTCGGGTGGGGAGAAACGAGGGCTGTGTTTATCACTTGGTAACACAGCGGCATCCATCCATGTGATAAATTCCACATATTTCGCAAAGAAATGAGACTAACAATTCAAAAGGCGTTTCACGTCACTAATTGCTCATCAGAGTTCTCCGTCTCCTTCTCTCCCTCCATCTCTCACTCTGGAACTGATACTCGCCATACGACTTATGATGGATAGGAAGCTTTAATGAGCTCTTACAAGCAATTAAGTAATCAGGGAACCCTGCTGCTCGGCGCTGGAGCTAGCGAGAGCAGTGACAAACGGAGGCCCATCAGCACTGTAATCAGCACAGGACACAGTCACCGCTGCTCACCACTCCCTAACCGAGGGCAGCAATGGGCCCAGCAGCAGGCGCCCGGCTCCTCTAATTGTTCTGTCTGCAAATAGTCCCCGAACTTTGTGACTCAGTGACGTGATCCCGATGGCGTCTTCACATCCCGTCTGAGTTTTTTTTTTTTTTTACACAGTCGTCTCGCTGGCACCAAACTTCAGGAAACGTCTGAAGGATGTAAAATAACGTGAATCAGACGTGTTGAAGAGGACATGCAGGAGAACCTAAAGCAGGAAGTGACCCGAATGTTGTTTTTTTTGGGGGGCCATTCACACCCGAGCTGATTGGTCTGATTTAGATCGTCTGCTTGATTCAGTCGGGTGTGAAAGTGAAGCTAAACTCAGGTGAACTCTGTGTTTCGGTTCTATTTTAGTGAACCTTGGTGCACTTTGTTCACTGTGTGAAAGGTATCTGGACCGTCCGCCATCAACAGCATGAACAGGAAGTGATGATTTTTTTTGTCCTGGCCAAACAGCAACTTGGGTTTTGTCCCTGTTCCTACTTTGTTTTTCTTTGTTTGTGTTGTTGTTGTAGCGACATGATACTCTCCAGGTTTGGTCCACTTTCTTAGGTGTGAAAGGGAACCAAACCAAACCATTTTCTGAACTGGTGTGAAACCACACTGAGGACAGTTTCTCACCAGCACAAAGGACCAGATTTTTGTTTCTTGGTCCTCTTGCTGGAGAACTCGGTCCATTTTTGGTCCTGTGTGAACGCACACAGACTCTCTCGTCATCTCTCAACATTTTGAGAGAAATAGTAAAAGTAAAACACAGCTTGTCAGTGCAAACTCACTAAAACTCCTCCAGATGAGCAAGATGTTGCACAACAAGCTCAATTAGTTGTTTTTTCATTAATCACCTTTAATAAAAGCAAGTTTCTAGAGTTATCAGGTCCCCAACAGCTAATTTAACAAAGTAACATTATGGGATTGATGAAGTTACAGGATAAAATAATATTGCTGGTGCATCAGTCTGATTGTCTTCATGTAAACGCGACAATCTGATCCCTTAATCATTAAGAATTCAATTAGACTGACCAAAAAGTGACTGTGTAAAAACAGATCAACATATTTGTTGGGATTTCTTATTGAAAAAGAGACACAAACAAACACTTTGTGAACAAGATGTTGAGAAAAAAGACAAATAATGAAATGATTTTTAAAAAAATGGTCTCTTCAGTCACGTTAAACATAAATTAAAACAACTGTTGCATACTTACAATACACTATTCTGCTTTCTTTGTGAGTTACACTTGTTGTCATGTCTTCCCCTAATTTGTTTGTGGCACTCAGTTTTGTTTTCTTTAAATACAAATCTCTTTCCTGTAATAAAAACAGTGAACCACTAGCCGGGTAAAAACAGCCACGAAGGAAGCTGCTGAATGGATTAAAGAGGAGAGTTTTATTCAAATGGAGATAACGGAGTGAAAGCGGTTCGGAGGGAAGACTCCACCTTCCACTGTGGAGGGGCATCACAAACAGATGTGCTGCTAAAAATGGGACGCCCGCTTTGTCTCCCCAACGTGCGGCGTTCTGACTCTGTCTCCGTGTTTTCAGGCTTCTTTCCAGCAACAAGCCGCTGAAGAGATAAAAGTGCACCGAGCGTCACTTATTTTCTGCACGACTGTATCATTAAGCTAAACTGTTTTTAGCCTCGTTTATGCAACAGAAACAAAAAAGGCAGCTGCGTATTTTATTTAGACAAAACCAAACGACCAAAACCAGAAAAGAGAAAATCTTCGTTCGGCAACGATTCGAAACGCCCAAAAAAATGAGCAGCAGCACCGACAGACTGAGGACGGTTTGATGTTGACTCGCTGACGATCAATGTTAGGAGCATGAGCAAAGTGCCTGTTCGTGTTTGGTGGCACAAAAAGCCCCAAAGTTAAAAATATGATCATTTAAGTGCCATAAATAGAAAATCAGTTAAACATAAAATAGGAAGTCGTGATTATGTAGTTAAAGCATCAGTTTCAATTCAACCTCTATGTCTGTGTTTATGAAAATGTTGATTTAAAGGTCACCAGGATCATTGTTGTGAAATAAATATAATTGAAAATATATATTTTTTGCATTGCTGTTATTCAAAATAACTTTGAATCTCTATCCTTAAATCTCATCCAAACGCTATAACGTTACAAAATTGTGTTTGGATTAAATCAAAACATCGTTTTTCATGTTGTAACAAATATTAGGATAATTTTGATCATTTTATTGCAATTAATTGCCAATTTAAAGTGTTTGACATATAGGTGTTGTGACTTAATATCTCTTCAGATTGTGAAACTGTTAATTAACTAACTCATAGCGTAGCGTTCATCCAAATTCATGATTTTTAGAGACTCTGAGTTTTATTTAGAACGAGATACAGCTGAGTGTTAAAATGCTAATTGGTTTGTTTTCTTTCTATGGTGACGTCGGTTAGCTTTAGCAGTTAGCTTAGTATACCTGACATGTTTTCTTCGGAAGAGTGAGACGGACCCACTTGTCTCTCAGGCAGAAGAAAAGGTAGCATAGCTTGTGTGTTTACTGATGTACAATTTGCATTTAGTCAACATGTACGCAAATAGCATGTTAGCGTATAGCTTAGCGCTATTCTCAGTGTGGCTATTTGAGGGATACAGAGATTTATGTTCAAAATTTAACTGACCATGAAAACATAAAACAGTGTATTTAAATGCAGGTTACATCTGTTTTGCCTCTATTTATTGTAGCATCAGTAAGCTAAATATTAGCGATTAGCTTAGCTGAGCATTAAGGGATTAAGTTATGTTTTAAAAGCCTTGTGTAGTTTCTACATTTCCTGTGAAAGCATAAATTGTCCTTATGAAAGCGACTTCTCCCTCTGAATGGGTTTATTGTGGCTAAATTAGCATCGCAGCTAACAAGCTGTCCCGGAAAAGTGCTGTAAATAATCCCCGACCCGTCCTGTTTATTGTTAACGTGGCTAAAAGCAGCTTCATAAAAAGCTAACTGGCGCAGTGTGTCACACCTCCGGGCCTGCTGGCATACAACAGAGTCACACACTGGGCCCCTAGCATGATGCTAATCATAGCGTCACTGAAAAGCAAAAATAGTGATTGAGTCACTCACCCTGGCTGTGACAGAGTGAAGCTTTGTGCCGTTTGGCTTCTCTTCAAGCCCGTAAATAGAGACGTTATTTAAAGTCGCGCAGATACGTAAAACGTCCAGAAATATCGACGCGAGATTAAAAAAAAATCAGGTTATTCAACATGGTGGGTCGTTACTTTGGACCGGTAGTAAGATTTAGATCAGAACACCTGAAAATAAATAACCCGCAGTGTTGAATCGTATTTATTGAGAGTATTTATGCGAGTAAAGTTGCAGTTTTCAAAATGATTGCTCTGTTAATCTCACTAACTCGACTAACTCTTGACATTTATTCCTTTCACAGTCTCCAGCTGACACCTGCCATTCACCTCCTTGCCAAATTTTTCGTCATTTTTCCAGATCAAAAGCTGAAAATGTGTCGTTTCGGCGCAGCCTGAGCTTCCCTTCGGTAGCGCGCGATAAACAATTCATGTTGTGACAAAGAGAAAATATAAATGCGACGGTAAGATTCGGCGCTCTCGGCTCCCCGCTCACCTCGGGGCGTCGGAGCTGCTGAGCTCCACGTTCGCAGCTCGGCGTTCGCACCCACCCGAAGCATGTTGGACGCCCCAGGGCGGCGTGACACCTCTCCCACACTCGCTCGCCGACTCCCCTGAATAATTCTGCCCCGACCACGCGACTCGCATCTCGCGGTGCTTTTTTTTTTTTTTTTCTTCTCCAAGCCGGGGCCCGCCATGGTTACGTTTTTCACATTGAAAATCAAATATGTTGCTTATTAATAGGACGACTTTGGCGAACGCTACCTGGAGAAATGCCGAGGGGGGGAAAAGCTGGGAGAGCGGGGGGGACGCCTACAGTGTGGCGTGCTTTCTCTCTCCTGTGCAACGGGTAAAAAAAAACAGCTGAGGGTGCAGGTTTCTCATTGCTAAACTGGCACAGTGGATGTACACACACACACGCACACACACACACACACACACATTGTATGGAAATCAGAGAGCCGGGGTGTGGTGGTGGTTGGCCACGCGTGGAAAAACACGGAGATTCAAGTTCGCAACGTCTTCGGGAGACAAAATGAGAGAAACATCAACCGCGCCTCACGTGTGGAGGTTTGTCTGAAGATTTCAACACGACACACACACGCACACACACGTCAGTCAAAACAAAGCCTAATGTTTGGGTGGCAACACGACCAATAAAACGGGTGCCAGTTATTCCCTCTCGCTCCCATCTGGTCCATTATATTCCCTCTTATTCAAACACGGACTCCTCCGCTGTACAGTTTGTTTGCTGCCTGGAAAAGGCTGCTTTAAAAACACGAAGACAACCACGTCTGTGTGTGTGTGTGTGTGTGTGTGTTGTCTGTGTGTGTGCGAGCAGTGCCGCGCCGCTAACTTGGCGTCATTTCCTCGGATTCCGTACAGATTGCACCAGCTAATTATGATCTAATAACTGGCAGACTGTCTGTTTCAATATTATTACAGGAAGAGTAGGTTAAATGAATAGCTCATCATCAGGCCCCTGTATCAGTCATGTTGTTTTAATGATCATAATTCCAACATTAAATCTTAATAATATGTCAAGATCATAAGGGAGACATGTCAATTTGGGGCTTCAATGAGAATTAAGCCGCGGAGCGCTGAAGTCGAGCCTGTTTTTTTTCCTTCGTTCCTGGGAAGGCCTGATTGGGTTAACGTGTCCTCGCGCACACACGGCAGCAGCAGAACAGACGCCGAGCTGTTTCTGAGTCCATCTGATGTTGGAGGAATTAATTTCCAGTCCCTGATTGATGTGTTGATGCCCAACAGGAAAGAGGCAGGGTAAATGTTTTATAGCGCAGGCATTCTCTGACCAAATACTCCCATTATTGGATTATTTCCACCAGTAATACGTGGTGATTTTTTTTTTGAAGATAACAGGAACGTTAACCTCTAATCCCAGAAACAGCAGGTGACAAACGAAATCTCATGTGAATGTTTGGGAAGTCACATTTTTTGCTGCATCAGTTTATGTACGTCTCGTGTGTTTGAACCTCAGATTTACCAGAACTAATAAGTCTGATTTGATCAGGACGTAGTTCCTGCAAACTGCTGCCAGTGCATGAAACCAGACCTGCATATACTAAATACTGTGGTGACATAAAGACCCACACATTTACTGATGATTTTATTGTAAAGAAACACGTGTTTTACTGCTGAAATGTTCGATTCTAAGCAGCAAGATCTTTATATTATTCTGCATATCAAATGTTTTCAGTTGTATCTTCATAACTAAACGGTTCAATTTACCAAGATGTCATGAAAACAGAGGAAAAAGGATTTTTAATTGCTTGAATTATCCGAAGTTTTTCATCTGTTTGGTTTTTTCCCGGGTGCTGAAATCGATCAGATTAAATCCTGGACAGGTCGACAACACGACAGACACAAAGAGACACAAGAGGACACACACACACACATAGATTCACACCAGTGGACACTTTGGAGTCCATAAGTCCTTAAGTCCTCATGTGCATGTTTTAGGACTGTAATTGAAAACCGGAGTACCCGGAAAAACCCGTGAACGCCGATGTTGAACATGCAAACTCAGCACAGAAACATTCAGTCATCAACGCGCTAATTTGAAGGACTTGATGTTTTCAGATAAAAACATCAAGATCAAGGTTGTTTTTTGAGTTTTTTTGGAACCGCAGTTCATTTTTTATCTGAATTGCAGCAGGACGTCTCAACAGTTTTGACGCGCGAGGAAAAGTATTCAGAGTAAAAGACTCGATCGGCAGTTTGTTTGATGCTGCAGGATCGTTTCTTGGAAGTCTCTTTGGATCCTCTGTTGGAGTCTCAATTAAAGCGCATTAAACTTTGAAAGGCCTCCAAAGACCCGGAGCACCGGCGTGCTTTTCTTTTTGGGACGGACTTCTGGAGCCTCGGCGGGAGAGAGGAGGGGAAAAAAAAACAAAAAACAGCGCTTTGAGGTACAAACCTGTATTGTAATCACTCTTCCCTCAAGCTTCTGTGTTTGTGAGGTAGAGACATCCACGGCACACAGCTCCCAGCTAAGAATAGCTGCAGGAGTGAAGTGAGGAAAGACAGAGACGCAGAGCGAGAGAGAGCGAGAGAGGGAACGAAGAAGGAGAAGAAATAAAGGGGAGGAAGTGGGAGAAGAGGAACTCGGGAGGAAGCGTGAAGGAGACAAAGCCTCCGAAGTCGACAAGACCAGCGCGATCCGAGGGCGAGTCGGTCCGGCTCGGCACTCCGGCCGACACGGAGACGATAAATCAATCTGCTGTCCGAGGTCATGGCGTAGATCTGTGTGTGTGTGTGTGTGTGTGTGTGTGTGTGTGTGTGTGTGTGTGTGTGTGTGTGTGGGTG
>JAUESE010000010.1:476788-487239 GCA_032274725.1 Malacoctenus triangulatus
GTTAAATAAAATATAAATATGCATCTTCTTACCTTGTCTTTCAGTCTTGATCTTGACGTGATGCATATTTTAACCTTTTGATATGATCCTCCAGGTATTTGGAAAAAAACACAAACTTTAAAAAAAATACTTTTGCAGCGCTTTCGTGTGGGTGAGTGACGTGCTAATGACGTTAGCTGGTTAGCTACTATTACCGTTTACAACCAGCTAGCGCTTTTCGGTTTTAGCCCCAAGCACCGAGTAACGTTTAATCACCAGAAATTAAACGTTTGCCAATTTCAACAGAAAACTGAATGAAGCAACTAAGCAAATGTAAAAGACCGAGCAGACAAATAGAACGGGCGAGCATTATATTCTACATTAGACCGCGGTTCCTACTACCTCTGCTGCGGTTGCTAACTTAGCCTCTTTTCAACAAACCCATAGCTTGGAGACGTTCCTCTTCCGCGCGCTGCCTGTTTTCTGTTCGCCGATTGGCGAGAATGTAAACAAAGTCGTTCACGTGATTGGACAAGAAAACTGTCAATCTTTATGTCTCGTTTCTTATTGGCTGTTTGGAGTGTAGTAAATAACGATCTTCAGTATCATTGAGGCTGTCTTCTGGCTCTCACCGACAATGCCAGGTACTTTAAAGAAAGAAATCATAAGGTATTTATTTTCTCAGCCAAAAGGTCGAGTGACGAACAGAGCTTTGAGTACTCAGCTAAGATAGCGTTATTTACGACTAGTGTCTGACTTCCGTCGTTTGAAAACTTTTTGTGTTTACATGTCTAGCAAAGTCGAAAGAGCGATTATTTTCCTCGTCATCTGATCCCGGACTCTATAAACAAGTGTGTCTTCATTTAATACGATTTAAAACAGCTCCTTAAACCTTACTGAGCGCCCTGTCTTGACTTTCGTCAGTAAATCACATGTGACACCGTGAAGCTGCTATGAAATCCAGGTAAGAGCAACGGGATGCAATTGGTAATACCCACAACTGTATTACACGCAATTTACATTGTCTCCTGTGTTGTCTTCACAGTGTACCTGTGTTCACTAAGAAGAATACCCTCCCACTGTCTGCCACAGTGAAGAAGACAAACCCCCTGCTGTCCTGTAAACAGTCTTCGTCGAAGACAGAGAAAAAAACTGTAGGTTTTAAAAACAACTGTACACTGACTGCAACATGCAACCTAACAGTCTCATTGTGATTGTCATGTTAAAGGAGAATATTTTTGTGTTTTCATTTTATTTACAGACTTTGAGTCCAGGTCGCTCAAACCAGCAATCCAACTCACGATCAAACGGTTTGCGTTCAGAGAATCAACGTCTTCAAAGAAAACAAGACGACCGTGTTGATTCAAACGATGGGTGCCCGGTTTTTATGGGGTCCTTGTCTTCCACTGGCTGTGGAACTTCTCCTGACCGCAATACGGCCCCTCCTGACACGGATGTAGCCAAACAGTCTGCAAAACCAGTGGATTGTGCAGACATGTCTGTGCCAGAAGTCCATCAGCAGGGTTCAGTGCTTGCAAAGTATGTCCAATGCCACATTGCTGTTCTCTTGGTGAAAATAGTGACTTTGTTCCTGAATGAAATGTTGATGGCTCGCATGAGCCTGATCATCAGTAATAAGACTATTTATCACCAACATTTTGCTTTTGCAGATATGTGGAACGCTTTCGTCATGGCCGTCCACAGAGTCGAGAGCGTCGCCAGCAGATGGCCTCAGCGACCGAAGAGGAGCAGGAGTCTTTTTGGTGGCTGTCACCCTCGTCCTTACCCTCCTCTTCCACACCAACTAAAACAGCATACAGAGGTACAATGCAGCAGAATGCTGAAGAATAACAAGTCCCAACATCGCCTGAATTCAAGTCAAGCTTTCGTGCGAGTCATCCTGCGTGCTCCATTTCTCTGAACAGACATTTTCCCGCCTCTGGAAGATGATTATGATCCAGCTATTTTTAGTCCAGCTGGACAGCATCAACACATCAGGTCCCTTTCTCCGTGCAGACAACCCCTTCGTGTGAGTGTAATTATCAGTTCACTTGGGCTGCAGTTTACTTCTTGGACTCTGTTCTGTTCCATCCCTATTTTTTGTTGCATGGAAAAGATTCTTGGGTTCAAATATTTATATTTCAATGCTGCGCCACGCCATTTGAGAACTGCTTTGTTTATTAAAACTCTGGGACACCATTATTTATGCTGCGTCAACATCTAGTAGAAATTGTCAGTCTGCTGATATTCGGTGTGTTACCACAAATAGATTAGAGGAAAAAATACATTTATAAAGGCTGTAGTGATAGTTTATCCAGTTTTTTGGTCATCTGCATGTTCCAATGTTTTTTTTTGTTTTTTTTTTCATTTATTGTCAAAAAAAAGTTTTATAAGGCTTGGTTTAATTGTGAAATTTTTACTAATTGTGTTCTTGCAGGTATTGTCCTCCCAGGGTGATTTGGACGACTCGGAAATATTAAAGCTTCAAGAAAGAGCCAGCAACCTTCTCCTTAGAAGGTAGATAGTAAACCTTTTAAGCTTTTATTAATGAAAAACAAGGTTGTTCTGTTGGTTGCAATTAACTTTGCTCTCCCAAACAGTGAATGTGGCCTCAATGAAGGATCAGAGCCTGTCAGCTCAGAAGGCGTGGGAAATTCAGATTTCTCCTCTCCGGTCACTGCAGATGAGTCAGTCCGACGGCCTGTTGTACCAAATTTGATCAAACCTGTTGCTGGTAAGGCAGGAGTGCAGAATGGGATTGATGCAAATTGTCTATGTTTATTTTTCCAACATGTTAAGGAGAAATGTCATTGTTTCGACTGTTTACTGACCTTTATATGTTCATCAACATTTGCAGCAAAGACAAGGTCAGACTCGGTTAATGCTGGATCCCTTCAAAAACCCGCCATCCTTTCCTCGGTGGGCCCTGCGCGACCTGAAGAGGATATCTTATTCCAGTGGCGTTTGAGAAGAAAGATGGAGCAAGCGCGTGACGAGGCCCAGAATCCCCAATCCTCCAGCTGTTATAGTACCACATTTCACCAGCTGGCTCCCACTTCGTTTCATGCACCAGCCATTGGGCAGGTTCCTCCTCAGGTTGGCTTTCTTCTCTGTATTATTTTTTCTCATCATTTTCCATCAAGCTGCATTGCAACTTGATGGAAGTCATCCTCTCTTGCTTAATCCACAGAACACTGAGCCTCTTCAGTTCTCACAAGGAGTGGCCCATCCACATGTCACTGCTCCTCAGCCAAAACGCAATGAGGCCGACAGTGTGCGCTCCTCGGTTCCTGGGCCTACTTCTCTTCCTGCCTTTGCCATATCTGGCTCTTCATACAGCCAACCCTACACTGTTGCCCATGTTCCTGCCCACATGCACTTACTCTGTGATGTCTTGCCCTGTCCTGTGCGGTCTTCCCAAACTGGACAAAGTGTGTCACAAAGGTTCCATGCCCCGGAGTCAAATTCTGGCCACAAAAGGACCAATGTGACTGAAAACTCGGCGGATACTTTCAGCAGTGTGCCTGTTGTTAAAGGTGTGGTTACGCCACCTCCTGCTGTATCTGGTGCAGTGGAGGGTGAAGGGCTGAGTCACCAAACTGTACCTGACAGGGACCGAAAAAAGAAATGTGAGAAAAAGGAACCGAGCAAGGCAGCGCGATCTACTACGAAGCAAAGCAAACCAGAGAGGTAAGACATAAAACTGCTCAGAGATTCAAACCTCAATACTGTGTTTATTTTCATGTTTTTTTTCTAATCCTATCCACTGTGTGGATCGCATGTGACATAATCTGTGGCTTTCTGATTTCCTGCTCGAGTCAAACAATCTCTTTCTTGAGTGTTACTAGTTGTGTTTTTTCCACCTTCAGATGCACTACAACCAGTTTCTGTACAATAGCATGAAAGGCTATCTTACTGTATCTCAAAGCAGGAGGTCTTCACATCAGAAACTTCCCAAAAAGGTCTCACCACTGAATCAGCTGCATCGACAGGAGGGAAGTCTGGAGATCCCCAGTAAAAGCGCCCCAGATAATTATGATCCACCGCCTTCTCCCCTCCGCACTGCTCTGGGACAGGTCGGTACATCAACAAGCTTTATTGCTTGCACTGGTTTGCCAGCAATTTTTGTTTTATCTGTGTAGTTCCCGTTATGTAAGGCCTTTTTGAGTCCAGAGAGACATAAGGTCATATTTGGTCATAACTTCCCAGCTGTCAGAATTTGGTAAGCTGCCAGGAGTGGGTGTGATGCACTAAAAGATATCCTTGTGTTGCTGCTCAGAAAAGGAAAGATTCTTTGTGTGAGATGGATCTTCACGCTCGTTTTCATTGAGATCATTGTCGAATCCCAAAGGCTTAACTCTGCTCTGCGTGAGATTGGTTTTAGATTGTAGTTATCGCCCATGGAATCAGTTTCACACATTTCTGACCATGTAAGTGCAAAATGAGAGTTCAAATCAGTTCATTTGCTCTGCTCAACTTGACGCATGTGTAAAATGCTGCTCATCGTCTCGTGTGATGTCATTGTAGCAGTAACCACACACACTGATCAGTTGCTTGTCCTCTTTGGACAGGTTGTTTCGGACGTTTTGTTCTCTGTGGAAGACCCCGCTCCTGCACTAAAGCTCCCCGTTGCTTCTCCTTCTCGCATCACTGACGCACCTGTACAATCCTCGGTTCACCCGTCTGACGCACAAAAGTCTGCAGAGGTCATTTCACAACTGCTGCAAGAGGCTGAAGGTGAGTTTATGACTGCAAGGGGCTCCACCTTTACCCCGCAGTTAAGTGAGGTCGACCAGAACGTAACCCAGAACTTTCTGTTTTGCACGCTGCTCATGTGGAAACTGGTTACGTCCTTCGTTACTGACAGAAGGATGACGTTGACAATATATATGTACAGTTTCTCACATGTATTTTGCTTGCTCTTTATGAGTGTCTGGTTTTGTTTTTTTGCTTTCTACATAATTTCCTTCTGCACTTTGTTTACTTTTTAGATTCCGATGGAAAAGAATTTGAAGATGACCCTTTGTTGCAAGTCCTCCGCACACAGAGAAAATGGATAAAAGAGCAGCTCTGGTAATTAAATATATATGTAGTTTGATACAATTTACAAGTTGAATGCCAATTAAACGTGATGCTAGAATAAACCCCCCTTTGTTTTTGTTTGTAGTGAAGTAAACTCCCTGTTGGAAGACATCCATGAAGAGCAACAAGTTACTTGAACAAGAGACACTTGATGCAGTTGCATAATTTTATTTTTTTTAAAGAAATAAAGTTTATTTGAACTTTCAGAAGGAATATTTCCACATTAAAGATGCAAGAGATATGTCGGGGTGCAGTAATATTTGTCACAATCACAATACAGTGCATTTACAAAAGCGGTGTGAGCGGAGAATATTTACAAAGTGGGTTCTTGAAACATTATGTAAGATTGGTAGCTAAGAGCAGAGCAGTATATACAAACCTCTGGGAGCAGGGAATATTACACCAGTGCCAGGAACAGAACAGTTGTGTATTTTGGCACTCACTGAGTGTTTCTATGAGTGCTAGGGCTAAAAGTCATTGCTGTTTTTGTCTGTGTGTGTGAGTGTTCATAAAGGCAGCCGTTCATTTATTTTCATATAAGGTAAAGGTGGCAGAAGAATCAGCGCTGGGCTTCCTCGCAATTAACTCAGCGATGCCGAGCTCTCAGTTGGCAGCATTGGAGCAGTTATGATAAGGATGCCATCTGGAGACACGGCCGACTCCAGAGCCAGGGTGTCCACACCCTTTGGGATTCGGTAGCGACGGCTGAACTGACGTGTTGTCACACCGGGGCCGTCCTTCTACGAGGAGAGACAGAGACAAAGGTGAAGACGGGGAAATAAATCACAGCTCCTGTATAAACAATGGGAAGCTTGTGACTCTGCGCACCAACCTTCTTCTCCTCATGCTTCCCCTGCACTTCTACGAAGTCTCCGATCACTTTGACGATCAGGTCCTTTGGGTTGAAAAACTTCACGTCGACTTGAATTGTAAATCCGTTGTCATCACAGTTTACCTACCAAAAGGAGTCAGATAATCATCCATGATGAAGAATAAAAATGAAGTTAACGACTGCAATGAGCCAGAAAAATAAAAGTTGTTCCACTCAAACCACATGCATAGAAACTTTTAAGGTGTTTAAACAGAGTATGAAAGGGCCACCACTTGCTTTTAGGGAACATTTAAATCCTGTGGTTTCAGCGGAAAAAATAGCATGCTGTTGAAAGCTTCGAAAAAATCAACTGATTCAGCTTAAATTTGAATGTTATAAAAACAAAATTAAACTTTCAGCTTAAATGAGTGAACTGGAATATTTCATGCATCTCAAATGAGCCATCAATCCATCAACTATTTTCCATGTTGGTAATACTTTGAATACTGAAGGACCAACCTCTGCTGAGCTGCCGTTTTCACTCTCTGGAAGCAGTAAAGTTGGAGACCAGTTGTATTGTCCATAAGTCCCGTTCAGCCGAGGAATGAGAGGTGGTAGAACCTTCTCCCACGGGATACCACCAACTGGCACAAAGGATGGCAGGATGAAGTCCATTTCTATTCAAGAGAAAAGATTTAAAGAAGTGGTGAGCACACCTGGAAGCAGTTCAGACTACAGCGCGAAATGCGACGAGACGAAGAGCACCGATCAAGTCGTTACCTCCTCTTAAATTCTTTGACCAAACCGGCGTGCTCAAGCGAAAGGACAACCCCCGTTTAACTGCTTGTGTTCCCTGCTGGTCCTGAATGCAGCACTGATGCCTGTGTGATCCTCCTCCTGGGGCTGTTGGACGTGACTGACTGTTGCAGCCTGTGTTTTATACTGGAGTTGCATAATGAGTTGGGAATTTTTACTGGGGCACCTTGCTTCTGTTATGTTCCAGACTGCGTACCCTTGGGTGTTGAGGCACGGTCATATAGGATAAGAGAGCATTGTTTGGCGAGGGATGCAGCTGTTGCAAGCTTATTGTCAATTAAATGTTTATTAGCCTTTCTGAATGTTACACCCTGTTATTTTTTTTTTTTAACCAGGCTGGATGGCACTGGAACAACCAAACAATTTATGTATAATTATCAGAGCCGTTATGAGCTGTACGTTTAGGACCTGTTGTCAAGGAAGGTCTGTCCAAAAATAAGTTCAAAAGATGCTGATGACCCTTGTGAGCTGATGCCAGACAGACAGTGACAGCAGGGACTTCTCAAACACATGCCGCAGCATGTGTGCTACCATTCAGCCACTGACGGCCAGTAATACTTAGGTAATACTTCCATGTAGAAATATGTCCCAATATAACTTTTGTCATTTATGGGCTCAGATAAAGACTTATTGTGTAAGACTTTTTTTTTTAAATGAAGCGTGTACAAATTCTTCTCTGCCTAAATTAACAAGAAAATTCAATGCTGAATTATCATTATCGAATAAAACTGATAATTAGGATTGATTGAAAACCTGATTTTGATACACAAAATCACATACAGAATGATTAGAAATAGTCCTCATGTGAAATGCAGAAAGGAAGCAACCCTAACATATAGTAGACAACAAATGTTGACAGAAAATGGGAAGAGCTGAAACAAAAAAGTATCAAGAATAAAATAAAAATAGCGAGACAGAAAAATGTACTGTGATCCATTTGTTGTTTCACTGTATTGGACTGTCTGAAGGGCCTCAAAATTGTACTGAATCGAATGTATTTTTACCACTTCATACACAGAGAAGCTGGCACACTTTGCAAAATATGTCAGTGAAATGTTGGAGGAGGCCACTTTGCACCATAAGTCAGTTTCTTAAAGTGACCTCTTGTGTCACAAATCGCACCCCACGGTGACACTCTCCTGGCCTTTGGCACACACCGGTGAGGTCAGCAGTTATGTTCAGCCCGCACATGCTGTCCCTGTTAGCAGCACACAACCTGTCACTTAAGCTCCGACTGTGAGCAGCAACTAAAATTGGCACTGATTATGTTATGACTCATAAAAGATGACAGGGAAGTGGGGACATTGAGGGGGGATTAAGGTATCAGGTTTCACAACAGGCGCCAGTGCTTCTGGGGACTTTGGGAACCATGCGGGTGAGTAGTACGGAAGAAAATAGCTCACAGATCAGTCACCAAAACAAAAACGTCGACACACATCATGATGGGAAAGTGACATTTACTTTGACAGAGTTAAAACGCTGAAAATGAAGAATTGTTAAGTTTTTTTTATTTATCATTTTCACAGAAGTAAAAACATGAACGTCTGCACTAAACCTTTAAGAAAAGAAAGCTTGATGATTTGTACAGTTGTGTTCCTTGAACAAATCTCACTGCACATCCAGCCCTCTTGAAATACACATTGTTATACAACAATAATTAACCTACTCTAAAAGCCAAAGAATTTCTCCAAAAAACATTTTGCAAAGACACAAAATTAGAAATTTCCAAGTCCTTTAGCATTTATCAAGTGTCAAGATATGATAAATTACCCCGTTAACATATTGTTCAACCACATATTTAGTTCAGAAACCAAAGGAACCATCAAAGTCTTTCACTGTCGTTAAAGAAGGAAAATTCTTTGGTCCAAAGAAGTGGATCATGTGTGATATTCAAAAAAAAACTCTCATAATAATAAAAAAAATGTTTCATGGAGTGCCCAGTGGAATTGTGAAGGAGAGGTCATCCCCGACCTCCCCCCACTCAGCTCTGAACTGCTGGAAAATAGTAATCCATGTTGTGAGTACTGCCACCCACAACAGTAACCCCAGTGCAGACCGCTTCACATCTAGGTTAGAAAAACATTAAAAAAAAAAAGATAGTTAGTGCTACAAATATTGATGAGCAACTTTAATAGAGTTGATGACTTGATAATTAGCACTGTCAAAAAAACTGACCTAACCCTCAAGAAATACATGGTAGGTTTTTGGAACTTACAGGTTTTTATCTGGAGCTGTTCAGTGTAGGCTGGCTTTAGAAAGGCCTCTCGAAAAAACCAAACAACATTGACGAGCCACAAGAATGGTAAGAAGGCAAATCCACCTGTGAAAACATGGCAAAAACAAAAATATTGACAAAGTAAAATTAGTAAGTAGTGCATCTATTATACAATCCTCTGCTACCTTGTTATATAGCTTGAACCATATAATGTGAAAAAGTAAAACTCAGTCAAAATTTATTTGAGAATATTTGCTTAAACTGTTTGTTTCTAAGTGGGGCTGTAGTTTAAGATGTGATGGGGGAACTTTGATACAGTGAGAGGTCTGATAATGTAATAAAAACAGCAGGAGCAGCCCCAATTACAAGGCTGATCAGTTCAACAGTGTTGCAAACTAAAGTCTCAAAAATAAACATCCTGGTTAAAGGAGTTTGATGAGCGCAATCGAAACTGCCCCTTGTCACTCTGAGAAACTGTATGGCTGAAATGTTCAACAATTTGTTTATGTCATCTTTAGTTAAAGAGAGACAACGAAGACATGGACGGTGACATAAATGTTATTAGAAAGACTTGGTATAAAATACAGTTTCTAAGAATCACACTGTTTGTGCAATCATTGGACCGTTTCGGCCTGATAGTTGCAAACATACACATAAAACAAACACCCCTGCTACACTTTCAATTTAAATGGCTGGCCAACAAATTTTAAAATGTTTATCTCACCTAAGTAATATTTTCGGCATAGGCTGAGTTTCTCCTCATTGGGTAATCGTTCCAGGTTCATTGTGAAGCACAGTGGACACTGTAAGAAAGAAAACAACAATACAACTCTCAGAACAATTTAAATCATCCGACAGACTGGAAACTTGTAAAAAGAGGGGTCTCGAATAACGCTTGGGTCAAAATAACCCCCCAAAATGTCCTTATGTTCAGTTTGTAATACAAATCAGAGAAACGAGGAAACAGCCTTGTAAAGTCTGTTCACCGACACCGAGTCAGATGACTTGAAATTCATCTCAAGCTAACGTTAGCACCCCCTTAGCTTAGCCATACACTGAGTTTTCGACCAAAAGCAGGAACTCCCGATGACCTGCAGGTCGTTGAGTATGTATATTTTCACAGTGTTAATGAGAGGAAAGAGCACCGTACATGTAAGTAGAGTTTTACCTGATGATTTACGGCCAAATATGAGTCAGCGTTACAAAGTAACTAACTGGAATCAACCAAACACTTCCTTTTTCTTCCTCTGAATCGCGCAACTCCCTCCCCTTTGTTTTTTAGGTGATCTCACGCTCACCATTACTCTATACCGCCACCTACTGCACCGGAGTGAAACAATAACTGCTACTTCCTTCGTCTGCTTTGAAATCCTTTAATAATCCATTAGCTTTTTAAAAAGATAAAAAAAATAAAAATCTGTGTCAAAGACTTCTGCAAAAGCAGCAAACAGCAGCAAATTATTTAGGCTAGGTACCAGTTTAAATTAGAAATAAAGTTGCTTTAAAATTGTTCTGTGGGAATATAGTGCATTTAATTTAGACAACGAC
>JAUESE010000010.1:487339-498097 GCA_032274725.1 Malacoctenus triangulatus
GTACCAGTTTAAATTAGAAATAAAGTTGCTTTAAAATTGTTCTGTGGGAATATAGTGCATTTAATTTAGACAACGACAAGTTGGTGCCAACAATCAGATGTTAGAGAAATCACCGTGCGATTGATTCAGGTAAATAATTGTGGAAACCAGAGCTATCTAGTTTTTCAAACGTAATAAAAAAACATTTCTGATATAGCCCACACTAACTTGATCTTTTGAAATATGCTTCGATATAAATTTGTATCATTTCTCCTTTTTCGTGGCTAACTTCATGAGCTGCCATACAGCACAATCTGTGGGATTGAGTGGCTAGAACATTTTGCTCGCTGCCTCTTCTGGTGCCAATAAAATCTCAATACAGTGCTGCCATCTACTGAGCTACCAATGTGCAAGCAAGGACTCCAAATCCTTTATTAATCAAAACATTTACTGTTGTTGGTGTAACGTAGACTCGAGATTGTTTCCTTTGCATCTGGATCCATCCTTAATAATTCGCTCACGGCTGCACTGAAAAACGCTTAAACATGTAGGTGCACGATTACCTGTATTGACATTTAATTACGGGGATAATTACCTCTGTTTGCACATCAGGAAGAATAAACTGATTTTCAAGGCGCATCTTCTTTATCTCCTTGGGTTGATTCTTATTTGTAAATTGTTGGTGCTTGATCGTTTTATGAATAGTGAGCTTGTAGGTTCGTTTTTGTGAGTACAGTTGATTAAAGATCCGCAAATGCTATTAGATTTTTGACATAAATGGCATTTTATTCATAACTTACAATCATTTTGAATCATAACTGAAAGAAAAAGTCCGCAACATGATTTGTTTGAATTACTGAATGAATGCTCGGAGTACTACTATCATGTGTCGTCGACCCACATTCCCCTTCAATGGAGCGTCAGCGCCCAAAAAAACTCACTTTCCCTTGCACCCTTGCGGCTCCCCCCTCCCATCTCGCGCCTTCCCTCTTGTCTCCCCTCGAGCTGCTAGCCGTCGGTGTGTGTTGTTGTTGAAGCAATGATGGCGGCAGCGGGATGCGGATCAGCAACCGCGGCTGCCGTAGGAGGCCAAGGTGGAACCGCTACGGCCAGAGGTCGTTTCCCCGGTCGGCCTTGGTCATCACGCAGTCGTTTGCGCTCCGAGAAGCGGTGGCAACTCGGGCGATCAGGCTTAGAAGCTGATGATGTGACTAACGGTGGGCCAAGGCCCGCAAACCTGGTTCTGTCGTTAAACGAAGACCAGTCTCACTTACGCTTACTTGGGATAGAGGCGAGCCACAAGATCCTTGGCCAGGCTGGATACAGCTCTAGTGGGAGTGAAGAGGTGAGGTCCCAAACCGACCCAGGAGTTAGTATCTTTATTTCATTTTTTTCCACATTTTGTGTTACCGTCAGTCTGCGAGAGTGAGTGCTGTTCACAGCAGTGTGACTGTTGAGTGCCATGGTGAAATGTCAACATCTCTTCGCAAGGCTAATGTTGCGCTAGTTTCGAGCCCCGCTAAAGCTAATATTACAGGCTAACTGATGTTAGCGCTGTTCCCATTACATTTAATGAAGAGTCGTAATACAAAATACCACTTCAACGAAGCTGCAAACCTGTGCAAGTTGCACCAGCTGTGCAAACTCATTTGTTCCCCGGGAACGTAAAATATTTGATTGCAGAAACATGTGTAACCTTGGAATAAATGTTCTTAGCCGCTAAACAGGAGAATCAAATTGTGAACGGGATCGTAATTATTTCATCTTTGGGCCGCTCTTCATTGGGCCATAGTAGCAGCTAGCTTGCTAATAGCGAACACAAAGAGGGAAAGGCTAAGCGCCTCCGTACCCTGTACAGCGGCTAGCAGCTAACTCCTCTGTTTTCATACGCTGTCCAGATGCGGGAAGAGTTGTCTGCTTAGCTAATGAAAATTGTAGACACTACACGCGAGTCTGAACTATTTTAGTGTGCTGCAGATAGCTAGTTCAGACCGTCTGATAATGACGTTTTAAGTTAGGCTGCGTAGCTTTTTTTTGCAGTTAGCAGTGAGTTTAAGTGTTTAAGAGAGTGTGGGGATTGCTAACTGTTAGCAATTGTTCCCACACACGAGATGTTTAAATGGTGGTGCAGAAGTGTGCCAATGCCAGCTGCAACCGATAGTAGTTTGGACTGAAAGTTCTTTTAACTCACTGTTGACGTTTAATCACACGGCGTTGGAGTAGAGCTGGTTGTAAGCCTTCAGGTGTTAGCTGCATGCATGAGACATTTGTAGAGTAATGATTGGCCCCTCGTTCCCCTGCAGTTTTTGCCATGCGAGTACAGGTGTCCGTCCGGGAAATTCATTCAGAACTTGCAGCAGCCTGATTTTGTGTGATGCAGTGACATTGTTGGATTTACGAAACTTGGACAAAAAAAATTAATCAGCTCCCCTTAACAACTATATGTATTTGAGGTTGTTACTGATGCAGTAACAAACTGTTTATTAATACCAAGAAGAGATGATTTGAATATCATTTGCTGACTGTCACTGATCCTCCCAGTACTCAAGTTTTTTTTTTTCTTAGATTTTTGTTTGTATCACTCATAGTGCATGCTGGAGTATTATTACTTTGAACAATGCTTTTTTGTCTTTAATCACACTTAAATGTTGTTTTTAATTTGCCATCTGATCGCTACAGTGGGGAAATCATTGGTAATGCCTAAACAATTTTGCTGAGGGTTTGACAGTTTCCTGCAAAGTGGGGTAAAGAGGCTTGAAGTGGTAATGCTCTATTGTTATTCTTTAAGGGTGATGACTTCCAAGGATTTGAAACTGACAGAAAAGGCTCCAGAGGAGCTATGTTGTCTCAACAAAATTCTTCCAAAGGTAAGAAAAATGTTATTGCTGTTTCACGACATACATTTGATACAAGTCAAAAACGCATCATAGAATGTGGCTGATTTCAACCTTTGTCTAAAACTAAGCCATGAGGCTATATATTCTGAAGTGTTTGACATTTGTGTCTTGTTTTCAGGCAATGCTGTCACCGCAAAGTCTAAGCGACAAAGTGAGAAGCTAACAGTTAAGACAGCAGCGGTGGATGGATGTGTCCCACCAGATCCCACAAAAGATGTCAAGTCTTTGGATGAGACACATGGTGCATCTCTTGACGCAAAGCCTGCAAAGGAGAGCAGAAAAGGATCGAAAGGAAAAAACACTACGGATCGACAGTCTGCAAAAGGCAAAGCTTCAGCAGCACCGAGGATTACCATAAAGTTGGTGGCCAAAAAGAAAGTAAAAACCCTGAAGGATCCCCAGAAAAAGTCTGCAAAGAAGTTGAAGATTAAAGGGATTCAGGACCAACCTAAAGCCAAGGACAGTCAGGGTGACCAGATTGTAGGTGCAAATATCAAATTAGAGACTGAAGCGTGTGAGGACAAACTTGGCATAGAGGATAAAGGAGGGGGAACATTACCTCCAAGGAGGCGCGGGAGATC
Source organism: Malacoctenus triangulatus (assembly GCA_032274725.1). Taxonomy (NCBI): domain Eukaryota; kingdom Metazoa; phylum Chordata; class Actinopteri; order Blenniiformes; family Labrisomidae; genus Malacoctenus; species Malacoctenus triangulatus. The sequence continues at coordinate 490,797 of JAUESE010000010.1, forward strand.
TGCTGTCAATAAAACGGAGCCGGTGTGCCAGACTAACGCCAAAGTTGTGGTTGATGACCAAAAATCAAAGGAGAAAGAACCGAGTGAACAGCAGGACTCTGTTGACGACAGTGAGAAAGTGGAAACAAAACCGAATGCAAAAAAAGTTAGGCGTAAAAAATCCGTGGAAGGTGTTGGATCAAAAAGCAATGAAAAGGTGACGCGTAGGAGCAACAGGGTCACAAACCCTCTTTCCAAGAAAGCTTCAGATGGTGCAGCTGAACCACAAAGTAAAAGTAGTCCTGCTCTGGTAGAGTCCAAACCTGAAATATCAGCAACAGTGGAGCCCAAACCATCATCAGGAAGCAGCAAACGGAGGCAAAGCAGGAGGCTGAATAAGAATGTTACACCACAAGAACACCAAGGTTCCTCTTCTGCAAAGACTGATAGTTTAGCTGTGCAGCACAGTGACAGTTCGCCATTGAAAAATGAGGAAAAGATCCCAAGCTTAAAATTATCCAAGATTAGAAATCCTAAATATGATGCACAGGGAAAACAGAAGAATTCGACTCGAAAGAAAAAACGGCGAAAATTTATCTGGACCTTAACATTAGTGAAAGGAGTGAGTCGGTCTTCAAGTGTGGATAACACGAGCACAGAAACAGTGACGACAGCAAAGGAGGGGGATCAGAGTACACCTGATGCTGTTGGTGTCAAAACTTCACAGGGAATAGACAAGAAATCAAAAGTAGAAAACACAGTCCTGCAAGAGAGTGAAAGCACCAGCAGCCATGAGATGGACCCCAACAGCAAAGCGGCTGTGTCATTAGAAGAAAAGTCAACATCACCGGTGGAAGCTGAAGCGGAGAAAGTTACTGAAACACCTCCACAAGATATCACAAAAACAGACTGTGGCAAAGTTCCCCCTCTTCAGATTAAAAAGGTTTCGTCTCCTGGCAAGCATAGAAGCTCGAAGCCGTCCTTTTTGATTCAGCAAGTTAGCCCTTTGCCTGAAAAGAAAGAGGATGTTCTGAAAGATCCCAGTGAAAATAATGAAGAAAAACCACCATGTGCTGAGGCTGAAGTCACTCCAAGGAGACTGAGGAGGAGGACAGCAAGCCTAGATTCACCGCAAACCAAGGCTGCCACTCAGAAGCCACCAGCCACTCCAAAACGGAGGCTTCGAGTGAGTCCACAGGAGGAAGCTGCTCCACAGGTGCCACTGCCCCTCAAAGATTCTTCTCAGGTTCAAACTGAAGATTCCAGCTCACATGTTCTTCCCGAAAACTCATGTCATGTTTTGGCCGAAGAGGCGTCACAAGCGGTGAGTGTGAACCCCTCTGAAGTTATCGACAAGGATACCTCAAAGATTGCCGACGAACCCACACAGGTGCCAGATGAAGTTCCGCCACAGGTGGAGAATGAGGTGGAGAATGCGGTGGAAACACAAGTAAAAGAGGCCAAATCGTTGTCCGTGCCTTCCAAACCTAAAAAATCGAGAAATAATAAACTCGGGAAAAAGAAGTCTGTTCAAAAAAAGAAGGCTGTTGTTCCTGAAACCCCTGTCAGTACAGAACTCGTTCCAGCTGAAATCACGAACACAGATAACACAGAAGCTCTTCCACAGGAAGACGCTCAGCCTGTAGTATCAGAGGTGTGTCAGCCCGAAACAAAAGAAAGCACTCCACCAGAGGCTAAGCAGGACATTGTGTCAGTTGAAGAGGAGCAGATACAGCCACCGGTAAAGGAGGAAGTGGACATTCAATTGATTGACAGTCAGCAACCTTTAGTGTTGGAAAATCAAACCAGTGAGCCAAAAGTGTCAAAGAAATGTCTCAAAAAACTCAAAAAGAAGCGTAAGAATTTAATTGGCCAGCGTCAGAAACACAGGCACAGGAGCCGAGATGGGAAGTTTGCACCGCTCAATTCATCTGAAAGTCCAGAGAACCTTGAGGAGGATGTTGATGTTTCCACCCCTGTGGCAGCTACTGTAACAGTCCCAGGCAGCAAACTTGTGGGAGTACAGAAAAAGCACAAGAAGAAGCAGTCAGATGGAAATCAGTCAAAAATAATATCCAAACTCCTTGAATTGGGGCTGGAGAAGGACAGTTTGAAACAAGAAGAAACGGACACGTTGGTTGATGGTGGGCAGGCAGATGTTGTCGATGCTCAGCCTGGTAAGTCAAAGTTCGTGAAAAACATCAAGCACTTCATTATGCCTGTTGTCAGTGCCAGATCCTCACGAGTGATCAAGACGCCGCAAAGGTTTATGGACGATGCTGGAATGTCGGTACTGCCTCGACGACACTCCCCAAAGAAGGGCTTGCAGCTGGGCTTGCAAATACGTCCAACAAAAAGGCGAGATGATGGCACGGACAGAGCAATATCGCCTATTTTGCCCATCGATGAAGAGGACATATTGAGTGAAGCTCAACTGGATGTCGATCTGTTTTCAGCTCAGGACCTAGATGAGAGCATTGGCATTGCTGAGAGTTTGTTTTCTGACAGGAAAGCAAGCAAAAATGAAAAGAAGAAGTCCCTTTTGAAGAACTCTAGTTTTAGGTGGCAGATGCCAGAAGAGCCTAGTGAGGAAGTATTTACACTGGACAAAACCCTAGAGAACAAATGTGAGGATTTGTTTTCATTGACACCAGCTGATAAGCCCCCAGAACCATTGAGCGATCTGGATGTTCAGAAAAAGAAGAGCTGTCCTTCATTTAGTAAGCAAGCAGCTCACCTCAAGATCTATCAGAGGCTAAAGAAACCACACCTGGGACTTCCTAAAAGCAAAAACACATCAGAGGTGGAGAGTGCAAGCAAACCTGTTCAGCCTCCTGTTGATTTGGCAGAAGGTCTTGATGATGAGGCCATGAGCATCAGCCTGAGGCAAAGGAGTACAAGCACGGAACGAGAAAAGTCCAAGCTCAAGATAGAGGATCTGGATAGTCCTGGAGTGGTGAGAAAAGTCTCTGTGTGCGTTAGAACTACGAACTCCAAGTCCCTTGCATTTCAGCATGGTGAAAAAGAAAACGTGGTGAGGAAAGACACTGCCACGCTTCACTCAGGTAACCAAAAAAAAAAATTACTTTCTATTTTTATGAGATGGGATTCATGCAACTGTTCAAGCAAAGTCATAAATGTGATTTGACATTGTCAGTCATTTCTTTATAACCACAGGGGAGTTGAAGCCACTGAAGACCTCTCGCACACTTGAAGGAGATCGTCTTGTGTCAGTGGAGAAGGGAGTGTCACAAAGGGCGCGCCTCACTGGGGCAAATAAAAGAATGTTCAATCTCCTCAGGAAAGCCAAGGTCCAACTCTTTAAGATTGACCAGCAGAAGCAGCTAAAATCCTCTGGGGTAAGACCTTAACAATGACAAGTATGGCTTTTATTCAAAAAAAAGTTAACTATTCATGAATAATTTGATGTTTGGATTTGGATCTTAAAAACAAATGATTTTAAAGATGCAGGAATCTATTCTGTTCATGCTGATGTCTTCTTTTTTGTTGCTTGGTGATGCTGTAGTTGTTATCTGGCCCAGCTGGAGCCAGATCCCAAGATGTGGCTGCAAAGAGGCAAAGGAGGAAGCAGAGGGTACAGCGTGATTTAGATGTCCCAGTCAAGATTGAACCACCTCAAGGGCAAGTAAGTGGACAGATCAATAGACACTTGACAATGAGGGATAATGACCCTCTGTCCTCATCTCTGGTTTTACTAGGTCGTTGCAAAATAGGCTCAGTGTAGAGAAGTTATTGACAACTACATTTTTACAGCAAATAATCTGCAGCCTTTGGATTCGCACCACCCTCACGTGCTTTTCTTTCCGCAGCCACAACTCATCTCTCCACTGTGCCAGGAGTTTCGTAGAGCAGGAGGTCCCCGTATCAAGCACGTCTGTCGTGCTGCATCTGTTGTCCTGGGGCAGCCTCGAGCGTTGGTGCCAGATGACATCCCGAGACTGAGCGCTCTCCCACTGCATGAAAGATCTGGTATTTCCCCGTCAGCCATCACTAAAGGTAGACTATAACAAACCTAATTGGAATCACTCACTTGAGATGTTTCCATAAAATGCTTCATGCTGTGTGATTTTCTTTGCAGATGTTGGATCTCCGTCAGAATCAGATAGTCCAAGCCTTTCTGATTCAAAGGTCACCAAGATCAAGAAGCCGTCAAACTTTCTGAAAAAGAAAGGACTCGGCCCATTTGGGTATCGCTCACGAAGGTGTGGAGTCTGCAAAGGTTGCAACCACGAAGACGACTGTGGCAGGTGCATTAACTGCCTTGACAAACCTAAGTTCGGTGGTCCCAATACCAAGCGGCAGTGCTGCGTGTAAGTATATTGGAGTATGTTTGTTATTTACCACATTGCCATTCTAAGAAGTGTTAATTCTGGTTTATCTTCTAACTACAAGGTACAAGAGGTGTGATCAAATTGAAGAAAGAAAAGCACGCAGATTGAGTGGAAGAACAGCACCTAAAGGTGATTATTCCAATAAGCTTTCAAGCTTCATGTTTCTATTAAAATTACATAATATTCAGACTGTCAGCAGCAATACCACTCATGTGCATTTCCTCCTCTAATAAGGTTCCTCTAAGCGACGGCGATCTTCCTTTAGTGGGGGTCATTCAAGTAATGATGAGGGGATGGAGGGTGCCGCAGACTCGCCATCTGGTCTCCAGGGCGACGACCACAGTCCGTCAGTAAGGAAGCAGCCAAAGCGTGTTGTGAAACCTCGTGTCTATTTTGACCTGGTGGACTACGACTCCGATTTGGATGATAAAGCCCTGTCGAGCTCTGCCTCACCAGCAAGGAGGAGAGGAGCTGGGTCTCGTTTCAGCCAAGGTAAGTTAAACCTCCTCAAAAAGGTTTCAGATAATCAGTTAAATTTTTTTCATTTTGAAAACACCACAACACCATTTTTTTTTCTTCTTTCCTTTGTAGATTTTGTTTCTCTGGATGGGTTCCTGGGAGACATCTCAGATGAAGAAGTACGGCATCGGAAGTCCAGTTCACATCGTGTACCGTCGGTACGACGTAAACCTGAGAAGGTTGGTGACTCAGAGTTTGTTGTGTTTACCTAATAACTGATCCATTCTCGTTGCATCAGTTATGGCCTGTCTAAGTCTGGTTAACACTTCACAAAATGTGTTAATATTTGTGGAAGTCAATGTTGTATTTGACACCATCGCAAGCAAAACAGATCCTTTTTCAAAAGTCTAACTTTACCTTACCTGCTGAATTACTGATCATTCATGGCCTTCATCATGTTCTGTAAACTTTATCATGTGTCACCACAGTCATTGATATGATGTTTACAAATGGAAAGATTGTGCAATCTGTTAAAATGTATATCTTTTGCAAATGTAGTGTTTTTGTCACTGCTCACATTTATGTCATGGATGTGTTTCAGGGTCTCGCATCTCAGGGTCCTTTGGAACAGACCCCTCCCAGTGTCTTGGCTGCCCTTGCTCATGGATTTGAGCAACGAGATGTCGAGTCTTCAAAACCGACACATAAAGTCAGGGTGGACTTCAAGGTCGGTCCTATTTTTTTTTAATCTTTGTTGCGAGTATAATAAAACTTTAAGACTTGTTGTGTTGCTGAAGTACAGCATAACTTTTTTCAAGGCTGTGAAATTCTGTAAAAACTTGAAGTGAAAAGCAAGTTTATTTTCTCTCTTGGTCAAGCTGATCTTTCTCAAGACAGGACCTGATCACACTTTTTGGTAACTTAAAACATTGTCCACTAGAGGTCAGTGTTTGTGTATTCAATGTGTTTCCAGCAATCTTGTCAGGATGCTTTTTAACTCTGCTGTCAATTCTAAAATTGAAATGTGAATTCATGTCAGAAAAAATAACTATATCCCCTCATAACAAAAGAGTTCTGAAGGGAATACAGTCCACATTAATTTAACTATTTTGTCCATTGACGATGAAACAATGTGACGGTACAATGTGATTATACCATCTCTTCACACTGGTCATTTTTTCTCAATCTTAGGAGGATTGCACTTTAGAGAACGTCTGGAATATGGGTGGTTTAAGTATACTGACCTCTGCGCCGCTCATGCCACCGTATGTCTGCTTCCTTTGTGCCAGTAAAGGGCAACATGAGGTAAGAGCTTTTAAAATCTTTAGGTCAAACTTTTCATTTGTAGAGTAGCAACTGCAAGCATTTATTCATGTGTGTTTTTTTGTTGAATATGTTGAACTGAGCTATTTGTCTTTTTCAGATGCTGTATTGCCAAGTATGCTGTGAACCCTTCCACCAGTTTTGCCTTGAACCAGCGGAGCGCCCCTCGGAGGAGAACAAAGAAAACTGGTGCTGCAGACGCTGCAAGTTCTGCCGTGTTTGCGGCAGGAAAAACAAGCTCGCAAAGGTACAGGCAGCTCAATGTTTATTCCTCCATCAGTGTTCAGTCTGTATTCATCTACTTTTTGTGTTTTCCTCAGCCTTTGTTGGAGTGTGAGCGATGCCAGAACTGTTATCATGCTTCCTGTTTGGGACCAAACTATCCAAAACAAAACAAGAAGAGAAAAGCTTGGGTTGGTCTTTTTAGTGACATTAATTCCTCTTTTTGTGATGGCTACGTTTACTAACAGAATGTTTTCTATGTAGGTCTGCATGACATGCATCCGGTGTAAAAGCTGTGGTGTCACTCCGGGGAAGACTTGGGACACTGAGTGGAGCCATGATAAAGGACTCTGCCCAGACTGCTCTAAGCTCTATGACCAGGGTGGGTGGCGAACTTGACCAGTCACCATACATTTGTTGCTCTGTCCGACAGTATTTCCAAAACTGCTCATTTTGAGGCTAATTTTTTCATTTTCTTGAAGGTAACTACTGTCCAATCTGCTTCAAGTGCTATGAGGACAATGACTATGATAGTCAGATGATGCAATGTGGCACTTGCAACCACTGGGTACATGCAAAGTGTGAGGATCTAACAGGTATTTGTTTTTTCTGGCATATTGTCGTGTAGCTCTTTGTCAAACTGGCGCTAAATGTAAAACCACTCTATTATTTTCTGGGTGTACATCACATTCACGCTGTATGATAATGACCAATATTTCCTTTTTGCTTGGAACATGACAATGTGACACCTAAAATATATAAATGATGAAGATGCGTTTCCCTAAATCTGCCTTGTACTTTTTTTTTTCTGCTTCTAGATGAGCTGTACGAGATTCTGTCAAGCCTGCCCGAGAGTGTGGTGTATTCGTGTCGGCCATGCAGTGTGACCCAACCGAGTGCCTGGAGAGAGCTGCTCTACATCGAACTTAGGGCAGGAGTTGAGAAAGTGCTCGCTTGCCTGCTATC
>JAUESE010000010.1:498197-512635 GCA_032274725.1 Malacoctenus triangulatus
TGCAGTGTCAAAAATCAGTCGACCCTGACAGTGGAAAAGAGGGACAGCCGGCCTGTGACCTCCGAGCTGTAGGCAAGAAGTTTGACAAAGGCCTTTATACCACATTGGTAAGTACACAACATTATTTTTAATGTCAACTATGAAGGGATTTAGTCTTTGAGCAGATCTGTAGCTCTTGAATAAACGATGATGATATTTTGAATCTTTTAATATTCTTTTTGTGTTTGACTGCTGAATCATTTCAGTGTTAAATATACCAAAGGCTGCAGTGCAACTCCTGAATGGTTTTGACATACTTTGGGGAAAAAAAGAAACAATTTTTCATGGTTTTATTTTTTCAAAATTTGAAAATGATGTGTTTTTTGTGATAGAAAATGTTCCATGAGGATGTGGTTCAGGTGGTACGAAAGAGGCTGGAACAGGAGGAGGATCTTCCAGAAGAGCGGAGACCCACTGCACTGGCACGCTCTTACTACCTAAAGGTAGGAGGGCGCTAAAGCTGAGACTGCAGCTATTCTATTCTATTCATGATCTATCACTGCTAGTAACAGTATGCCAATGTATAAGTGTAAGTAGATTTGTTTCAGAAAATCAGTTGAGTTTTCATTTATATTTGATTGATGTTTTTCTCTTCAGCTCCTCGAGGAAGTATTTAACTGGTTTAACAGTCAGGACCCAAAGGTGTGGAACCCATGTACCAAAGACTTGCCTGAGTAAGTATGAGTTAGTAAAACACCTCTTTTTTTCTTAAGTGTGAGGATTTGTCTGCATTTGAACTGCCGGTTGTTTTTTTCAGGGGGATGTTGTCCCAAGCAGTAAACCCTCCGACAACAGAGCATGTTTATGCTCAGTGGCAGGAGAGGGAGGAGAATTCATCCAGGACTCCACTCGGGCTCCTGCAGGAAGACAATGGACAACGGTTGGACATAAAAGAAGAAGAGGCTTTTTCTCCGATGACTGGAGAGCACACACTCCACAACCACTTTAAAACCAGCAGGGTTTTCAGGCACAAGTTCAAAGGTAATGCTGTTAGTTCAGGAAAGAGTAGACTTTTGTGATTGATGTTTTGCCTCCAGTGTGGAGGCTTGGGCTCTAAAGTGTTTACTTTGGTTTTTATTCAGGGAAAAGAGGTCGACTTTCAAAAGCTGATCTCGACACAGGATGGTCAAAAGATGATGAGAGACAGTGCTCTTTGTGCCAAAAATATGGAGACCTCAAGCCGAATGTAAGTTGTCTGTTGAATATTGAAACATATGGTTACTCAGAGGATTACGTGACAAAAAAAACTCTCTGCATGTTAACTTCTTCACTTGTTTTGATGTCTTTTATAGGAGGCTGGACGCTTGCTGTACTTAGGCCAGAATGAATGGGCACATGTCAACTGCTGCCTGTGGTCTGCTGAGGTGTTTGAAGAGGACAATGGATCTTTGCTCCATGTACACAGTGCTGTCACGAGGGGTCGCTTGATGGTAGGCTGTCATCCCACCTTATCAGTGATTTTAAATCAAAACGTTGTACTATTAAAGGAGTTAACACTCGTGAGCATATAGAAACTCCATCAATCCACGCTAACACTCAATTATTCTTATAAAACCTCCTTGTCTTATTACTGTGTCTCCATTGCATTGACTCACTATTTACATTTTGTCACTTGATTGATGACATTCTTTTAGCGGTGTGAACGCTGCAACCAGACAGGTGCCACGGTGGGCTGCTGCCTGACATCTTGTCAGAGCAACTACCACTTCATGTGTGCCCGCTCCCGCCAGTGTGTGTTCCAGGATGACAAAAAGGTCTATTGCTACAAACACCGACATCTCATCAGTGGCGGGGTGAGTTCTGCTCTTGGTTTTAGCTACAAGCAAGTACAGTTCATTATCTGGGTTGTAAGTTCGAATTCCAATATAACTTTGTTTCCTTTGATTAACAGATGATAACTGGTCAGGAGTTTGAGGTGAACCGCAGAGTCTATGTGGATTTTGAGGGGATTAGTCTCCGGAGAAAGTTTCTCACTGGAGTGGAACCAGAATTGATCAACGTCATGATTGGTATGCTGGTTCCACTAGTCAATTGTTTGTTTCTCTCTGTGTTTCTAGGATAATCTTCTGGAAAGCTCACTATTGTCTTTACTTTCACATGATACAGGTTCACTGCAGATTGAGAAACTCGGGATGCTGACAGAGCTCTCTGCGAGCAAAGGAAAATTGTTTCCTGTGGGATTCGAGTAAGTAAAAAAATCTCTGTCAAGACCTAAATGTGTAGACACAAATCATATTGGCAGTGTGAAATTAAGCCCACTTTTTTTCAGATGTTCTCGTTGGTACTGGAGCACAGCAAACCCCCTGCGCAGATGCAAATATACGTGCACAGTCCGGGAGGTTCGGCCCATTGTTCCAGAGAAGCCTGTTGAGGAGATGCCCAACCAAGGAGACAATCACACCATTGCTCACAGCCCCTGTCCGCTCCCTGGTGTGTGTTTTGCTATGAGAAAAGCAATATTGCATTTTACTTTATTTTTGAAATCGAGAAAATTTACTATGGAGTTTTTATCTGATACATATGTCAATTGAATCTACAGAATCGGAAGCCCAAGAACCTGATATGACGGAATCTCAACTTCCAGCTGAGGAAACCTTCGTCACAGGTCCTGTGCCAAAACTGGATCATGGAGCAAGGCCAAAGATTCCTCAGCCCAGGAGACCAGCTGGAGGACTGTCCAGACCTCTGCCATCACCAGGTAATACTGTATGATTTATTCTACAGAGTGACTTAAAGTGATCAACAAACCAAAAGTAATTTCACTCAGAAGTGGCAAGCTTTTTATTAAATCTGTGGGGTTTTCTTTTCTTTGTAGGATTAGTACAGGTGAAACCCCACCACATACTCACAGTCAGTGATCTGGAGGAGACCCGAAGAGTTCGTCGTCATAGTCCTCATTCACAGCCCACTGGACTGCGCAGTCGTATGTCACCCCCTCCTCTTGGCCCTCTCCCTGGACCAGTTGCCCTCCGTGCTGGGAAATCGTCCCTTCCAACCTCCCCACTGTTCCCACTGAGCGCTACAGAGAACCTAATGAGTTCTCCTCCACCCCGTCCAGTTGGAGGTAGAAGTGCTTCCTCAGTCCGATGTCCTGGGAATGCATCGGCCCACTCGGCATTCTTTCCTCAGTCTCCCTGGCAGGAGGGTGCAGGGACTTTCTCTTCATCCATACAACATTTACCCAGAAGTCGCCTGTCTTTTGAGTTGAACCAGTCAGACTCAGTTGAGGTCCCGCACAACTTCTTAGCTTCACCAGAGCCCGAAGATGTCTCCCCAGCAAATGGTACATCACCACAGGGAGACATTGACCGACAAAAAGATGAAGACGAGTTTGCTTATAATTCATTCCACAAGGATTCCACCATCAGCCTCGGCCAAGAGATGCGGACAGAACTTGAGATTGAAGAAACGCTTCTAAGCGAAGGTGTGGCAATGAACTGTGGGAGTCAGATTGTGGTGGAAGGTGATGATCAGGAAGAGTTTTGGGAAAGACCCCAGGAGGTACACAAGAAGAAGAGCATTGTGGCAAATCTACCACGGTCTGCAGCCTCAGCCAGAGAGGACCTGGGCAACACATCTTCCGATGACGACATGGAGCACTACTTTGACTTCTCTCGGACAATAGTCAGCTGTCCTGGATCAAAAGATCGTTCCAAGTCTCCCTCCTCTCCTTCCTCCAAGCCTTTGGCTCAGCTGGATGGAGTTGATGATGGCACGGAGAGTGATGCCAGTATCGCAACCAGTGATGATACACAGAAAGTCGATGGGTCTGGTCAGACTCTGACGCAAGCCAAAACCCTCAATAACAAGAATATCTCCGAACTGGAGAATACAAACCGTGCAAAAGCTCCTGAAGCCTCATCAGGTGAGGGGCAAACAGAATCTTCATTGGTCACCATTCCAGCAGCCAGAAAAAGCACTCAAGACCCCGACTCTTCTTTGCCAAATCAAGAGATTGTCCCTCCTATTCCTGTTCATGAGTCTCTGCCCAACGTTCCCTCAAAAGTGCCTGAGTTGTCATATTCGAATGAATCATTTGGAGTTTCCAGTGTGAAGCTGACCTCGGAGACACCTCTTTTTCTTGAGAGATGTGACACGAGCCCACAATTCACAGAATTGGTTCCTGTACAACAAGACACCCCATTAGAGACCCCACAGTCAGAAGCTTGTAAAGCTGTAAACTCTGAGCCTGATTCCAGCCACATCGTATCATCACTTGAAGGGTCGACAGTGTTGATGAACCACTTAACATCCACTACAATGGAGCCCTCGTTGGCAGATTCTGCTGATAACAACCAGCCCTCCCTGTTGAGCCTCATTCAGCCGTCCTCCATGATAGCGACAGATGTGCAAAACCCCTCTCAAGGCCTGGTGGACCCTCTCCAGATGTACTCTTGTTTCAGTCAGCCCCACCTGACAAGCATTACACTTCAGCCAGTGACAGCTGCACAGGAGTCGACAACTTTCACATCCATAGAGCCTTCCCCTACAAAACTAACAACACTTACGACTGTCACTGACGTGACACAAGCTCTGGCAACTGTTGCTCCTCAAAATGATTCTGGGCTGTCAGTTACCCTCAGTGCCCCCGCGGGAGCTTGTAGCACTGTTTCGGTGCCCGTGTATGCCGCACAAACACAGCCACCAGGGTGTTCAACGGCCGTCACCATTGTCTCCTCCTCTGCTTCAATATCGTCTCTCACTGCACTGTCAACACACTGCTCAGCTGCTCCAGTGCAAACTCCCACCGCACCTGTGGTCCTAAACGGTTACAGCTCTTCATCCATGCAGAAGGAAGCGACGGCTGGTCACACAATATCGATCAACTTCTCCACGCCCAGGCCAGCTATGGAACCTCAGCAACCAGTTGTATCCCAGGCTTTACCTGGTCACGCCATTCTCACAGTGAAGGAGGTGGGAGGTCCAAATGTGGATCCCACCCCACATGTCCTTTTGGTGAACCGACTCGGACAGATCTTTGTGAAAAACCCAGAGAGTAACACCTTCCAGCTGCCAACACCCAACTCACCGTCCTATAATTGTGTCACTCAGATTGCCAGTCTTTTACAAAGCAATGCACTTTCAGCCACGCTGGCAGCAGCAGGTAATCTGACTCCTCCCCAACCAGCATCCAGTTTAACAGCACTTCCGCCATCTGTCACGCCTGCAAGTCAGAATCCTGTCACAGTCACACAACTCCTCACACACAACAACAATGGTGCAGTGGCAGCAGTTAATGTAAAAAAGTCAAGGAAAAACACAAAAACGCCAAAAGATCACACTGCACCAGAGACGAGAAAACCAAAGAAGAAGAAGGAGTCCAACGCATCCAGAAAATCCAAGTCATCCAAGGCTTCAGGTCAAAATGTTCAGTCAGCTGAGAATCATCCAAAGACTCCCACTGAAAGTGCCCAAGCAATCATCAACCAAGCAATGGCAAGTAACTACACCCCCAAGTGGGGTGGCCTTCAAACAATGAGCCCTTCCTCTCTGGTTCTTCCCCCTGGCCTCTTGATCGACGAGTCCCCTGTGTCGCCTCACTCTCCGCCACCAACACTACCGCCACCGCCACCAGCAGCCCCCACGCCACGCCCTCGCACCCACGTTCGCATGAAGAGAGTGTCTTCGCTGTCGGATCGCATCGTAACGAAGAAATCTAAAGTCGACTTCCTGAAGCCCGAACCCGTTCCAGAGGAAGAGGAGCGGCGGAAACCAACTTTTCCGAGCATTTCCAGCAGAGCCTCCGGTGTTCGCATCAAGACCCCGACAGTCAAAGGAGTCCTCAACCTGGACGAGCTTAAAGAAGAGGAGCGGATAAGTGATTCTGAAAGCTCAGGGTGAGAATTGTTTTTTCCTATTTTGACTGAGACCTGCAGTAATTGTAATCTGAAACAAAGACAGAAACACAACAATTTTCCATTGAAATGTTTGTAACTTACTAAAGTGCTGAAAGTGCTTTAAACTCAAACATAAACCGTACAAACCGCAGACATTTAATTCACAGACTCTTGATTTTACATTTATTACATGAATTGTGGACCTCTTATTCCAGGAATTGTGTGTGACTGATGCTAGTATCCCCAAAGTATACCCTGAAGTGGAAGTATTTCATTTTGGGAGATACTGCGTTGTAAATGTTTGTGTATAAAATTTTGTGTGTTCCATTTTTTCCCCCCGCAGATCTGAGCCCTGGAATTACTTGATTCAGGGTGAACAAGGCAAACAGCCTGCTTGGGAGCCAGTGGGACACAGCACTCTGACTGACTGGAAGAAATACTCAGGTATTCATGTTTAAACTGCACGATTGATTGACCTGTAAACAGTGAAAAAACACAATTGATGTGGGAGGCATTGAGACTCTGCTGTGAAGAAAGTGTCAATGACTTGTGTTGTTTTAGGGGCTGCATCAACTTCAGACGAAGAAACAACACCGTCTGAGGATGACGATGAATTTCCAGCAAACAGAGACCAGCCGCACTTACGATTTGAGATCAGCAGCGACGATGGTTTCAGTGTGGAGGCTGAAAGTATTGAGGGTAAGGCTGATTGATTGTGCACAGGGGGATAAAAACAACCACAAGGCTCTAGAGTGTTTTAAATACTTGCATGTAAGAGAAGCGATGAGCAATGATTCTCAAGAACATCTTCCTCTGACACCTGTTAACTGTTACTGTTAACTCTTTAGTGGCTTGGAAAGCAGTGATAGACGGCGTGCAGGAGGCTCGAGCAATCGCACGGTTGCGACCGCTGACCTTCCAGAGGATCACCGGCGCCCGGATGCTGGGGCTGGTCCACGATGCTGTGATCTTCCTGCTGGAACAGCTTGAAGGCGCTCCCCGTTGTCAGCGCCACACTTTCCGTTTCTTCAAGCAGTTCAGTCAGGAGGACGATCTTCCCGTGAACCCCAGCGGCTGCGCCCGCTCAGAGCTTTATCTCAGGTAGGTTAACATTTACTGGAAATGTTGGAGGCAGATTTTTAGATCTTAATCTGAGTTAAGTTTTTTTCTCTGTCCCTCTCTGGTTAAACAGGAAGTCGACGTTTGATATCTTCAACTTCCTGGCCTCTCAGCACAGACAGCTCCCTGACATTGGGCCTTATGATGACGAAGAAGATGAAGTTCTTTTGAAGTCCACAAGGTTTGTTTTTTTTTAACATCCTGTTTCCATCCGTTTCATTCCTTTTTATTTTCATTTGGCCTGTAAACATTTTGTCATAATATTTGTTCTCAATTATAGCAGAACATTCAGTCTCTTTTGGGTCTTTTTTGTTTCTCTTTCACTCAGACGAGCAACCAGTTTGGAGTTGCCCATGGCCATGCGCTTTCGACATCTGGAAAGAACATCCAAGGAGGCTGTAGGAGTGTACAGGTCAGCAACATTAGTCGAAAAACTCTTTCATACAAGCTGCTTCACTGCAGATCACAGCACATAAACATAGCCAGTTATGTGTTGTTGTTTCTATACTAGCTGGTATAAAAAGGCAGATTAGCTAGCTTTAAATAGAATTAGTTGTTGCCCTTTCTTCAGAACAAAGTTGAACCTTTGAATAAAGTAATTTGACTGCATGGTTTTGCTGCTGTACTCTGAAACTGAAACATTTCACACACACGTTTCCAGTGAAAACGTTTCAATGAAGTTGTAGCACTCTTCTGTAATGTTCCACCATTCAACCCAAACAGTGTCCCTCATTTTAGTGTCAGATGTTGGTCGAGAAACGTTGATAAATGAAACACTACAGTATCCACGAGAATACCCTGAAATATTTCCCATAAATGTCCATTTCAATGAGTGCTAGCTGTCTCACTTCCGTTTGTATGAGCCACTAAATGTCTCTCCTCCAGACATCAAATCCTCTTGAGGTGTAAATGTCTCGTGAGATCAGGCGTGTTCTTAGATTCAATCACTTCAGCAGGTCTAAACGAGGCAGACTGGTGAAAGTTAGAAATACGTAATGACTTTGTTGTTCACAGCTGTACAGCAGCTGGTGCGCAGACTCACCATCTGTCTCATGTTTGCTCTCTTTCAAAGGAAGCTGCTCTTGGTTTAAAAAAAAAAAAAAGACCACAAGCTTTCTGCTTTAAGACGTGGGAAACTGAAGGAGTACGTCAAAACAAAACTGATGAGCTGCAGCCACTCACCCAGTCTGTCTGTCCGGGCTTCACTCTTGTTTATACAGTGATACAACTCACAGCATTTGTTGTGTTAAATGTGATCACTGTTACCTTAAAAGGCTTCTCTGGAACTCCGTGGTTCCTGTGAGTTACTGGAAAGTTCATGACAAGTCATGAATGGAACGATTGTAAGTCGTGCATCACTCCCCTAAAGTACCTAAAATCTTACACTCAAGTACATTCAATATAAAAAATGTGATACAAACTGCTTTTTATTTGAAATATTCCAACTTTAATAAAATTAGTGTTCATCATAAATTTGAACTCCTGAGAGAAAAAGAGTGCAGCAAACTCAAACCACTTGACAAAAATGCAAAAGTGGAAAAAATCTCTATTAAAAAGTCTTCTCAGTCACTGCATGGTGATAAGATTTTATACCCAAGTTTAAACAAAAAAAGATCTGGTGCTTTTTTTCTCAAAGCTGACATCTAAAAAATAAGAAATACTATAATTTGAACCTGAGGAAAGTTCTGATAAACATATTTGAGTATGAAAGGTGAACCTGCTTGTTCCTTCCTTTTCAAGAGTAAAAAGTTTAAAAAGCCACGTGGTCCCGAGTTTTGTTCAATACCACTTGTGTGTTCTTACCAGTTGGGACGTTTGCTCCTGTGTTGCAGGTCTGCTATACATGGCCGTGGTCTTTTCTGCAAGAGGAACATCGAAGCGGGAGAGATGGTCATCGAATACGCAGGCATCGTCATTCGCTCAGTGCTCACTGACAAACGGGAGAAGTACTACGATGGCAAGGTTTGTCAAACGTTGATGGACGTCACATTATCGACAGTTATCAAAGGTTTAAAACATAAAAACAAGCTCTGAGAGAGTCCTTTTCTGTCCCCGCAGGGTATCGGCTGTTACATGTTTCGTATCGATGACTTTGACGTGGTGGACGCCACCATGCATGGGAACGCGGCGCGGTTCATCAACCACTCCTGCGAACCCAACTGCTACTCGCGAGTCATCAACGTGGAGGGGCGCAAGCACATCGTCATCTTTGCCCTGAGGAAAATCTACCGGGGGGAGGAGCTTACCTACGACTACAAGTTTCCGATCGAAGACGCCAGCAACAAACTCAGTTGTAACTGCGGAGCCCGGCGATGTCGGCGTTTCCTCAACTGAGCGGTCCTTGGCGAGAGGAGGAGAAGGAGGAGGAGAGGATCCTGTTTACTAGTAAGCCTTAAGTTAAGGTGGCACTGGATTTGTTTTTCGAGTCTGCTGTGGTCACACTGCGCAGCGAAGGGGGATAAGCCACTATCAGACTGGCCAGGAGCAGGAGTGTGGTTGGAGGGTTACTCGTGAGCCAGCAGAGGAGACGGACACCTCGGAGAAGTTTCCTGCCTCACATGGTCACCACATGCTTCTGCTTGAGGGGAGATCAGATGTCCGGCTGGCACAGCAGCATCACTGCAGCTCCCGTCGCGTGTGAGGGAGCGGCCTCTGCGCTTTTTTTTTTTTTTTTTGATAAGAGGACATTTAACCCAGATTCCTGAAATGCAGGATTGACGTCAGCAGAGTTTTCTGAGACACACACACATCAAGCCTTATCTGTTTAAATCATTGCTGAAAAAACCGAGAGGTAAACTCTGAGAGATTCCTTTTATGTTTTATCTGTTCCTGGGGGTCTGTCTGTCGACAGTGCACTTGTAATCATGATCGCTCCATCCTTCAGTGACGGCAAATGTTTTGAGCCCTTTTCTGTTCAGTGGTGAAACTCTGTTCTTGAGCCATACGTCCACCCAAACCTTTATGTTTTATTTTTTGTCTTACATTCAACCTTTCTTTTTTTTTTTTTTGAACTTTCCTTTTGTAGACTGTAACGGAACAACCATGGTGCTAAGCTCTGAAAGCTTTGTCTTTAGTTGGACTAAGATGTGTCGCGAATCAGGAATCGTTGAGCTGTTAATTCACCCTCCTGTGGTCACACATGTAAGGTTTATGCATTCAAGCGGTACTCTTACCACCAGTGGAAATGTGTGTCTGCTGAGTCACATGCCTGCTCGTTTCTGGCGGCTTCTTTGAGTTGGAAAAAATTCCCATGCTGTTGCACGGCGTCATTGACACATCTTGAGGGAACGTGCGCTTCTTCATGTGCAAAGTATGTAGCAAACACTACCCAAGCCAAAAGTTAAGTTCTATGGCGAGTGTCGGGTTTTTTTAGATGTATATTTTATAAGTCTTGAGGCAGACGTTCAGTACCTATCGCAATAAGACTCACAGTTGCACACAAATAACCAACAGACAGATGAATTCTCCTGCCCTTGTTGAAACCTGCTTGTGTTCCTCATGTTCAGGGAGAGCAGTGGTTTAAAGCGTTGCTACTGAGTGAGCTTCTCCAACACCTGCACCAGGCCAGGGTGAGAAACCGGTGCACAGACTTTGTCGGCGTTGCTGTCGTGCAGATCAGCTGGCTTTGGCGGGTCGCCTATGAGACGCTTTCAGCTCCTTTAAAAAGATGTTTAATGTTGTAAGTTGGTGTTCAGTGATGTCATCGGTGAGGCTTCTTGAAATCACACTGTTCAAATTGGTATTCATATTTATTAATGTTTCGATTTCTGTTTTTAACGGTTAAAGGTTGTGCTGTGTATAATTGGTGGCGCTCTGGTGTTTCTAGATTACTCCCCCCCCTCCAACAGCCCCCACACCCCCTCAGTTTGTAACATTTGTTTACAACTGATGTCCCTTTGTTTCACTAATTTACTTGAATCTCTGTTTGGGGCAGTGGTGTCACGCGTGTAAGCCTTCCTGACAGAAATTGTTCTAAAGTATTTTTAAAGAGACTTTATTTAGTTTTTGTTGAACTTTGATCACTGAATGAATCAGCCACAGGAGTACAGGGACACTGTTTGCCTACTCAAGCCCACGATCGTCTTTACCTTTGATTGACCTTTTTTTTCCTCCTCTGATTTTCCTCTGGACTTCTGGCAGAGCGAATTCACAGCGTGTTCCTTCTTTATCTTAATTACCCCCCCCATTTTGCATGTCCAATCACTGGGATGGAGCCCAGATTAACTTGTGTCGAATCACCGAGCTGATAACAAGAGCAGAGTCACTCCCAACTCCTTGCAAGGATTCTACCTCAGCTGTTTAGACAGATGTTTGGGAATACTGATGCAAAAAGAGAGGATGATGATTTAATTATACCTTGGTTTTAATATCCTTGTGCGTGTGCGTGTGTATGCATATATGTGTGTGCTCGTCACTGTGCGTGTGTGCGTGAGTGCAATGAAGGATGCAAAGCACTAGTCAAAAACTGAAGATATCATGACCATCTCTCCCAGAATCTGTAAAGAAAGCTGTATGTTATATATACACACATATATAAATATAAATATATATAAATATAAAGTAGGGTTATTTTAAAGTGTAAAAGACATTAAAATGAGAAAATATGTGCTCTTTAAATTTACGTCTTTGTTACTATGTACAAATAAACCTTGAGTTTGTAAATATTTGTATACATATTTCTAAACCTGTTTAATTTTTCTATGCACTTTTTTTATTTATAATGTTATTTGCTTAATAAAGATGTTAAGATGTTTGAACAAACTTTGTGTTTTGTCGTGAGGACTGAACAGTGGGCTTGGACGAGGTTGTTTGACTGTGATGTTCAACACACAACGTTAGACGAAACAAAGTAGCACAAGAGTCGATGTTTTTGTAGGAAAAGGAAGTGATTAAGCGGAGGGAAACGTGGAATTGACTTTGTTTTGCCAAAGATCTTACAACTTATCAGCACATTGTCATCTCCAGAAAGAGCGATTAGAGAAAAGGAAATACCACAACTTTAGTGTGGCAAACTCCCAAAGAGTTGAAAGGCACCCAGTTTGTTTTAAGTTGCCACAGAGATGATAAATGTGAAAATATCACCACTGTTTTGGAGACGGTTCTTTTCCATTTCCCTGTAGCTGCTTTGGGCACAATTCTGGTCCATCAAATCATTTCAGGAAGCCTCGTGCCTGCTTCTTTCTTCATTGACAACCGGTTAAAAACGCTCAGGCTTCAGTCTGAGTTCCCCTCACACGTCCATTTCCTCCACTCTGAGTTTGGTGAGAGCGGCGATGGCGTCGTTGCGCTCGATCTGTCTCAGCAGCTTCGCCAGGTCCCTGACAGTCCAGTCGGGCTCCCTGCAGGTGACCCCCTCCAGCACGGCCTTCAGGGGGCTCTTGCTGTCCTTCATGGAGTAGGTGTAAGTGATCCAGCTGGAGGAGAAGGAGCAGAGGGAAGCGAGGTGTTTGGTGTTCTTTATTCCTGGGCTCTCGGGATCCAACAGTATGACCAATTCTTCCAAAACATCCAGGTTGTCCAACACGGTCTGTATCGGTGCTGACAGGATATTGAGGTCTGCAAAAGAAGAGTGTCAGACATCAGAGATTGAGGAATGAAACTATCCCCAAAACAAAAGAAAAAAAAGGCAACAAGAAAACAGCATGTTGAGGTCAGGACTTGTATCCTTCACAAGCGTACGTGCGGAACTCCTTCAAAGATATTCTTCCTCATCAGTCAGCTGCTTCCCAAGACTACGCCAAGCTCTGTGACTCTCAACGCGCTTAAAATGCCAGTCACCACAATCACCATGCCCACCTCAGATTGCCTAACCAATCACACGAGATCACCCGTTTTTTTGACATCACTTCAGAGAAAGGCTCAGCCCCGATGACGCAACCAAACTGTTAGAATACAGTGAAGTCATTATTTCCTTCGAGCCGCGAGACACAGAGACAGAGAGAGAGAGCGGGAGATGCATTTCCTCCCCTCTTGTGGACGATGTGTAAATACTAAACACACCCACCTCAGCTTTCTGACCAGTCACACAGGTTTTAGACACCGCAAAGGAAAGAAAGACACTCTGCCCAGATGATGACACCAAGAACAACCTACGAGAACTTTTTGCGGCGCTGACGAAGACGACTCGTTTCTCTGTTCTCTACAGCTCCAAAGAAAGCTGGAGTTTTTGGATCACACAGATGTTTTTTACTCACTGACAATGTCTTCCACTCCAACCTTTGAGAACCTCGGGTTGGTGAACGATGTCCTGCTCTGGTAACCCACCGCTTTCATTTGACCTGCACAGTCCAACACACACAGCAGACACGCAGCACACGTGCTCAGGTGGTTGTCCTGCTTGTATTGAAGTTCCAAGTATATGAAAAAAGCCTTCCAGGATTTACCTCTCTTCCGTTTCATGGTAAAAATGTAGACAGCCATGGCGAAAATGATGGAGGCGAGGACAGCCACTGGTGCTGCCCCTGCAACAGCGTCAGGGAAGAAAACAGGAGGGTTAGGGTTGGGCAGGTTGTTTATGCCTCTGAAAGTGTTCATTTTGTTGAATACAGCAGGTTTCAGACTTACACACTGCTGCTGGGTGAGGCCTGTTTAGGATAGGAGGTGAAGCAGAGGTGAAGTTTAACCACTGGTATGTCTGAGAGGGGGAAAAAGAGAGAGAGAAGTCAGCTTACTTGTAAAGTTAGAGAAAAAACACTACCCGCCTTCGAATCCATGTTATACTTTATATTGTTAGGACACTTTCAGTAGCCGAGGCTCCTTACACTGAAAACATGAAGGTTTTCAAACAGCTCAAAGTAAAATAGAAAACTTAAAAACAGAGATGGAATAATTGCTTCATAAAACGATAGCTGATGAATGTCTTTTGCCCAAAGGATGACCGAAAGGGTGAAACCGGGGGAGTTTGGTATGTGGGTCCAGTTCCTGTTTGAAATTAATGACGTGATGGTTTCCTGTCAAAACATATTTGGTAAATCTACATTCAACCTTTATAGTGATATTGAACCATGTCCACATTACTCTGAATTCGCTCCAAAAAAGGGGGATTTACAGATTCTGACGGAACCAATAGAAGTTGGTAGCCGCTGAGAAAGAGATGCTAATGGAGATAAAACAAACAAAAACAAACAAACATGTAGAAGTGGTTTAAAGTGTTGTGTATACAGAAGCCTCCACTCACCGTGACAGTGACGGTTGTCGCTTCGTTGCTGTGGAAACATTGAAAAGACAATCGAAAAAAGAAATGAACTGAAGGAAAAAATGAAACGCCTGTCGTCCGTGTAACGGTGTGTTGGGCTGGAGGAGGCGAGGCCACAAAAACAGGACAGAAAACACACCGAGAGCCGACACGGTCCAGGTTTACATCCAAACACACACACACACACCACACACACACATTCTCCCCGACAGAGTCAGGAGAGTCGAAGGGGCGACGCTTTCTCCCCG
>JAUESE010000010.1:530941-543743 GCA_032274725.1 Malacoctenus triangulatus
GGGGGGGGGGGGGGGGGGGGGGGGGGGCCCGCGTCGGGCGTGGTGGCGCCTCTTGGATGTGCTGAGCTTCACTACTCCTACCGAGGTTCACGAAGGGGAACGATGCGTCACTAAAAAGAAGATGGACTCTAAACATCTACCTTAAATACATTCAGAAAGTAGTTGCTGTGTCGTTGTCTTGTGCTGGTTTTTACAACAGTCCGTTTTCAATCAGCCATGTTAGGAAAATGTTTCTCCTTCTCGTAACAGCACAATGTACTATTTTTATGTATTATTCCATTACATCAATGCAAATTAATCATAGAAATGTCTACATCTAGTAGTAGTATGTATTTCTTACGTTATTTACAGTGTCCATTTTTGAACGGTGACATTTCCGACTTTTTCAAAAGCAATGACAGGAACAACACAAATAAATACAGCAGCATCATACACCAAGTTGTCATGCTTTCATTAAAACAACGGACGTTTTCATTATTCTGTTTTACAGTTCTCTAAATAGCAGAACAAATAAAACAAAAAAAAAACCCATTCGCTGACTGAATTACCTAAATGAAATATTTGGTATGTTTTTTTTCCTGTTTTTTTTTTTTTTTTTTAGCCAAAACAATAAGGAACTGAGAGCAGCTCCTCAGAAGTGACTGTTGGATCACCAGCAGGCAGCTCCGTATCCGTCCGTGTCGTGGCCTATTTTGAACCCTGTGATTTAAAATATCGCCTAAATATCCTGCGTATTCCAATTACACACTTCACTCATGTTCACGCGGAGCAGGGGTGTCAAACTCGTTTTATTTGAAGAGCCACATTCAGACAAATTCAATTTTAGGTGGACTTGACCCGTAACATAACACAACAACCTTTAACAAACGACAACTTCATGTTTTGTTTGTTTTTAGCAGCAAAAAAGTACAAGTACTTTCTGAGAGGGCCTACAGTTTAAGCAATTTTTTAAAGAAACTTTTTTGCTTCCTTGCTAGCTTGTTTTCACTTCATCTCTTGTCCGACAGCGTGACTGCCACCTGCCAGTCAGTTCTGGGTCTTACTATTGAGTAGTGTCCCCCTAATCCAAGAAAAACAAGTGGGATTCCCCATCAACAGATGAGGAACTGATGCTAGATTCAAGGAAAATGTCATTGAGTCATTTTCTTTTTTTTAACTATCGACAAGCTGAGCTTGCAGGCCAGATAAAACCTTTTGGTCAGCCGGTTTAGTCCCACTTTAGTCCCACGTTTGACACCCCTGATGTAGACGTGTTGCTCCATGCGGAGAAGTTACGCGAGTGCCCCTTTTTTTTGTTCTTCCCAGCGCTTATGTCTCTTACTTCTGATTTAAGTCGGCCACCGAACACACTCACCTACACAGGTACGTAATAATTAACTGTGGTACGATCTGAACAAATAGACTACTGCTGAAAATAAAGACTATAAAGCAATATGCACCATTCAAATTCAGTTTGTAGTGAGGAGCACTAGGTCAAGTCATGCCACATGGGTGAGGTGAATATTTTTCAGGTTTATGAGAAGTGGCAACAATCCTCAGACTCTAACCCGGAGAAGTACTACGTTACAACAGGTGACGTGGGTTTGTATCGTATCTCATTATTCACACTCTGGTAATGTTGATAGGTTGCTGTTGGTCATTTACAATGAGTTTGGGACGCACCCAATACTTATCTCAGTTACTTTTTATCTGCACATTATAAATCCATGAAAGGGAGGGGCGTGGGGGTGTGGCTCAGAGACCACTGGAGGGAGTTAGAGGGGGAAGAAGAGGAAGAGGAAGAGGAGGGGAGGGGGGGGACAAACAGGTGGTCAGGCATGAATTGTCGGCTGCCCCAGTCCTTCAGTTCATCTGTTCAAAGAATTTGTAGGTGGGGTTCTCGTAGCCGTGGTTTTGCATTTTGTTGAGCTGTCGTTCTTCTGGTGTCAGCATGGGGTCGACCTGCTGCCAGAAACACAAGGGCCTGAATTATTACCCGCTACAGACGAATTTCTGATCAAGGACCACATCATGAGCTCACAGATGAATAAATTATTGGTGAAGTCTTCATTCCACGAGTGGTGAATGATGAATGTGAGAGAAGAATTGCAACTTTGATGTATGGAAGTTTGGCAGAGACTAATCTGCACTTTCTGAACTTTGGAGACTCACAAAAGCAGCTCTGAATAGACTTTGAACAGACAACGTTGCACCGATCAGTTTCTCACTGTTTCTCTTCACTTTACAGGAACTGTGGTTTTTAACCTGGCTAACATCTCCGTGCATTCTTGTATTCTCGTATGCTAGACGTTTGTTTTGGAGTGCAGAGCAAGTTATTGAGATAACGCCATGATAAAATGAAGTCACAAGCACTGACAGATCATCACAGACATGAGAGGTGAGCTCAGTTCTTAACAAAAAGAAGCAATAAACATTGAATTGTGTTCATGCGTGTGGAACTAAAGCTTCTAAATATTCATTGATGTGGTCCTCTGTGACTGGTTTGAGTCGTACCTCTACAATGCCGTGGCTGATGGTGCCGTACGGCTTCCTGCGCACCAACAGCAGGCTGATGACCATCACCATGGCGATAGCTACGGCTACCACCAGCAGGCCCACCATGGCGCCACGGTTGAACGTCTCCAAGGCGTCAGGTTGCTACAGAGAGACAAAAAGAAAGACATGACATTAAACAGAGAGAGTGAGAGAGGGAGAGAGCGAGAGAGAGAGAGAGAGAGAGAGAGAGACACACACAACTGCAAGACTGAAGTGACTAGTTTATTCGCTTTGTAAAGGTACACGACAGTGCTTGTTTCCTTACCAGCTCATCTCTTGCGATTTCATTGGGCTTCACTACCTGCTTCAGCTCTACAGAGGTGTTAATCTGAGAGGAGAGGTCATTTGTTAGAACAAATATCACACAGAAACTTTAATATTCAGCCGACGAGTGCACACATACCTTTTCCTCATACTCATAAGTAGGACCTCCCTCAGATGTGGTGTATTCATATTCATCCTCTGAGGACACGAGGATGCAGACAAAAACAAGGAAAGTATGAGACGAAGTGAGAATATATAAACAACGACAATTATTGCATACAAGATATTCCCATGGTTTATTAATGCTGACTCTCAGCTCACCTTTCTTATTGGACTGCAGGTCTGGAGGAGAAGGACGAGAATAAAAATACCATTAAGAAAATCTCCGACAAGGAAGAAAGCCCTGAGTTTTTCAATTTGGTGTGGTTATTAGGAGAACACGTACCGATGCGTGGAGGATAAGGCCTGTTTTGGAAGGCCCTCTCCTCCTCCTCTTCGTCATCCTTCTCCTCCTCGCTCTCAGCGGGCAGAAGCTCCTCCGTGGTGCGAGTCTCAGAGAAGGAGGTGGTCATGAGCTCACTGATGTCTCCTCGTCCAACCTTCACAAGCTCCTCTGTGGGTAACAGATAGAAAAACAACACACGTCATCAAACAGACATCTGACGGAATCTGTGTTGCTCAAGATACAAACATTACGGAACTGGTTAGAATTAGTACTGAACTGAGTGTGGTTTGTTTACCAGTTATCTCATATACAATCGAGCCTTTCTGCTTGTTTGGGGTTTCGATCTACCTGCACATTAATGCACTGTAGCTGTGAGTGACTCAGTGTGCTGTCAACACCCACCAAAACGAAGGAGTTTGACGAGTCCTTCAGAAAAAAATGACTTGTTGCTCTGTAAGTGAACAGTCGTTTAGTAAAAAAGAAACCACAGAAGCAGCAGATTTCGATAATGCTAATGCACGAGCTAATAATGGACTCACTCATTGAGTGTCACTGAGATTAGTTTGAGGGAAGATGCTCTAAAGTCTGAATGTCAGCACCGCTTGAGAATTTTTTTTCCCTTATTTCAGTAAACAGGAAGTGAGTGAAATAGCAGCCACGAGAACAACAGATTCAGATCATGTTAATGCTTGAGTTTCCTATAAGCTTAGTGTGCAAACAAGAAAGAGAGAGCAGCTCTACGGCTCAGTTACTTTTTCTATGTGTGACTAATGTACAACAAGGTGGATTGACAACTCAGTCATCCTATTTGCATTGCTCCTGTTTTAGTGGTGATCAGTGACTAATCGGTTACTGCTGAAGGAAGCGGCGTTACAGTGAGGAAAGTGGGTTCAAAAATTGATTGGGATTCAGTGAAACAGTCGTGTGTCTTACGGATATCGTTGTGCAGCTCCTCAGCCAGTGTGGGATCCTTGTAGAGCAGGGCGAGACTCTGGTTCATCCTCTCCTCGATCACATGAAGATGCGTGTACACCTGTAAGACATCACACTCTGTCAGGTTCAGGGCTCCTGCTGAGGGAGGGCGTACGGCGCTCGCACAATCCGTCTCGGCGTTGCACTTTGAAGAGCAGAGAGAAACAGTCAAGTTGTCCCTCAAGCAAACCCAACAATGAAAAATTAAGACAGAGTTTAGTCCCGCGCCGTGCGTGCGGGGCTGCTTTTGAAGTCTGATGGGAGCCGCTTTGATCTCACTTTAATGAAAAGAAGATTGGTAGCTGCTTCACATCTGTGAGTTCAGTAATTATTAACTTATCTGCAGCACGCACGCTCTCCTCCGCACACGATGTTCTGTGGGATTCACTGTCAGCAGAAACAGGCAGGGGCCTCGCATGTCAAGGCACAGGTGTGTGCGTGTGTGTGCGTTAAAGCCATTTCTAAAGCCAGACACCTTCACACACCTGGAATTTCATCTGCTCAGCCTTCTGGGGGTCAACAGCCACGATGTGCTGGTAATGCTTCAGAGTGTGTCTGCGGTCCTTCTGCTCCGCCGCCATGTACCTCTTCAGCGCCTGCAGCACATGCTCGGGCTGGGGAAGACATTGTGTTTTTTTTTAAGTCTTTTTGACGAGAAGGCCGGGAAAGAGTGAGAGCGAAGATCATTCACAACACAGAATCTGAAGCATGGATGCAGAGAGACTTTGTGTTCAGGCAGATTCCCGTTCGCAGGAGCAAACGAACTGTTTGCTGAATGCAACTTTTTTGCTCAGCATGCTTTACATGCTATTATGACAGTACACAGAATTGTTACTAGTGGTTAGGATATATTGGGAAAAAAGGTTTTAGGAAGCCTGCTGAAGCCTTTATCTCAGAAATGTAATTTGTGTTTTACACCTTGACATTAACTGGTTCTAAAAATCATGTATTTAACACAATAAACATATAAACCCATCCACCCCATGTCGTTGTGTTCTTTTTTCTCCCCTTCTCTGCCCCCTGTGATGAACTGACCTCGGGGGGTTCGGCCTGGACAGCCGTCAGGTAGTTCTCCAGGGCCAGCCGTCGGTTGTTGTTGAGTATGGCCTCGACTCTGGCGAGATGCGTCTCCACCAGCCTCTGGCGCTCTCCGGCCACCTGCTCCTCCAGCGTCTGCAGCACCGACTGGAAGTGCTGCGAGTCGAAGCAGAGCGAAGCCGATCAGCGCTCGCTCTTTAATCCTGTGACAGCTGCCCGAGAAAAAAAACGTCAAACCGCCGCTCACCTCATTCAGAGCCTGTCGCTCGGACTTTGGCAGGTTTTTGGACTGATTGTCAGCTTCCGCCCATTCCTTCATGATCTGAGGAAGAAGAGAACACATTATTTTAGCATTGCAAGAGTCACACAAGCGGTCTTGTTTCTGTGAAGTGGTTTCCAACTTGGGTTTCTGAACCGCATTTCGAAGGTGTTGCAGAGATCACGGGGGGGCCAAGGGCTTTGTCTACTTGCAGATTTCAGAGCAACCCATAAGAAGACTCTTTCTTGAGTTCAGAGCAGACGTGGAAAAATGCTTTTATTTTGATGGCAAGTTTTGGCAAAACAAAGATGGAGTTTTGGGGTCCACAGACTTTCCTAGAAACAAAGTTGTAAACAGCTGATAAAGAACTATTTACATATGACATGTGAGTGGTTGCAAGCTTTCTTTGAAATGCTCCAGAAAGAAGCACCAGTAATAAATGATCTCAATCCCACGAAATGCAGCATAAAGGTGTTGACGTCTTTGGTTGGTTTTGTGTGCGGTACCACAGCCGGTGCCCACGCATGACAGACAATGCTGAAGCTGTTGAGCAGCTGCTTCAGATTGTGAGCACAGATAACGTAAACACCCACACAGTCATGCAAACATCATCTGATAACGGGCTGCAAAGATTTTTTTTGATCACTGATTAATACGACATTTACTTTCACTCTTTGAGTTCCCCTCCCCGAAAATAATAGAAAACCCAGGAACAGTGGAAAGGTATTTAGTCTTCAAAATGTCAAGAAAAAAAGAAATTTGTGCCACCTGCTTTTTTAGGACGTAGGTCAGTTTTTGACCGGGGCTCTTAGAGCGCCGTGTCAAAGGTGCGTCGTCCACTGTGCGCTCAGCTCAGCGAGTCTCACCTCATTGATGCGCTTCATCCTGCGCTCCTCCAGGTCCGTTTTGGCACGCAGGAAGTTGGCATGCTCTGTGTCGTCCACTGGCTTCTCAAAATAAACATCCACGCCATCCGTCGGCCGAGGCGTGGTCACTGAATGGGAGACACAGGAAACAGATTGGCACCGACGAGAGCCAGACCGCGATCGCCCTGCGAGCAGAGCCGCAGCGCTCGCTGGAGTCTGTCAAGATTTGTGACGATAAAGTGGCAAGAGAGCGAAGGGAAACAATTAAGACTAAAAAAGTCATTAAAAACGGGAGTAATGAGCTGTTCCTTCTTACTTTGCATTTCTTTTGTTTGTTTGACAACCCAATTCTGAAAAATGGATTGTCAGCAATAGAAACATAATGGTTTCCTTCCTTCATTCATTCCTTTCCTTGCTATTAGTCCTAAGCCAAGGTCATGAGAGAGCCTGATTTATTGTGAATAAACTCGGTTTCAATAAAATGTGTCAGGAAAATAGTATACCACGAGTTTACCTGCAAAAAAGAAGGTAATGGGATATAGATTGCAATTATTACCTATTTTTCTTGCAGCACTGATTTAAAACTGTTTTGACACGTGAAAAGTTTGTACAAAAAATGTAATTCTCCTTCATCTATTCGTTTAATTCATTTTCCCCCATTTCTGGATCCCATCCTACATTGTGTGAAGACAGAGCTCAAACTTGGCCCCATCTTTTTTGCAGTGTGGGATGAAACCAGCGTTCTTCCACTCCTCCATAAAGTAAACATGCAAACTGTGTGAGGAAAGGTACTCCCAGGGAGCAAACTTGGCAACCTTTACACACTGAGGCAATTGCACCAACCACGACACCACCCTGCAGCTCTGTTCATTACACGAAATAGAAAGAGGTGTTTGGATATATTTCAAAGTGGTTTGAAGGCTTTGCTGACATTGTTTAGCTACACAAATGCTTTAAGTGAAAAAAAATAGAGGCCAAGCAAAACCAGAACGCTCTCAACCCAAAGCCACTGCTCACTGTGTCAACAGGCTTAGGTTTTTTCCCTCGCACTGATGAAGCAGCGTCCCCCAAACAAAGTCGTTACTTCGATTGACTAACTTGTGTTTGCTTCTATTCAGGCTCCTGCATGGAAAACTGCACGACAGGGCGAACCTGGCAGAATCCCCTCTGTGGGCGTACGAGTGTGTTGTGCACCAGATCCACCCGATAGTCACATGCTAATTCGTTTGTGAGGTTAGTGGTTAGCAGAGACTGATGCAAAGCTGAACTGGAAATAAACTGCAGGTAGTTTTTGAGAGAGACTTTTGTGTGGTTGGAAATGGCTGGAAATGTGTTGAAAGAAAATAACGGGAGCTATTTTTGTGCAGTGGCAGACAATGCAGAAGAGACAACAAGTGCTGTTTTGGTGTTGTTTAAAAAAAAAAAACACAGGAAGTTAACACTGCATCCTTGGATTTTTTTTTTTTGCCACAAACAATAAAAAGGTGAGCAGAAAAAGTGACTCACGGCTGTCTCCCACCAGCAGAGGAGATGCGGTGGTGGGTTTGTGGCTGTTCTCATAGTAGTATGAGTCCAGATAGTCTGATGTCTGGTAGGGACCTGAGTCGATGGGGTATTCGTACTCCCCAGGATCTTTCACCACGATTGCCTCTTTCTCCTCTTCCTCCTCTGCTTCCTCCTCATCAACTGCCTCCTCCTCCTCTTCCTCCTCCTCCCCCTCCATCATTTTGTCGTACTCCTCTTCTGCGGTGGCCTCGTCCACGTCAGCGTCGTAGGAGTTTGACACTTTGGTGCTGTGGAAAAGTGGGCAACCGTTAGCGAGATGGATATCACTGATTCTCTGAACTTCATCGAGCTTCGTCGCCTTACACAGTGTTGGGTTTTCCACTGGTCTGGGATGTGAGCGTCTGAGAGGCAACGGGGACGTCCCGTTCCTCCGTCTCTCCTTTGCCACTCGAGCTGCCCCGGCCCGGGCAGCACACGTATTCCACGCCCCGGTAACGGTCGCCGCACGGCAGCAGCATCCCGTAGCTGTGGAGCTCCAGGTTCTCTGCAGTGCATTCCTGAGGCGGGCGAGAAAGAGGCTCACATGCTGGACGCGATTTGAAACCGTTGTGAAGACAGTGCTCACTTATCGATATGAGTTAACGCCCTCATACAATCAATCGTTTGCACCAAGATCAAAAAATTAAACATAGAAATAAACTAGGGACACAGCTTTCTGTCTCCCTCATTACATGAAACACTTCATCAGTACACATTTGCTGGACAGGTTCTATCATAGTTGTTTGTGTTTTCTGTAGAAAGCTGGAAAGCACCATTTCTCGAAGTTAACATTCCTTCTCAGGTTCATAAAATCTCTGCTTTTTGTTGTTTATCTGATTGTTTTGATGCTTTTTGTATCTTCCTGAACAATCTGTGGCTGAAGAAAGGAATCCTGAGATCTGTGTTTTCTGCCCCCATGAAGTCTTCAGCCTGTGGATTAGCGACTCAATTTATTTGTAGCTGCTCTCGATCCGTCCTCGACTTGTGTATTTTACAATCCCCTCAGTGCCACTAGTGAAGGCGGAAACCTGCCACCTCTGAGTTTCTGTCTGTTAAAAAGGGACTTTTCCCTTTTGATTGTTGCTAATGTTTGCTCCTATGGAACGATTGACTTTCTGTCTGGATTTAATGTAAAAGAGCCTTGAGATAATAACACTGCAATTGGGGATTATATCCATAAAAATGGATTGAAAAAGAAAGAGATGTGGCCGTTTTAACAGCCAGTATTTATGCAGAAATATAAAACCTTTCACCAATAAGACACATTTTTGCTTTCTGGAATCCAGTTTTATAATCTATGCAGAATAGACACAACAACTGCGCGGTCGGTGCATCTAAGAAAAGAGCCTCCCGCGTTCATTCTTTATTTGGAGCCGTGTCCTGACAATTCATCTGCTCCTCACCTCCTTTGCGATGTTGTGCCAGTACACGTAGCTCTCACAAGCATCCATCTGGTCCTTGTGGAGAAAGCGGCACCGGTCGGGCACCAGCAGGGGCTCGCTCACGTACTCGCCCTCTACAGCACGGAGGAGGAAAAGGTCAGGCCAGGCACACGCAAGTGTCATGAGCCCTGAAACGAGGTTTGGTTGATCCCGAACTGACTCCTGCACTCCAACATGGAGCGTTAAACTTCGACATGCTGAATGAAAAGTAAATAGAAATGTGCAGTGCACTGAATAGCAGGAACAGGAGTCGTCCTGTAGGGTTTAAATAGACTGGCTGGATGAGGATTGGCTGCTTAAATTAGGTCTGACAAAGGGCATAAATGTGAAATGTACCGAGCACTTTGAAAAGACAAACTGCAGTTAGAGCAGCGAGTCGGGAGCATAAAGTAAGAATATACTTTGCTTTAAACGAATGTAAAATATTCTGGAGATCATAAACTACTTCATTTTATACAGTCGGCTAAAAAGAACCAAACAGTTCTCACAGGCTTTATTCTTGTTTCTTGTCAGACAATGGCTGCATGCGGCACCATCATTACATGCAGTTCGGTGGGACTCATGCATAAAGGGAGGCGTTCACCCACACGGCTGACACTAAAGTGGAAATCCAGCGAGCTGAAGCTTCTTCTGTTTGACGAACCATCAGTGACTCCAGCATTGTTAACCTGTTAGGCCCCCTAGTGTCTTTTACGCTTTTAACACTGCTCATCTGATCATCTCTCTCTGTGTCTAACAAACGCATGACTACATCTGCTTCTCCACCACAGCTATGGTGGAAGTTTTAAAAGAGAGTGAACAATTCTTTTGTATCTCTGTGTGGGAAATTGCATCGATTTAATGTAGTGAACCTGAAAATCACATTTAATTTATATCTACTTGTTTACTCCAGCTGCACAGTTTTCTTGTTTGGACGTGCAGCTACAGGAAATTGCTCACTATTTTTAAATCTGATTCTGAATCTTTTGTTCATTATGTAAAATCAAATAAAACCTGAACACTGATAAACACATAAGAATTTAACTCTTCACATCAAAATAAGACTAGAGAGTAATTCGAGAAAGTGTACAGAAAGGATGTTTCTCGTAATTTTGTCCAACAACTTGTATAAGCATCAATCTGGTGGCATGTCGTTCTTACCCAGACAGCGGTAGGGTATGACTATGAAGTGGTGCGTCTGGCAGTGGCCCCAGCCCTTCTCACACCAGCCAGGGATGGTGGCGGGGTGTTTTGACTCCTCTACGTGGGAGATTGGAAGCCCTGGGTACATCTGGGAGTATAGGGACATGCAGAGTTGACAGAGACACGGAAACAGAGCAGGGGACGGACGGGAGACAGGGGGTTGGAAGACGAGAGGAGCGTCGGACGGGGAGAATCAGGAGGAGGGTTGAGAATGAATGAGAAGCGAGAGGATTTGGGGAGAAAAGGAGGGAGAGCCCAGTCAGTGGGGAGAAGATGGGGGAACGAGTCATGCGGTATATTTTATAGCTACTTGGATTTGGGTGAGACGTTTCCTGAAGCCAAACGGCATTGATGAAGTTGTCTTTCAAAGTGAAATTCCTTCACTGTTTGCGTTTCAGTTTCAGGCCACGTTTAGGCTGCAACTCATCGTTAGTTAATTGCACTTGCTGGGTGAAAGTCTGAATGGCAAAATTGATACACTAGAAAGTTTCCCTGAGAAATATTAAGGAAAAAAGAGAAATGATTGTGCATTAATTGAAAATTTCACAGGAGGCCATGATTTGTCCACTAATCCTATTAACGATCATTCAGGCTTATGGCTTCTTCAGCTTATGTCCCCTTTGGCCACCAGAGGGAGCAAGGTGTTCTTTGCACTTCAGACCAATTTTAAAGAGCAGGACCAGAGAAGATAACTGATAACTGATGTGCAGCTGATAACTTTGCAGTGTGTGTGTGAAAGACATATACAATAGAAGGTAACAAGAGGAGGAAAAGGTGGATGATGGTGCATATGGAATATGGATCTATTCCAATAAACCACCATCACTTCACTATATATAGTTCAATATATAGATTTAACAGGACAGGTGTTAGACAAGTCAAATTAGACAGAATAAGTACAAAGTTTTTCGGTTTGTTGATTTCATGTTTCAGTTTTGGGACGTGTGATCGGTCGTAAGTAGCTGTGATCAAAGCAAGCGCCTCATTAGAGCTCTTCACGGTCAGGTTTGATGGCGGCGCCGCTGCGTTCAGGTGCTTACCTCCTGACAGTAGGACAAGATTTCGCTGGGCTCTTTGAAGCAGCCCTGGCGGCCCTGAGCATCCGGCTCCCACTGGCCAGTCCGTGTGTTCATGTGCAGGAGCGGACGGCCGCAGAACATGGCGATCTGTGGTTCGGCCACCCGGGTGCCTGGCCCGTTCGCTGATATCACGGCCGTGGCCTGGAGAGCAAAAGAGAGGAGGGGGGGAGGGGGGGTTGTAGAGGAGTCAATACAAACACAATGGCTGTGAATTGTGTCTGCTGCTGATCTGGAGCAGATAGGCGGCATCTACTTTTTCTAAATGCACTCGATCGCCATCCAGCATCAGACCGAGAATGCGAGTCTGGGTGTGTGACGGCGTGAGAGTGAAATTCAAGAGAGCAGCGTGGAGAGGAAAGAAGAAGAGGCCAATGCTGATGTGGCTGCAGTGCACAAAAGAGCAAGAAAAAAAAAAAAAAAACAAATTCAGGAAAAGATGCTTCAGAGGACTGCGAGGTTTCAATTACTCGAAAGAGGTCCACCGGTAAAAAAGCCTGACTCACTGACCTGCGCCGCCTGTTTGCTGACAGCACTGACACCCGAGGAAATGAAGGAATTGATAGTGGATGAAGGGGGGAGCATAAAATCTAAAATATACAAGTGCATGTAAAAAGATTGCTCCGTCCCTGCTGCAGTTGCCTTCTAGGATGTTGGTATTGATCGTGGGATATGTTGCCTCTGCCTGGGGGAGGGCCCAGGGGAGTCCACATAAAGGAACAAACAGCAGCCAGGGCCGGGAGTCAGGTGTTAATACAAGCTCATTGACCGATGCGCCACTTCACTACATTAACACACAGGACAGAGACCGAAAGAGTCCCAGAGAGGAATGAAGCAGGGGAGGGCTGAGGGAGGGAGGGAGGGAGAGGGGAAAACAAAAGCTCTATAAACGGCAAAAAACAAAAAAACAAAACAGGGACTTCTTGTACTTGA
Organism: Malacoctenus triangulatus; assembly: GCA_032274725.1. NCBI lineage: Eukaryota > Metazoa > Chordata > Actinopteri > Blenniiformes > Labrisomidae > Malacoctenus > Malacoctenus triangulatus. The sequence goes on from JAUESE010000010.1 coordinate 543,499, forward strand.
GCAGAGAAAAGAGAGCTTCGAGAAAATGTGACAACACTGACGCGTCAAAGAGTCGTGAGGAAAAGTGTTTCATGTTCCAGTGGATGCTTGACTCATCTCTGATACTAAAATGAGATGTCTGCTGGAGACAAGTGCGCCAGTCTCTTCGCAGGGCTGTGTGAAGTGAGACGACGCGGGTTTGAACGTTTGACTCCGTCAATCACGCCGCCGAAAAGTACAATGATGTTTACTTTCTTACCCTGACC
>JAUESE010000010.1:543753-556779 GCA_032274725.1 Malacoctenus triangulatus
CCCACCCCCCCCCCCCCCCCCCCCCCCACAACCCACAACCCCGGAGCCCATGTGCGGCTGCTATCCTTTCATCTGCTCTGACAGACAGAGAGATGGACCTGCTGACGACAGACAAGACGAGCGACGCCGAGCCAATTAGAAGGGAGTTGCCCAAAGGGAAGAAATAGAGGAGAGAAAATATGGGAGAGTGACGCCTGATCAAAGAAAAGCCCCGCTTTGGCCGAACCGAGCTCGAGTGTTTGAAGTCCTAATTAAAATTCACCCGGAATAAAATAAATATATAAAACCCTCTGAGTAAATGTACAATAAATATAATAAGCCCCGAGCAGCCTATGCATTATAATTACGCTAAGAGGAGTTTGTGTTCCTGCACGTCTTAGCAGATTTCTTACAAATTACAGGTCTACTTTTCATTACTGCTGACCATTTCCCAAAGCGCAGCACTGCTTCCTTATTTATTTCTTCACTTCTTTCAGATTTATGAATGCTTTCACAGACCTGACTGGAAACACTTTCTCATTCATTGGAACTGTTTGAATATCAATGAGAAGATTAGCAGGGGGACACCTGAGACAAGGAACTTGATTTTACGTTTCCTTCCCCTCCTCGACCGCTGCAAGACAAAGTGGAGTTTCATTTATGTCCAGATGGAACCGATGGTAAACAGAACTTTACTTATCAAGTGCAGTGTCCTGCTTCAGCTGTCTCAATGTGCTTTTACAGGACCAGTCGCATTCACTCACACCCCATCAGGAGCGAACTGAGATTCAGCGTCTTGCACAGACATTTTTTTTGGAAGTGGTCTGAAAACATTGTACAACATTATGTGCAAGCTCTCAACTCACACTTGGTTTTCTCTTATTTTCTTTTAGAACAAGTCTGTGTGTCATAAATTGTATAACCTCCAAGTGGTAACCTGCTGGCTGTGCTTGTTATTGACAGAGCTAAATTGGATCTCCTAATTGGTTAAGTGTGCTGTAAGGTAAGCAGTGGCGCACAGTGCTGAAGCTGCTGAAACTGTCTGTCTAGAGTAGCTGCTGAGCTAATGTCTAAATAGATGTATGTGTTTGAGTCAGGGAAGGTCAGTCCCATAAAGAAGAGGATGAAAAAAAAAAACACCCCCTCCCTCCCACAAAAAAACACAACTTCCGGATATTTGAGAAGATAACCTGGCAGCTCCCCCTGGTCGAGCGCTCTCATTCTGCCTGCTCTCCACTACTGCACTTGCAGAAAATCAATGCTGAGCGACTGCAACTCTATCGCCACGTTCCCCCCAATCGATAGCAGTCCATCAGGAGCCTGAGGCCCTGACCCCCCCCAGCTCAGCGAGGCCGCACTCCCAACCTGCAGCCAGATCTGGGACCAGATTAGATCTCCCTCATATGATAACCCCGCCCACACCTTGTTAAGAAATACTGCTTTAAAATCTGCGTGCACGTCTGTTCGGGTCCGCAGAAAATCTCCAGCTTGTTTTTGACCCAGTTTGGATTTTTAAAGCACTCCTTCCCTACAGGCTGGCCACCGATAACGACAGCTGCAGCACGGCACAGACATCACTCAGGGGCCGACGTCACATGAGCCACTAGACCCACTTTGTTCAGCTGTGTGAATATCACAGTGATGTGGGAGGTGTCACATTGTTCTGTGTTATTGTGGTTTTCAAAACAACAACAGAAAGCCGCATCAGGGTCCGTCAAATCCATTCCAACCGAAGTGATGAAAATGCCAACGTTACCCAGAAGAAATCACACATTTCTTTAGGATCTTATGTATTTGTGAAACGCTTCAGCTGCAACGAGATCGACGTATGGGTGAACTTCTATTTGTAGAAATAACAAAAAGAGCTTTTGGACTCTCTGTTGTGCAACTTTGAATATTGGCACTTTAAAAAAAGCACATCAATAAACAACAATTCATTTATGATTTTTTTTATGAATTTTAAAGTTTGTAGACTGCGGCACATTTGTAATGTTAACCTATATAGCTCCTAAAGAGAAGACTAAACTGTGTTTGAAGAGGAATCAGTAACACAAGTGTGAATAATTTGGTGCAAATTGTGATTTGTGGTTTGATTCTTGTGTTGATTTCAGTCTTCAATTCAGTATTTTGTGTAGTTTGTTTCTATCTCAGTGAGTCCCAGCGTGGCTCAGGCTACAAGTGTTACAGGCATTAACTTATGCTATATAATTGTCTCCATACAAACGAGCAATCGAAAGAATAAATAAAAACCGTCAGCTTCTGTGTGATGTGCCATTGTGTAAACAAAGTCTTAATTCCTGTAAACATTGTTGTTCCAAGAACACTCTGCTTCATTTGCTTTATTCATTGCACCACATTTAGTCACACAAAGCCCCAATTACTGTATTACTGTACATTAAACAATGACGACAGACAAAAAGCGAGGCAATTATATTAAATGGTCTTTACACTTGAATGTATGTTTTGTTCCTTTCACTTAGCAGCAATTTGTCAATTGCTTTTAAGCTCTAAATGCCCTTTTTTTCCCTTCAACCCGTGAAACGCAGCCAGGATGGAAGCGCACAGACGCTGTTGTGCCAGAAGTGTTTCTCTCTGCCCAACAAAACGCAAAAATTGGGTCTTCCAAGTGGCTAATCTTGTTTAAATGGTCCATCGGTCAGGTAACCAAGTGAAAAGTCTTCCTGGTGGAGCCGATTGGATCGAATAGTCCAGAGTTTGTGGACGAAAGAGGAAAACTGGACAAGGTTGGCATCGTGTAGGAGGAAGTTGTTCACACAAACAAACAAAACATTATTCTGCCTCCATGATCGCTGTTCACTGGGACCGCTAGCTATGTTTTGTCTTTTTTTGACAACCTGACAACCTTTAGCGGAACAAAAACACACCATCATTGTTGTTTCAAGGAAATGTTAATTATTCAGATTCTGATTAGGTCAAAATTAAAATGTGTGCTTTGATTTCAGACCAAATATCTGAAAAGCTTTTTCTTTTTTATTGTTATTTTAAGCCTCACTGCAAATCCATAAATGACAGCTTGCACACACACACACACCAGACTGAGGTGATGCTTCACTTTTTATCAAACATCACTGTGTTTGAGCAAAACACGATTTATTTTATCTAAATGTACAATTAAAAAAACCCTCGAAACCTTCAAATGCCACTCTCAGTTAAGTAAAGTTACCAAAATGATGTTAAAATTCAATGTGTGATGACTGTTCCCAGAATGCTTTGTTGCGTTTTGCCGGGGATTCACTCAATACAGATTAAAACCACACAGACAATCGTCCTTTATCGTGAAGGATTAGACTTTCAGTCACTGCTAAAAATAGCTTTTGCCACAGTAAATGAATCATATTCGTGTGCTCGGATTGAGCACTTTCATCCATGTTTCACACTTCAGAATTATTCTTGCAATTCCTTTTTGGACCGTCGGACGTGCAAACAAGATTTTTCAGTTTCTTCATTGTATTCAAATTCAATTTCGGAGCCAATTGGACTTTATATTGTTTGATTGTCGTGGTTTGAGCAAAGCAGCGTCTCCACGAAACACTCTGAAAGCACTAATCCACTCGGCTTCACAATGAAGCCTCACAATCTGTCGACGGTGACGTTTCTCCAGCTCGAGACAGTCCGACGAGCCGTCCTCCGTGTGCGACTGAGGAAATGCTGCGGTGTACTGAAGCGTCTCTGTGCAGCACCGTCGGGTGGGGGTGGGGGGGTGGGGTTTGTTCAGGAGTTGGTGAGGTCGTGCTGTTCAACCGTTCCCAGCTCCACATATCATGTCCAAGTGCTGATGAGGCTGAACAGGCAGACGGCCCAGAAGCCTGACAGCTCCCCACTGCAGGGAATGCTGCATCATTAATAACAACCTGGTGATATAAAGCCAGACATGGCCTGGCTTTCTGCCTTTTCACCGGATTCCTTGCCTGCGTGAGCTCCCTCGATATTCTATTATTTCGCCGTGCTCTCCCTCTCTCCCTCAAACCGCTGCTCGCTGACTGCGCTTCATAACTTTGTAATCACACGTGCAGACAACCTCAGCAGTAAAAAGGCCTCGCACGAGAACTAAACGCTCCCACAGAGCACAAACCATGCTGATGTGGAACAATATTTTCAAATTTGGCTAATATGTTTTTACAGGCGTCCCTCTTGGAAGAGCACACAGAACGACGCGCAGGATCTGTGGTGAGCCGGACATAAATCCCTCATCCAGCCGGGGCCGACTCGGATCCGAGCAGTACATTTACATGTTCCACCAGCATCTTCCATCCTGTCCTAATTAAATTTTCAGCACCTGTTCCACCCCTTATGTTGCAGGATGACTTCATCCTCTGTAATGATGCAATCTCTCGGCCCTGGCAGGCAAGCCGGAGCCGAGCGGGCAGAGAGAGAGAAAGAGAGAGAGAGAGAGGAAGCCCACCCATCATTTGTCACCTTTTACAAGCTGCTGCCACACTGTACATCGAGGCGAACCGCACCAGATGGCCCCCAAGTAGATGCACCGTCTTTACATTGCTGATGTGCTCGGAGCAACATGTCATGCTATGTGCATCTCGGCGGTCGCTCATGCAGGCCCTTTGATAACGCAAAGCACCTTTATTCCCCTCGTATGTGATTCTGATTAACTCCGCTTTTGATCTTACTTGCATGTGTGTGACCTGCAAGCATCTATAATTCATCGGCCCCGTGCCTCCTTTGTCACCCTACATGCTCACAATTACGCGAGGCGTGTGCCATCCGCCTAGTGTACCTGAGTCACCGCGGCATGCATGTGATTGGCATGTGCGCACTGTGTCTTGCGAAGCCCTCCTCGCCTCCATAAATCAACTTGAAAATGCGCTATATATAAATACACCAGCTCTCAGGTCAAAGATTTATAGTGGAAAATGCTTCCTGGCACCTGATGATTAACTGGATACATCAGACCCTCCCCTGGGGGCTAATCTGTACTTACTATCTTCTACTCTACAGGGATCTGGAAGATCCCATGTAGCCAAATTGCACCATGTCGAGTAGCCAAACATCAAAACGACCAAAACGTCTTCCAAAAATAAAACCCCACCCAGGTTTCGTTTGCCTCCTTAAAACTCAGCATCAGGGAAAGGAGACCTAAACTAGTGCCAAAGGAAAAAAAGACTAAAATAGGAAGCAAGAAGACAAGAGACCAGAAATAGCAGCAGGATGAAACAACTCTGGTTCTTTCTGGCAGTAATAAAGCTCTGAATATTTGCTCAAACACATTATACCACGATGCCGCTTCACCTGGATGTGTGAGGAATAAACACAGTGAAACCATTGGAGACTCAGGTCATCCCACTGGCACCTCCTCGATTAGCTCCGCTGCCGACTGGCCAATCGCCACGTCTCATGGGTGGAACATACCCATGTGCAAATAGGCCTCCGAGATGCATCACCGATACGTTTACGACACTCGCACACACACAAGCAGGCCTCTCCCTGAGCGGGTCTTTGTCCTCCGCTGCAGCACAGATGGCTGAATAGTGGGTGTCTTCCTGCCTGCGAGCCCCTCCTTCACTCTCGCTCCCTCTTCCTCCTCGCTCTCCCGGCCTCCTCCCGAGGCTGAGCTTGATCCACCCATCGCCACCTCATCCTCGATATCCCTCTCGCCCCCCCATCCCCCCCTGCTTCCCTCCCTCACGGCTTTCACACAATGCTTGACTCGCCGCTGTTTGCCTCCCCACCACCCCCGCCCTCCCCCAAACTAGTGCTAAATGGCCAGATAGATTTAGGGGCATTCATCATTGTAATCATGTTGCTTAATTATTCATGGGCTCCATCAGGCCTCTTCCTGGTGTGGCATGTAGTTATTAGACAGTAGCAACATTAGTCTGCCAGACTCTCCTGGTGCAGAAGGGACAAAGGAGGATAGAGCAGGTTAGCTCCGCACATTCACTCATTATGGTGCAACTCAGACTAATGGCTAATTGAAGCCATTAATTTACGATTCGGAGGAGACTGATAGGCAGAGCGGAAAACATTGCTTTGCGTTTTATGTATTCCTCTATACCTTCCTACTGTAAACCACATAACTGTAAAATTACTTATTGGATACTAAATGAATGCCCCCATTTCGCGGCCTTTACAACTAACCATTATGACAGAGGCTTTTGGTTGCAGGGATGTGCAAACATCAGAGGCTAAGTCAGGCTTCATCAGTTCAGATTACAGCGGTCCAGCCTCCAGCTGGGCACACTGGGAGCAGATGGCCCCGTAATCACCAGGTTTCATCTCGGTCCGCAGCAGCAGCCAAAACCAACTCCGAATATTTGATTTAATTTCAAGTATAGCTTAAAAAATACAGGGCACGGCAGCTGGCACCCAAGCCAAAGACTCCATAGAATTTGCCGTCAGCTGTGCCAGTCGTTTTATGACTGCGGTTCTGCAGGAGTGCAGTTACTCAGGGTCCGTGTGCAGTGGGACCTGTTCACACAGCGTCCCGTGAACATCCTTCCTCTGGGTGTTCCTCAGATCCTTCCACCTCGCGCTCTACAGGCTGCGGCTCGCTCCCATCGAAAAGACAGATTTCTCTCATCTGGTGGAATCAAATCATATTCGGCTGCAGACCTCCCACAAGGACGATAATATGATGACAGTAAAGACGTCACCTCCTCGACACTGACATTGCTCATAACAAATATCAAGTTCACACACATTCTCCTTCTGTCCTTGTGAGAGAAAAAAACCCTCTGTACTACATGCAACTAATTTAGTGCCATTATTAACTATCTGGGAGAATTTTGCTTTTTTCACCTTCAATAACACCCAGAACGTGTTTTTCCTCAAGAAAACATCCATGACAATACACAGAGGAATGAAGGGAACTCCCCCAGATTTATCGGTACTTTAATGTGCTCTGTTCCCGCTTCTACTGAAAGGCGGCATTGAAGATTATTAAGAATGAAGCAAGTGATTGTGAAACTTGTGCTGCATAGACATGCCTCCTCGCAGTTCCACCCACATTTCAACAAATGCTCCTTCTGAGTCATGGACCATAATGACGCCACGCTGTGCATGTTCTCTCCTTCCAAAAGAGATATAAACCCCCCCCCACAAAGCGTAGTTGGTCATTTTCACAATCCTTTGTATGCGTCCGCCTCCTGCAGACGTGCAGGGAACAAATAAATGCGTAAGAGTGTTTCATCAATTCAGCTCGAAAAGAAACAAAAACAAAAGAGTGAGTGGAGAAACATGGAGTGCCTGCGAGATCCCGCTCCTCCAGCACAGATAAACTGAGATGACTCTGCTTCTACTCGCATTGTTGATAAATTTTTGCTGTTATGCAACACAGCTGAACCTCCTTCACAGTTAAGCAACACATCATGGGAATGCCAACATGTTAATGCCAAACACTGTGAGCCTGCAGATACAATTTCAAGCTGCAGGGCTACCTCGGGGGGGATTGGAGGAATCAACGGCTTAGTGGAGATTTAAGCACTGCAGGTCTATCTGAATCGTCCTAATGTCGCCACAATTGACGGTGAAACGTGGACTCTGCATACACAGACTGAAATGGACACAATGCAAAGCAGCTCTCTGAATCCGTGCTCGTGCTTCACGTACAGTCAAATGACTTCAGTCGGTTTGATCTCAGCTGTGCAGGTTTCTGTACGCAAACACTTTCACACTTAACCCTTTAATAACCTGCTCAAAAGACTGTAGCCCCACAAATATTTTACTCACTCGACCTCATTTACTACTTCGAGTGCTGCTATTTAATTTATCATTATGTAACGAAAGAAAAAGCAAACATATGATATCTACGATTCTCTTCTTAATGTTTATGGCTTCGACAAGAACAGAATGAGTCAATAAAAACATTTCATCCTGAAAAAAAATGAAGAGGAAAACTACAATTTTTATCAAAAACATTTGCATTATGGGAATAAAATATACATTTTTAATACCAAAGCTCTGCCCTTGTGTCCCTCAATAATAAGCTGGAACACGGATGTTGTTTTTCCTGTGCAGAAGGTAAAGAGTGATGAGATGTTGCTCCCTGTTTCAGCTGAGGACAGTGATTTTACATTATTGCATTGTACCTTCCATCGCAGTTGTCATGACATGTTCTGAATCTTCTAAATAAAAGCTATAAGTCACTGCCAGACTGTGAGCTGGGTCTCTGAAAAGGATAATGCACTCTGTAGTCAAGTTGTTCGGCGAGGTAATGGATATTGGGAAGCAGCATGTTGGCCAGTTTCAGACAGATGACATTCTATATTGAGCAGATAACTTTGTTTTACAGCCGAGAGAGGTATCAGCTAAGGGTGTATTAGTGCAGAGGGGAGAGAAGACTGAGGGTCTTAAAGCAACATCATCATGCCCTTGAGCATGTTTTAAGTAGATTAAGTCAATCTCGAAGCCTAAATGAGGGCATGTTTAGGTTAAAAGACTGTAATAATTGATCCACTTAAGGACAGACTGTCTATCCACGATGCCCCTGACAAACAGCAGGCGGCCTGTGGAAGGAAGATCAGATCCTTCGTCTTCGCTGCTCCTTATCTCGCACTCTGGGCCTTTCCTGCCTCTCAGACCCTCCGCTCGGTTGTCTTTGCAGCATATCTGCGCTGGAGTCGCTGAATCTTCGAGTCATCTCTCCTACGATTCTGCTTTTCCAGTCACTTCATGCACTTTTTTTTCGCAGGGCGCAGATGTGTGTGTGTCCTCTCGCCTAACACTGCGTCTTGTGCTTGTTAAAACAAGCAAAGAATTCTGGTAATAGTGTTCCTCTCTGCCCTCATGTAGGGCAAATTACCGGTTTCGGCAGTTAAGAGGTGTGAGTAAAATCTTTAAATGATCACTCTTGTTCAAATTCTCCCTGAAAGATTATGAGCTGAGGAATGGAAAACAAATAAAACTGAACTGGATGTGAATATGCGCCATAAATCCAGCAGAGTCTCTCAGGCAGAAGATTGAGTATTATCCTGCATATGGAGAGAGTTGGTGACAAAGGAGGAGGAGGAATAGGAGGAGGAGGAGGAGGAGGAGGAGGAGGAGAGGGGGAGGGGTGGGGGTGTGGAGGGGGGTTAAGACATTCATATATCTCTTTCCCTCTGTCTCTTATTTATGCACATATACAATTCTGATCGCACTGTGCCAGCTCCCCTGAGAGCTTGTCTAGCAGATGCATCAGATGGAAATGAGGCTTTGAGGTTATGTGCTATATGCTGTGTGAGCCCCATGAAGAGCAGGAGGAAAAGAAGGGAGCGCTGTGTGTTGATAATAGTATTACTAGTATTCATTTGTTGGAGGAGCTCCCTGACCAGGAAGCTGAAAGCGACAATTTGTGTTTTTTTATAACTGGCGCTGACCCCAGATCCTCAGCCTACCTTTTGGTGAGCAGGTACACAAGTGATATTTCACTGCCTGGATAGACATGTGGCGTCATGACAGCCAAAACAAGGTGGTCTTTAGCTCCTGGTGAGGAGTCAGAAAACACACTGTTACTGTTGGAAAATCCCAGCATGCCTGGTGTGACCCCCGCGACTGCACCAACACATTGAGGCGATAACCTCTGCCGTCCAGCTCTCTCAGAGAGTGTGTTGCACGGCACGGCATCTTTGGCCTGCTGTTTCTGGTAATGAGGTGCTCTCTTAATGAACAGCGGGATAAACAGCTAATGCCCGGGTCAGCTGGGACCGACCAACCAGACAAGCTTTGTGAAAAGTTCACCATTGGGGTGGGTGATGAACTGGTGCGGGGGTACAGCTGGTGTCGTCCCTCCCACCCTCTACATCAGCTTCCGCTCACTTGCTGTCCTCTTCATCTGCCTCACTTGTTCCCATCGAAAGCGTAAACACAATTTTTTTTTTTAGCCTTCTCTACGTTCTCCAGCTCAGCATCACTTGGCCACTGAGGCCGGTTGCTATGGTAACACCACCCACAGGAGCCGGCTACCTTCCCTGTTACCGTAGCAACTGGTTCCCCACAGAATTTCAAGCATGTCACTCTCTCTCCAGTTCTCTCTCTCTCCTCATTACATGTCTGTCTGTCTCTCTATTTCTCAAGACAAGTCTCTCTCTTGCTCTCTCTCTCTCTCTCTCTCTCTCTCTCTCTCTCTCTAACAAGAAAGACTCAGCATATGTTTGACTGAACCTTCTGTCCTCGGCAGGTCACCAATCGCCTAATTGATGATAAACAATCCTTATCACTGCCTATTGGCTGTTAACACATCAGCGTACATCACAGGTGAAATACTGAACTGGGTTGGCCATATTGTGGCCACACTAACTGAGGGCAAACTTCACTGCTTTGGTTTATATGATGCCAAATGATATCATGAATGCCTTTTTCATTGGACCAATGGTCCATAATCAAGAGGCTTTCTGTCTGTTGTTGTGAAAGCTTGAAGGACAAAGAAATTCTTGTTCTCTTGGAAAACGTTTGAGGTGTTTTAAAAAAGAGAAGAGCACAAATGACCAAGCGATTACCAAAAAGCAGCTATTAATTTTCAGTGTCAGCATCACTAAATAATGATGCAGTAATGCAACCGAGAAAATAAACCCATTGATTCCTTTTCTGACAGAAATTAATTGAAAACAACTAAAAAAGCGATCCATTGTACGATTAATAAAATTGATGAAATCCACATTCTTGTTCCTTATCTCACATGTTACTGGCAGCAGCTTCAGCCGTCATCACAATTCAACTACAGTCAGTGACCATTTTAGAGGGTTGTTTGTGATGACGAAGTCTGGTGTGAACAGTGTGTCACAAGACCCTTTGATGTTGCTTTAGGAGCTCTCAGTCGAGGACTGTTTTCAACATCGATGCAGAGCTGAAGACAACAAGTAATAATATCTGAATTCTTCTAATTACCCTGAAATCTGCAGTTTTTATTTATCCAAGTATGTTAATTTAAATCACACATTTTACTTCCTCTTTGTGAGCTTTATCATCAACACAAGCTAAACATTTATACAAACATCCTTGAGGCACACCTCGGTGAATCTGCTGAGGAAATAAATGAGAACTGAGATCTTGTTAGGCAGACTTGTCCTGTCTTGCATGGACTCGGGATTTTTTTTCCCCTTTTTTTCAGACCGGAGCCACTCTGGTGAGATAATGTGTGCGGGCTGTGCCGTCTGCAGCAGATTAAATATTAGTGTTATCTCATTTCCTCTGGATATAAAGTCTCCACAGACTGTCCAACTAAAGGGGAAAATGGTTTAATCATTGCAATGATCTGTGAAGAAACAAAAACACCCCTGGACAGGATGCGGCTCCTCCATTACGATGCATGTTTATCACACCGTATTCCAGGCCAGAGTCAAACTGCAGCGAAGTAGCGAACCACTGATGGGAGATTTTTTGCCTCGCTTGCCAAGTATCAGCCGGCCAACAAATAACTGAGCTGTAAACGGCATTACAACAAAACAACAAAACAGCCATTACTGGCTGAATCTTATTGTTGATGATTAACAGCAACAACGGCACCTGATTCTGTTTATCATCTCCAGCTGTCGGCACCACAGGCCCTGTTCTTTAGAGTTGGCACTCCATCTGCGTGCACATTGTAAAATAAGCAGAATAAATGCGGTGGGAACATTTTGTCTCGGGGGGATGGGAGGCGACGTTTGACTGGAAGTTTACCCTGCTCTCCAAACAATTTTCAACCCAACACAGATTAGCTGTGGTAAACAAACAAACAAACAAACTGCCTACATTGATTTTACATGCCGTCTCAGTAAATATAAAGAGACTTGCTGTGCTCTTTTTGGACGATCCTGAATGAAAGTATCCAAACTGAGTCTGATGCTTCAGTGATTAAACTGTCCTGCGTTCGCACAGATCTCTCATGATTGCAACAGGTTCACACAAGCTGTCACAATGTCAAAATGTGTTTTTACACCCCTCTTTGAGCAGGTCCCACTTATGGGAAAGAGCAGAATTCAGGAAAACAGAGCATCTAAGGCAGAAATAAGACGACTCGGTTGTCAAACATCACAAATGAAGATGAAAGGACAAACAGCAAGGACAGAAAAAAACAATAAAATGAAGGGAGAGCTCAGAGAATAAATAATTCACGAACAATCAAAGTGTACTCAAAAAAAAAAAAGTGAAAAGATGTCACTGGCCACTGAGAGCTGCAGAGGCAGATGGGGAGGCGACGTCTGAGCAGGGAGAGGAGGCGGGAGGAGGGGGTTTGGGACGTAGCGGTGGAGCACAGAGGAGGCTCAGACAAAGACAAGGATGAGGAGGAGGGGTTAAATCATGGAGGGGGGTCTCCTTTTTGGTAGTGCAGCATCAGGGCGGGGACTGGGAGTGAACGGTGGAGACAGGAGAGGGGTGGGATGGCGCTGTGGTGGTGGGGGGGCTTAAAGAGCAGGTAGCGTGAACAGACAGGGCTGGCGTCTGAGTGTTGAGAGGGTGCGTGACAAGTGCCAAAGCCTCGTCGACAAGCGAAAGCCCAGACCTTTCCGTGGCCTTCAATAATTGATGCGGTTTCTGCAGCGTGCCATCTTTATAAAGCAGCAAGTGTGTGCTGAGTGTCCGTGTTTGTACTTCTGAATCTGCTGTCAGCCTGTGTGTGCAGAGACTAAAAGCAAGTTCCCATGAAGAATATGATTACATTTCCAGGTTAGCACATGTTCTAAAGGTAGAGGGCTATGTTGAGGCAAGGCTAAAGGTTTGGGAGGTAAGAGTGAAGGGTCATTTTAGAGCAATTCTGCAGAGAATGATTGCGAGTCGACACAGTGTATTTTGGAAAACAGGAAAACACATGTGTAGGTAAGTGTGCAGGTCCAGCTCTTTTCAACTGGGAGGGAGAAATAAGCGACGACATACCTGCCAACAGGAACTGATTTAACTAAATATACAAGAGGGAAATTCATGAATCTTGAGGTTTAAAACATTTTGTATGGTCAAGGTTGAAAATAGGATTACACAAGCACTTACAGCTGAGCAAATCAGCGCAAAATGAGTGCATGGCAATGTAATTTCCACAACGTATAGAAGTGTGTGTGTGTGTGTGTGTGTGTGTGTGTGTGTGTGTGTGTGTGTGTGTGTGTGTGTGTGTGTGTGTGT
>JAUESE010000010.1:563647-579392 GCA_032274725.1 Malacoctenus triangulatus
GACAAAACCAAATTCAGGTCAAGAACTGACTCCACATGCATCAGATCAGAGAATACAACTGAGAACTTCAATTTTAATTGACATTTCCTTTTTTTATTATTATTATTTTTTGAAATAGAAGTTCCAGCCCACATTTAAAGGTGTTTTGTATTTTATTGTTTGATTTGATACCTTCCTGAATTGTTCATGACGATGCAGAAGGATTAAAGGGTGTTTAGGACAGTGTAAGTGTACTGTGTAATGGGTGGTCGGAAAAAAAGGGTTTTCCCGCGCACTTGGCAGCAGCATCCACAAATGGTCAGCAGGGGGAACACATGTACAGAAAATAAAGGACATGAACCCGCGTGACAGCAAGTCTGCAAAGGAAGGAGCAGGTGGTTAGAAAACAGAGTGAAGGTGATCCACTGACAATTACAAACTTGAGTGGTTTTTTCAGAGCTTCGTGCGCTTTGAAAAAACACCAGAAAAGTAGCGTGGCAGGGCTTCAGGTGTTTTGTACGTCGGCGTCATAAAGAGGTGACAGGCGCTGCAGGTATTCGGGGCGTGGCCTGTGTCATATGAGGAAAAGTTTTGGTTTCAGGTGTTTCAGCCCGCGTCGACACCGGAAGAGACTACTCCCATTCTGATTTGAACTCAATATCCCGCATGTTCTTAGTTTTCGTAATCCTTTTACTTTAGTGTTTTATTACATTTCTTTGTTTTAACTCTTTGGGGTAAGCAAGAAAGTGTCAAACGTCGTTATAAAGACAAAAATTGGATCTTCTTGTTGGACTTCATTCGGATCAAGCTCTCAAGATGTCTTCTGCTAGATATAATTACGAGGTGAGTATTTTTTTTCGTTTTGTTTGTCATGTGTGGACAAAAGTGCAGTTGTACTGCAACAACCTGAAGTGGTGCAGTAAAGGCCCGGTTCGGCTGTTTGTTGCCGCTTTTTTCTTGTCTGTGCCGCCTTCACTGCGCTGTTACGTTTTGCAGCTTTCAGCATTTTGGTGTTTGACGTGCAGGAACTACTTCAGGGCCTCGCTTCGTCTGCAAAGATCAACAGGCTTTAGTGGTGAACGTTTGAACGAGAATGCTTGAAAAGAGGATTGTGGTAAATCTTTAGTCTAAAAGTTGAACCTGTTTTAGAGAATGACCCTGTGCAAAAGCCTCTTAATAAGACTGATAAAAACAATTGCGATTTCTCCATAAAATATGGGAACTTCGAGTAAATATATCAAACAAGTCAGAAAATAGTTGAAATAACAGAAAACAGTTTGTCTGCAGAGTTAAGTTCTGCTTTTCTGAGTCTTTTGTTGATGCTGTCAAAAGTAACCATCAGTGGTTCAGGATTTCAGAATAATATGTTTGTATTTAACATGCAAAAATACCACCGACTTCATTGTAAACCCCAAAATCTGTTTACGAACAAACAAACAAACAAGGCGGTGCATACTTTTTTGTTTGAACAATTAGATTAGTTCTTACCCTTGTAAAGGTCCTTCAATGTTTTCTATCAGGTTGTTTTTTTTTAATGCACTGATGCATTTTTAGGCTTGATGCACCATTTCTTTTGACCCAGTGTGTTGACCCGTCAGGAGTGAACCTCCCATGCTGGATCAGATAAAGCACCCAAACAGCCTCGGTCACAGATACTGTGTCAGTGTGACTGGCTGGCACTCGCATTCCTCCTTTGCTTTGTTTGTTTGCAGCATCGCAGAAGTTTGCTTTTATTTAAATTTGTTTTATTGTAATTCGCTTTGGTAATTTACAAGTTTGAATTGCACAGTTTCTCGAACTGAGGAACAGCGAAAGCTGCGTTGGTGGAGTCTCATTTCAACTTTTTTCCTTCCATGCATTCACGTGGTTCTGAGAAGCTGTATGTGGAGCACCTGTTCAATCGCCACAGCAGCATCTCATTTCCATTGTGCCCCCACACAGAGGGGGGAGGGGGGGTGGTAGGGCTGGTGGCAGATAGTCCCATTAAGATTGGTTTGATGTGAAAGGTATATCACTGTTTGAGGCAATCGCTCTTCACAACGTAGCATTGGAGCAGGCTTGTATGTTAAGTGGTAATAGGATGTGAAAACTGCCAAAAGCGTATTTTGTGTAACCTATGGGTCAAATCCCTCTGTACCATGCATACATTATGTAAATGTCTGTGCAGTTATTGTTATTTCTCACTGTAATTCAGTCTTGTTTTAAGACTTTCTGGCCCAGCAGCGGAGGATGTGGGAGGAAGAAAAAAATGACAGACAGCCAAAGGTGAACTTCCTTTTGCAAGGGGGATTCATTAATGGTTACAAGCCTTTGGTCAGCGCTGCACCAACTCACCGGCCCAATAACCTTTATTTGACAGCCTCGTGAAAATGGCTGTTGGAGACACACAATGTTGCGCCGCTCCAAGTGCGAGACGAGCAACATGACCCGACAGTAACGCGATTCGACCAAAGTAAACTGGTTTTCTTTCTATGGAATTGCATCAACATGGGCTGAAGAGAGTCAGTAGTATATTGCTACAATACATCAGCTGATTTTGTCTTGTTCACATGCCGTAATTGTGAAGCATTTGACATGAAGTGACCCGGCAAACGCGTCCCCCGCCTAACCTCGCAACAACACAAACAAGACGGGGGCTGCTGAGCTTCCTAAGAAGTCAAAATGTTTGTACAATGTGAGACCTCACAAGAGGGATGAGCAGCATGTCGACAGGAATCAGAGGAAAAAGAAAACAGTGGTGTCATCTCTATCAGTTTCTGTCAGGTGCACGTTTGCTTTTATAGAAAAATACAAAACCAGAAATATTTTCTAGGTGGTCGACAAAAAAGGAAGTACTCATCTTCAAATTGTTTCACTGCATGTATAGTGTTTTCCACAGCTGTTCGATCACCTGCATATCCAGCATACAGTGTTAGAAATCAGTTAATGTTTTACTCTATGTTGAAATTTTTTCCCCCTTCCATTTACCAGAGACGACCTTACTACTCATTTTCCCTATAAATTATTCATAGTGTTTGTGCGCTTCCATTGAAATGATGGCATCCTATCAACGCATTTGTCAATTAGCAGCTAATTTAGCGTTACGTGTTGCTCGGTGTAATAACAGGCTAATGCGAGGCTGATACTTTGTCTGAATGCCGGAGTGAAACTGAAGGTAACCGAGCATTTCTTCATCTGTGACATTTGGATTACTCACAGCAATGAGGACGGTCTGAGACATGGGATCGAGTGGGAATACTGTGATTAATGCAGTCAGTCTGCTCCCTGTTTATGTGGTGACTCAGCAGACGAGTCAGTAAATAATTGTTCAGGCGAGTACATGCTGCTTGTCTTTTCAGTTTCATCCCACATTCAGAAATGTGTTCTCGTTGAAACCGAACAACAGAAACTGAGGTATTGTTGTTGTTTTTTTTTTGACACCACTGAGTCACACAATGTCACGTAACATCCAGCCGTACTCGTTGTAGTTACATCCACTTCTACAGTGACTTTGGCTGCACTTTCTGAGGCCTCTTTAGCAGCTTGTTGCAGCTTTTTGGGAGAGAATATATCAGCAAGCTCAACCTGAACTTTTGGTCTTGCTTCATTCTTCCCGCTTTGCGCAGTGAGGAACATGCTGTAAAGGACGAGTTGACTTATTCGCTTCGAGCATTTTGCTCCGCTCACATAGTAATTTACCGCGAGGCTTTAGCACCACTCCTCTCCGTATACAGCTGCACCTGCAGCACACAGTGATATTCACACTGCTAAGTGTCTGCTTGGGGGGGAAGTGTCAGTTAAGGGACGAGTGTGGGCGTTTGTTCTCTAAAACTTTACAAGATGTTGTTGAAGTCTGAATTGCTCCGATTACCGGGTGCATTTTATCAGCTCTTTCTGCTTTATTTCTGAAGCGCAGGAGAGCTTTACAAAGAGGGAAAAACATCCGTTTCACTCATCACATTTTTGATTCGCTACACCTCATGTGCCAAAAGAGCCTTTTGTGACCCCAGAGCAATCTGTGTTATGTTTTACTCTTGGAGTGAGTTACATTTTTACTGTTGCTTCCTCACAGCGTGAATTTTTTCCTTGGGGAGTTTGCACGTTTCCACTGAACGTGCATCGGTGATGCACCACCTTGGACCCACAATACTAACATGCGCTTGCTGTGGACTGCAGGCTGCTCATCCGCATGAATGTGTTTGTGGGTGGTATCTGTCTTTCTGCATTAGCCTCCAGTGGCCTTGTGACCTTTCCGGGATGCACCTTGCCTTTTTCCTTTTGATCAATAGATGGATGTCGTTAGAGTTAGCATCTGCTGAGACTGAAGAAGCACACAGATGTAAAGCGAACGGGGAGCATGAAAGACGCGTACAGCCCGTCTTCAATACTTCTCAAGGCCGTGATCTCTTCTTCTGTTGTTGTTATTATCCATCCGTCCTCTTCACCTGCCTCATTCACACAGTGGCCACGAGGGACTGAAGCCAATTCCAGCCAGTACACACTCTCCCCTGTAATCAATTTGAGATCTGACAATTACCAAGGTTCAGTCTTCGGAATGTGGTCGGCGCTGATTAGAAAAAAAAAAAAAAAAAACTCAAGACGACTGTACAAACTCTTTACTGAGGCTCTGGAGGCCAGCGGGTTGAAACCAGGGACCCTGCCACTGTGAAGCAATGGCGTCAGTGGGCTGTTCTTGCTGCCATTGTGTTGAAATGAATCTTTTCTGTGTGTATTTACCAGGACAAGTAAAGAAATGCTTGTAAAATAAAATGCAGTCTTTCTTTTTGCTGCTCGAAGTTTTTTCTCATTGTTATTTTTTTATTGCAGGATTTCTTTTAGGGTTGTGCTTTACTCCTGTAGCCGAGCTGTTGTGCTGTGTGTTTTTGGGAACTGAAAACCTTCTCTGAAAAGTTGCAAAACCTTGAGTTTGACACACAGAAACACGCACATACTTTTCAGAAAAACATTAAAAAAAATGACTCCCTATCACGTTGAAGGGTACAGTTCTCTCAAAGATTCACAGTCACAAGGTGAATATCAAACTGACAAAAAAAAATGCATGTTGCATCTGATATCTGGCCACACCTGTGTGTAGAAATAAGGTCTGAAAGAGGTTTGTCTTGAGCTTACTGGCTGCACCCGCCTAGCTGAGTCACAACACCAGGGGATCAACTGAAGTGTTGCTGCTGCTGCTGAAATGGGGTCACCGGCTGATTGGCTGAACTCTGACAGAAAAAAAAAGAGACCAAGTGAAATGTTGGACCTCCTCTGCCATCTTGATATGTTGAGGTAGAAAAAAGTGCCAGTGTCAATAAAAAATATTAGGGATGACTTTCTCTCTCTCGCTCTCTCTTTTTTTTTTCCCCCCCTAAATGTGCCGAGTCAGCTTGTACAGTAGCAGGACCCTTAAAGCAAAGCGGCTAAATGGAATTAATCTGTCATCCGCTGTGTTATTTAGAGTTTTTCCTGCTGTGGCTTGATAATATATCTTGTGAGGAAAACATGCCTATTAAAAGGCTTGGTCTGTGATCTTAGTAACGGTAGTCTGCATGCGTGAATAAAGTTTTTATGGTTCAATCTGGCTGTGGATGAACCACGAACTGCCTCAGAAGGATGCAGGTGTATTCAGCTTTACATAGACTGAGGGAACGAGTAAAGATAAGAAACATCCGGCTGCTCGACTTTGCCTGCACTGTTTTTATCTTTTACATTGTGTATGTATTGGCAATCGCAGTCTTGAGATAAACGACTGAATAGGATGCACGCAGCTCGTGTCAGCACCTTAAAGGAGTTGTTGGAAGTACGCAGGCTCAGGTTGAAACAGCAACATGCTCGTCTGAGCTGATTTTTCCCTCCCCCACCACAGCTAACAGCTCACAGCAGTGATAAGCTGCTTCTTGTCAGACTGGTCAGACAAGGAAAAAAAGCCAACTTCAACTGACTGCACAGACCTCCATCTTTTCCCCGTGTTCAAAAATGGTCCTTTTTTGTTAACTGCTTCATTCCATTCATCCGCATCTTTCAATGTATATTTGATTCGTCGACTGAGCTCACTGGTAATCTACTCACCAGTAACAGTACATCCCACATTCAGATTGAAATCTTTGAATCTGCATTTTTGTTCCAACTAACTTTAATTCTGTATCGGGGAATGTTTGGAAACTACAAAATGCTTACAAAATGAACCACAAATGTTCACTTTTTGAACACTTGGATCTTTTCCCCCTTTTTAATTGATTCAAATCTCTGTAACAAAGCAAATCATTTAGTTAAAAAGTAACGGGGTGTTTTGGACAAACATTTTTTGCAATTTTGTTTGAGTACTTTTTAAAAAGAAAATACATTTACTTGTAACTGATTACAATGCAACAATTGCTGGACTCATCCTGTATAGCTCATAGAGTTGGTATTTAAAATTCCCGCTCGTAATGCTAAAAATGTCTCGTATTTTTTTTTTTTTTTGCTTGAGAAAGAATTGATAGGATAAAGAGTTTATAATGGTTTTAGTAGGCTGTGATCAGGGTGAGGGATAAGAGGGAGACCCCGGAGCACTGGCTGACCCCATATGTAATGATTTCCCCCATTCAGGCCCATGATTGCTGTTACAGATTCCAATTAGAAAGCATGTGTGGAAGCCAGAGCTGAGCAAGAATAGACCTTAATTGCCATGAGTTATCATCTAGACTCGTGTAATTGAGCCCCCATCTTAAGGGGCAGCACATCTGACAAATTGATTTAATACCAAAGTGATTCTCCATCCCTAATGGCACTCAGGCTTCTTCACTCATGGGCTACAGGCACTGAATTCATTGTGTGTTGATTACTAACCGGCTCGAAACCTTTCTCTCAGTCCACCCACTTGAGAGAGATCAACAACACACACACAGACACACGCACGCGCACTATCGACAGAAACTCGCAGCCTTAAGCGGCGTGCCCACGTTCTCCACAAGGTTATCTCCGAGGTATTGTGCAATTTCTAAATTCACGTTACAGCAGTACGATATGGCCGCCTTATTTCAGAAACGGGCTAAGCTGGTTCTGCAAACATGTACACAAGCTGGCTGTTTGCACTTGTCACTGACAAACAGTCGGTTAACATCGCATCGCTAATGGTGTCAGAGTTCAGCAGCTGTTTTAATGCAGTCAAAAGACAAACTGTCTCGCTTGATTGTAATGACTTGATTGCTTTGGGACATCTGTCACTTGGCCTGCTGTCATGAAGGAGGCGGTCAGAACCTTGTTGATGTTTATCCATCATTTCATTTGTTGAATGGTCCCCACCAGGTGGTTGGGACCCCCTGGTGTATAGGGAAGCTAAAGGAAGACCTACACACAACATTAAAAAGATGGTCATAATGGTTCGTCTTATCACTGCATTTGTATAAAAGTAACATTTTACAGCTTTTGTGAATTACTTTCCCTGCTTGGATTGGGAATGAGGTAGTTATTGGAGGGGGGAGTTGATGTTTTAAAAAAAAGTATTTTATGGTTTGATCATTACCGACGAGCCCCCCGAAGCTACAATCTCATTGTTATTTGCGTCTGAGTCGGGTTATATGGCTGCTCACTTTATCTGCACCCTCTCCTCTCTCAGAGCCACAGCCGCCATGAGAAGATCGACTTCCTGACTAACAAAGAGAAGGCGTCCTCCAAGAAAAAAATCGGCATCCTGATCGGTGTGCTCGTGGCGCTCCTTGTCCTTGCAGCTGTTATAGGTTTCCTCATTTGGTTTTTCGCCTGTAAGTATGAAAACTTTTGCACCAATAAGTCACCCAAGATCGAATACTGTTTTTTTTTTCTTTTTCTGTTTCAGTGAATTAAATATGAGGACAGTTACTGCATTTGGGACACTCTGTGGACATTTCTCTGCATAAATCCAAATTATTCTTGATGGATCTGAATGAAAAATTCATATATTTGCATTGCTGACATTACTCGCTGCCAGGACTCGCATAACATCATAAACTGTAAAGTGGATCATTTACACCAGTTGTGAAGACGCAGCTCTTTGATATAAAAAGTGTAAGAGTAGCTTGTTTGGATTTTGTAATTTCCCATTAGCGTTGGCCTCTTTGACAGCTCTGACGTTCCACTTTTTAATAATGCAACGGAGGAAAGTGTCACAGAGTCCGCGGCACGGCTTTCGTGTCATTTGCGAATGCAGAACCTCATCAAAAGACCTCAGAAGTCGTCATTACCAGTTTTCGTTCGACTGACTGCTTTAATTGCTGCGGGAGCCAAACTGTCCTCGCGGCGTGAGATTGTGCTGAACAACATCAGGCAGTCCTTCAATCACAGCCTGAAAGTTTCTCCTCTTTCATCTGCGGCGACCGTCTCACAGTGTTTCTGTTGATCTCCTTCTCAGTTAAAGACGACGATTCAGAATCCACCCTCAGCTCATACCGCAGCTCAATAGACCAGGTCTTCAGCGGACACTTGAAGCTGGCTAATGTCCCGTATGACGAAAAGCTGGAGGACACCAAAAGCAAAGAATTTCAGGATTTGGCAGCCAAATTGGAAAAAAGTGTGAGTTTGACAACCAAAGATGTTTTCCCTTCTCTCTTTCTATCGTTTATATTGTTGTTGTTTTCTCGAGCCGAGCGATGCGCTCGGGTTTCTTCTGATGTTGAGGATTAGCGCTCAGTGATGTCTGCCATTGTGGAAGCGCTTTTTAAAACTCGTCCCTCCCAACGCAGAGAAACAGCTGAAGGCACATTTTGCGTGGGCGGAATAAAACTTTGTGCATTCCCTCAGTAATTCCCTCAACGGCATCTCCTATTATTGGTGGCGGCGGTGGAGATGTTTGTAGCACCACTTAGGAGCATGTGGATAACAAAAAGCCCTCGCTCAATCCCATCAAGCATACACTTCCTCACTGAAAAGCTACATAAGTGAGGGTGTTGGGTGAGAATTAGAGTGGAAGTGGTGGACGGGAATATTAGATGACTAGACGATTGGGAGAAAGCTTTGTGATGTACTCACTTCATACTTTCATATCACAAAACGAAAAGCTTTTACAGAATGTTTTTCGATATAGGTTACCGTTTAGGTGACAGCTATGAACTTGTGATGCGGGGCTTTAGATAAACAATACAACGCCTTGGAGAAAGAAGTGTCAACCAGTTGTCACCTAACTTTCCCCTTCTAGCACCACCCGCCTCGACACGTACTGATTTTCTCCTCCTCTGTGTCTAACAGTTGAACCGTCAGTGTCGCTGAAATCCAGCTTGTTGAATCGCGTCTTCATATTTTAAACTATGGATACGAACTGTACTGAGCTGCAGAGTTGCAGGTTTTATCGCCATCTATAAATGATTTAATTTTTCAGTCGGTTCTTCTTTGTACTGTTCGCTGGAGGGAACCGCAGCCCGAACCTCTCGCTTTCTCTTTGTAGTGCGTGCGCTGCAACAGTATCCCCACAGTTTATTTTCACAATGGGCGCACGCTTTGAATTTAGCTAACATCGTGCAAGTTTTATGACTGGTGGGACGGTGCATTTAGGACCGCAAAATACGACTGCAGCCCTTTTTGTTTGATTCGGTGGATCGCTCGCTGCAGCTGAGGGCGAGATGCTCCAGTAAGAATCGCGTTGTGCACCTTGAAGGAAAGCAGGTTTAATTTAAACTCGCTTATTTATATGTTTTCTGTAGGCACACATGCAGGGTTGTTATGCATCACCTGCTGAGTGAAAATGTGTTTTCTTCACACAGCTGGCGGAAACCTACAAGACGGATCCACTGCTTGATAAATATCACAGTAAATCTGTGGTCACTGCATTCAGGTACCATTCATCACAAGTTTCTGTTTCACCCCAATGCTTCTGAAAACCTAAAGTAGAAACAAATCCTAAAACCTGTAGAGTGACTGTGCTTCACTTCAGTCAGTTGCTTTGTGACAGGTGCTTAATCACCTCTCAGGGTCAGTTTGGGGCTGTCTGAGTACGGGCATCGAACCACCAACCTTGTGATTGTCTTCTATTTGCCACAGGAGCCACAGCTCTGTAGAGGGGTGGGGGGGGGGGGGGGTGAGGTGGGGGGAGGTGCTTTGTTGCACTGAGCACAGACAATTGACAGTCTGTTGCATTTCATAGCACAACAAGGTCAGATGTTGTGTTTTGACTCGTGAGCACAACCGGCTGTGTGTGTAGTCGTATTGTACTGTCGTGAAATATGAATGGCTGGACGGTGGCTGTAAATCACAGCAGCTGACATTTAGTTTAATAGTGCTGTATTACACCGGGTGTGGACAGAGCATGCAGCCACTGCTAGATAGCAGCACTGGTAGGTTTTCAGTCATGATTCAGTTCGGCTTTTATGACAGATTAATCAAAACCGACGGGCACTTCGTTTATTTTTCTGATTGTTGCGGCTTCCTTGATGTGAAATGAATAAATACTTCCCCCTTTCCCGTTCTTGTCTGATCCCAGCGAGGGTGTGATCGCCTACTTCTGGACCCAGTTTCAAATCCCGGGCAGGGACCAAGAGCTCGCGCCCGAGTTCTCGGAGGAACGGGTTTTGGAGTCCCTGGAGACCTTCCTGGCCAATCCGAGCCGCTCCTCAGGCCGCAGCGACCTCGTGATCACCGAAGTCACTGCCGCAGGTAGGCGAGGGGCGTGTCCGAAGAGAGATCTGATCGGTGACCACGATCGGGCTCCAGGAAAATGGCACTTACCAGTGAGCAAGGATGAAGCGGCGTAAATACAGATGTGTATAGGGTCATTGTCGTCTGGTATCAGCATTGGTATTCTGTTAGCCTTCCGTTCGTATTACAGGGACTTGCTCTGAGTTGTGCTGATAAGATGATAACAGATAAGCCAGAGCTTTCAGCTTGTGCTGCATCTGAGATTGCACATTTTATGCTGTTTGGATCCTCTAATGATATTAGCTGGGCACTGGCCTGGCTTGAGACAGCCATTTTTCTTCCTTCTGTCCGCTCAGCATTCACATTGCATTTGTCTACACACTGGCCACCAGCCAAGCGCTGGGCCCGTGACTCAGTGGTTTTGGTCCTCTTTTAAAAATGATTTCTGTGCGTATAATTTGATGTTGCTGTCCCAGATAGTTAGACGGAGATGTATGGGCTGCCGCTGTAGGGCGAGGTGAGATGGAGCAGAAAGAGCTGCACACCATCACCGCCTCTCCTAACCGCGGGGAAATGGAACAGAAAATGTGCAACCCAAATATTTTAGGCTCATGCATCAAATCCGATCAGCCTCCCCAACTTGAGTGACCCGTTCTTACCCCGCCTCCTGTTTCGCTCTCACCCCGCCTCCTTTTCCTCCCCGTCTCCAGCCACGGATTCTCGCATGGTCAGGAACCCCAGAGCCAGTGAGTACCGCATGTCCCATTTCAATCACTCCCCGCTGTAATTTTCCAGCTGGCTAGATGCTCACTCTCCTGCCAGTCTGTAACGAATGGCTGGCCCGGGCCTGTACTGTACATGTGCCGCTCCAGTCAGAGATTGAGAGCTCCGTATCGAGTCAATCAGTATGCTTGACACTTTTCTCTGACACTGTCTGGTGATTTATAACCTTGGGATGATTAGACTACATTACATTACATTACCATAGTAGCTGTACTATCTTTGATGAATTTGTCTTTATGCACACTCAGCATTAAAGATGGAACAACTCATGATTACATGCTGCTCAGGCCTGTTATATGTGACGCATTGAGATTCTCCAACATTGACAACAATGTTTTGGCATCTTGTTGGAGGATAGAGATATTATTACAAGTAATGTTTAGCACACTGTCACTTTGATAGGGAATAAAAATGTAGAAATGACAGTAAACAACAATCGTCTTCAAACTCACACTGAAGCTTAAGTCAAATACTGATTCCTAAGCGCTCCATCACTTGACAGGTCTTGTTTTTTCTTGTAGCATTTAATATTGTTTTGATATTTGTTTATTATGAAATTCTAAAGCTCTGATTTTCTATTTGAATTGTTGTCCTGCTGCATGTACGTTTTCATGTGATCACATTGTCTAAACATGTCCACGCAGCCTTGACTAACTGTCCAACTTTGTCATTTTTCAGAGGAGTGTTTCCACCGTCTGGAGGCTGAAACGGAGGTGAATACATTCACCTCTCCAGGTTACCCTACGGGCTACCCTTCCAAAGCTCGCTGTCAGTGGCAGATCCGAGCTCAGGAGAACAGCGTGATCGTTCTCAAGTTCCCTTTTTTCCACATCGAAGACGACTGCTTTGATGACTTTGTCTCGATCTACGACTCTCTGAGCCCCGACGACTCTCAGGCCATCACAGAGTGAGTCGGACTGCAGCAGACACGCCTCTGAAAATCCGTCTGTTTGAGTTGAAACCTGATAGATGCACATATGGTTGAGCATTATTTACTTTCAGCGCGCCGCGCAGCATTCGGTACCCACAAGAGGAATTCCGTAAAAAGTGAAACGGCTAATTGACTCGTTTTGCTTCAGCACATCAAAATTGTTACGCGAGTCCCATTTCCGCATTGCCTTAAACCTTGGTAGCAAGGTTTGTTTGATCGGCCTCAGCCAACATTTGTCTCATTTATTTAGCCTTGAAGATCAGACAGAGATTCCCAGAAGACAATCACTGGGAATCACTTTGTGTTTGAGTGAAATGTGGCAGAGGGATCCAGGAATGAAAGCTGTTTTGATGTGGGTGGAATATGTTTCGCTTCATTCCTTTCACTGGATTTGTGATCACAACTTCCTCTTTTTTTTTTTTTCTTTTTTTTTTTATATACGCTTGGCTCTGAAGCCGTCGGTGATGTGTGTCCCATTCGATGTCAACTCCCGAGACCTCGGCGAGATTGAGTTGGCTCAAAAAGACCTCTCCTTTCAAATCTGTGAAAGGTGCCACCCTGAATCCTGCCACACCACGGTGTGTAATTGCACTGTGTTCACAGGGGATCGGCACAATTCTGAAGCCACAGGCTCCCGAATGCAACATCAGTCGGAGCTGTAGGCAACTCTAAAGTCCCAAATCACTGCCAAACAAATACGTGTTACCAGACGATGCATAACATTTTTATAATGCTATTGAGCGATCAGCTTTATCCAAGGTGACATAGGGTTTATGAGAGCCGTAATACAATACTCCATAATGACATTATTCTACTGGAGGTAGATGTATTGCTGCTCTTGCGGTGTCATTCACACTTCCGTGGCTCCGCCGGCAGCAGCGCTCCAACTTTTTGCTAATGTTCCCTAATGTTTGACTTTGAAACTCCGCCCTCTCAATTTTTATCCGCTGCCGACACAATCTGCCTATTTATTCATTTCCCTAACGAAAATTACAGTTGTACTGAAGCTTTGCACATGGTTGGAAAAATAACCTCCATTTGAATGTCACATAAATATATGACATATAGTCTGAATGCTTCACAGTTTGCTGTATCTTACTTGTGACTAAACATCCTTTTCTGATTGGATAAATGCACCTTGCTTGAATTGCTTTTGTGCTTCTCTCGCAGGAAATGTGGGCAGAGGCCTCCTTCCAACCCTCTGGAGGTGGTGTCATCTGGCAACATCATGCTGGTGAACTTCATCACCGACACGGACGTCCACAGGCCCGGATTTGAGGCCGAGTACAAAGCCATTCCTAAGTCTCAAGGTGATGAAGTACCATAATGCATATTTTATCAGCTGTACTTTGCAATGTGTCGACAATTTTTGTGTACTTGTATGATTTTGATTATGCTTTACACCCCTATTTATGGTAAGCGATCCAAAAATATCAACGTGTCATTTTCTCTATTTCAGCTACAAGATGTGGTGGAGTCCTGGCTGATAAACAAGGCACATTTACGTCCCCACTTCACCCCGGCTTCTATCCCCCTGCTGTGGACTGCAGGTGGACCATAAAGGTTTGCGACACTACTTTTCTTCCTGGCTCCCTTCACTGCCCGAACCCCCTCCACCCACCAGCCTCCTCCACCCGCCTCCCCCTCCCCCCTCCCCCCTCCCTCCTCATCCTCCTCCTCCACCACCATCCTTAGGCTGCCATGAGAGGAATGCTGAGGCAGCACTATAGAAGCCAAGCTGTTCAGTACCTCTTCTATCTTCATCTGTCAGAGCGCGGTGGCTGCTGCAGCTCGAGCTGAGCTGCAGTGTTTTCTGTGTTGATTTTGTTTGTTGGGTGTGTATGTGGTGCGTGTGCATGTGTGTGTTTGTGCGTGTTTGAATCCACAGCCTCTATGCTTGCACACAAGGAAAAAAAAAAGAAGTGTGCACGCGTGTGTGTGTCCGTGTGGATGTGTGTTGGTAGAGGAGTGACATGCATGGCAAATAAGGTTGTTAGGAACCAATCGGCCATTTTTCTTCCCTGTAGGTCCCTGCTGGGCAGAAAGTGCGAGTGAAGTTCAACATATTCCGCATTAAAGAGCCCGGGGTGGACGTTCGCAAGTGTCACAAAGATTTTGTGGAAATTATGGACACCAGGTAGGATTTGAGCATACCGCTCCCCACACTGCGTGACTGACATATCTGTGACGACAGGTGTATCTCTAAAAAAAAAGTACAATACCAAAGTGTCGGTGTGTGGCATTCAATCTGTTGTGGCTGAAAAAAACAATGTTTTCAACAAGTTAAGAGCTGAAAGAAAAGGCGGGCATGAGTAAGCAAAGGAGCAGCCAGTTGATTCACACAAATCTTCCAATAAACTCATCTGTGAGACAATAAAAAGGAAGTGAGGGGTAAAATATTTCCACAAACTGTCAAAATCAGTCAGACAAAAAAACGTTCTTTCACTTTGAGTACAGCCTCGAAAAATACCATCTTGATGATGATGTATTTTTATGTGCTTTTGGTTTGTGGTTCAAGTCATTGAGACCAGAACAGTGCTCTTAACGTCTGTCTTGTGTCCAAGGTATTGCGGCGAAATCTCTTCTTTGAGCCTCACGAGCAACACCAACACCATGGACGTGGTCTTCCACTCGGATGAGTCCTACACCGACAAAGGCTTCAGCGCCGACTACAGCGCCTACGATCCTGCAAACCGTGAGTTCGAATTTACAAAAACACTTTGCCAGAGGGGCAAAACATTAAGGTGACAGTGACACTCTCAGCCTTTCATTACGGAGTGAGACAGAGGCAGTAACCGCGCAGTCGGAGAGACTAGAGGACGACGGCTGAGTGACAGGCAAATAGAGCTGTTTAGGGATGGAAGCTTAGAAACTGCAGCAGTGAAACTCAAGAGCCAGACTAATCACCAGAGAGCTTGTTTATAGGGTCCATTTTATTTGGCACTGTCAGTCAGAAGCATGACGCCTTCAATACCTTCTGCTCTTTATGTCGTCTCCCTGTTTGAGCAAAATGGATTTATAATTGCTCTGATCAACAGGGGCAAAAAATTGGCAACATGACGGATGTTGTGAACATACTGTCACTCGCTCACGCTCGATTTATCATCATCGGCTCTCCGCCCTTTTTTTCTCCACAGCTTGCCCCAACGAATTCGCCTGTTTTTCCGGCATTTGCATTAACAAGGAACTAAAGTGTGACGGCTGGAACGACTGTGGCGATATGAGTGATGAGACACAGTGCAGTAAGTTTGACCCTTGCGATCCTTCCTGAGCTAATCTCTTATCCTCTCTTTCGACTTCCGCCTCGCTCATGCTTTGGATAATAGTTTCACAAACCTGTTTTCACGTTACTGAGATGCAACCTGATGCCGTCATTGCAAAATTCTCTGAAACAACGTTTCGCTGTGTCAATATGTTTTTGTTCAAGGAAACTAAAGATTTGAAATTGTAGCATTGCGGCACGATGCTACATGACAAAACTGGTATTGA
>JAUESE010000010.1:612914-636863 GCA_032274725.1 Malacoctenus triangulatus
GCACGCACGCACGCACGCACGCACGCACGCACGCACGCACGCACGCACGCACGCACGCACGCACGCACGCACACACATCTAAAGCCAATACATGTGCCAACACACACTCACTCGCACCCAAGTGCAAATACACATTCTGACGTTATGGGTATTCCACGAACCCATTGCTTGTTAGCACATTACCTGGGATCAAAGAGGCAGCGACTGGAAGGAGAGAAGACTTGAAGAACCATTATTTGTTGAGGAAAATTGCAGCCCAGTGTTATGTTTGTCCTTTGGCAAACCTGGCAGAATAGAAGCTTCCTCCAGTTCACAAAACGGAAGGATCTCTCCCCTCGTCACCATCATGTGAGACTCTTTGAAATCCTCAGAGAACTCTCTCTTTTTTTTTTTTAATCAAAGCTGGGAGGAAATGAATCAGAGCTTCAGTTGTGATCCGAGCCTGGAGGTAGAAAAGAGATCCACATGACTACTGTCCATTTCCACACCATTACAGCAACAGTCATGGCTGTAATAGGTTGAATTGGGCCATTGATTTCACTCATGCACCCTCTCTTTCACCCACAAAACCAGTCTGTGCCAGTTCTGAGATACACCAAGTTCTTTTTAACAAAACATCACATGCTCAAAGACGGCTCCCACAAAACCTAAACCGAAGCCATAAAAGAACACACACACACACGCACACACACACAGACACACACACAAAACCAATGCAATATGTCTGCGCTGGAGCTCCTGGGGAGTTAAACAAAAGCTGAGTTTAAATTGGCTTTTAAAGAACTCCACCGAACAATCAGGGAGTTGACTTGAGCCACTATAGTGTGTCAGAGGACTGTTTAGAAAGAGACGGGTAGTTAGGCTGAAGTCTATAGTGCAGTGAATGGCTAATCCAAAGTGTGACGACTCAAGAGCTTCTTTCGACCGCCTTCAATAGGCCTCCAATCAGTCCCGACTGCCCTTCAATCTCTGGACAGCTGTTTTAACTGGCCGGTGATTGAGTGGCTTCATTAAGAGCCTATTTATCTTTCCCTGTACCAACAGTCCCAACAGACCGGTGACATGCTAAACACACCCATGTACACGCCCACACGCCAACCTGAGCAGATGCACAACTGTAGGAGCACATAGAGGGCACGCAGCATAACCGTGCTGATAAGCTCCAACCGCACTTGAAAGGACGCGTTTCCCCCTCAAAAAACCTGTTCCAGTTTCAACCAAACTTTCTGCTCCTCTGTTCTTCATATCAGGAAAACTGCATCTGCTCATCACCTCTCCTCTCTCTAGAAAATTGTCACGGGCCACGCAGCCTTGGCATGTGGCTGCTCTAATCCCGACAGAACAAAATAGCGGACCCGCTGAACCCATGACCCCACACAGACAGAGACCCTCCCAAATAAGCCACAACAAACAGCTTTCTGTAGCAACTCTCTGCCTTTGATCTGAAGAAGCTGAGATGAGATCTGTCCCCTCTTTCCTCTCTTCTCTTCTGCCCTTTTCTCTTTTTCTTTACAACGTCTCCTTATACGTCTCTTTCCCCTCCTGCTGAGCAGGTGTATTAAATGAGGTGACTATTCCAGCAGCATTGGGCCGCACCTCAAAGTGCAGTCTGTGAAGAGGGCTTTTCTCTCCCTCCCTCTTATCTTTTATCCTTTCCATCGCCCCGTCTCCTTTACTCTCCCTCTTCCTTTCCCTTTATCCTTCTCCATCCCCTTTACTCCTTTTAACATGTTCCCTCGCACTCTTGAATGTGAAATAGAGAGGGCCATGCCTCTTATCTATTTGAATTCATCTACACCTCCTTGTCTATCTCCCTCTGTGCATCTCTCTCGCAGCCTATTGTCTTTTTAGCTATACGTCTAATTATGCTGTCTCACTTATGTAATTAGCACAAAAATAAATGGCTGCCATAGCTTTGTGTCTCCCCTTCACCCCTCCCGCTGCAGGCTCTGAGAAAACAAATTATGGAGAACAATAGGTACAAATGGCTTCTGCACCAAACCACATGATGGATGCAGCCTGGGTTCCCTGCATCTCATCCCTTCCTCTTTCCCTTCCTCACTCACACCCTTTACTCTCCCTCTCTTCTCCATTATCTCCAGCTCTATATGTCTCTGTTTGGAAACAGGGGAGGACTTGAGCACTCTCTCGCCCAACTACCCTATCATTGTATGGCTGTATCATCTGTCTTCCCTTCTTGGCAATGACACTATATTCACACTGACATCATATTAAGTGAGGTCCTTTTTCCATCCCTTTCTTTCTTTCCCTCTCTGCTTTACTGTCGCTTTCTCTTCCCCCTGCTGTTGTCTCCAGTGGTACTCACATCTCTTCTATCCCCCAGAGCTTTCCATACACCATGACTGCAAAGCAAACGCCTGGGACTTTCTAAAGCAAACAGCAAGCATCCTGTGCCATAGCCCCATCTGTGGATAGTCTGTGCGGGGAACAATCAGTCCCTCTCCTCCCCTGCCTCGTTCCCTCTCCAGCCTCCTGGGACCCGTGCAGCACCAGGATGCCTCAGTCAGATGGGTGCAATGTGCTGGAACAATGGTTGAGCTGCCTCCTCCAGGAGGGGTGTTAGGTTTACCTCAGCCAGTTTGGGAAACACTTAGCCATTCACTCTTTGCCCTCCTTTGCTGCATTTTTCTCAGGAATGGGGCAGAAGCAGCGAAGGATCCCAGTCTGCACCTCCACTACCTCACCCCCATGACGTCCGCCGTCCACAACTCAACACCGACACATGCACGCACACAATCGCTTTCTGCGTTGTCCAAGCGGAAACTCGAGAGCCAGTGTTTAGCCTGAGGTGTTGAAATATCAACTTTCTATTAATCCCCCTCAGACTTGCAGCCAGTTACACCTTTGTTGTTTTTCACCTCTGCCGTGCTGGAAGAAAAACAGCAGGTTTGGCTTACACCAATACAAGCATATCCATTACCTGAAATGTTAGGCTCCTGGCAGTAAATCCCTTTGACCCCTCTGCTTTTCTTTTCTTTGCCTCTCTCTCCCTCCCCCCTTTCTCATACCGGGCCCATTGTTGTCTTAGCATTGGTTTTCTTCACCCAAACAGGCAGCAGGAGAGAGAGAGAGAGAGGGAGAGACACACCTTACCCTCCTACCAGTTCAACCGCCGCCCACCTCCACCACCCACACACACTTCACTGTTACTTACGTCTCCACACAGCTCAATAACATTAACATGTTTTGCCATTGAGGGAGCCGCAGTTAAAAGCCCGATCGATAAGCTTTGACTGACATCCCTCAGTTGATCGCAAATTGGCGGTCTTCTCTCGCGGCCCTCCCAGGGCGAGTTTCTCGGTCCCGTCCGAAATGCCCCTCAGAAAACAAAAAAGCAGAAGAATAACAAAAGACTCGGCTACACTTTCTCTAACCTTTTACAAATCCTCTCACAGCAACACAGAGCAGTCATTCATTGTGCAGAGTGAAAGGAGACAGAGCCACAGCCAACCCAGTATTTTGGTTAATGGTTGAGTCACTAACACAATATTAGTCCTGGCGTTCCAGGCAGTTTGAACTGACAGAAAGGAGAGATGAAAAGAGAAATAAAGAGAGGGGGAGGGGGGGTAAGGGGGGGGGGGTGGACTTCAAGGAAAGAGCAGTCGGTATATTTACTCCCACAAGGGTTTGCGCCGTTTCCATCACTAATAAAGTGAGCAGCAGGCAGGCATTCCCCTGTTTCTTTGAATGTGTTTTTCACCCCTAGCTGGTTAAGGAGATGACATGTCCTGAGAGCTGGAGCATCATTAATTAGACAGTTGGACTTTGACTAATCGCTCCGGAAAGAGCACACAGCCCCGAAGATGCCAAACACTCATCTCAGCTTATCATCCACTGCCCCAGTGTGTGCCCTTGACCCCTGCAAGTGTGCGTGTGCGTTAAGTTGCTTCCGTGAGCTTCCTTGTGAGTCATCGCTTGATGATGTGCACATGCCATAAGCTGTGGAGCACCACGCCAAATATTTGAGGTCTTCCACTGAGTCATCGCAGCAGACAATCAGATTTCATATAGGGAAAATGAAAAAGGGAACTTAAATAAATCGGCATCTGGTGTCAAATAAATGTTGTCTGATGGCATTTCGGAGAGAAGTTTTCTCTTCCCGGAGACCCCCTCTCTGCTCCCGCTGCCTAAATCCTCCACCAATAGAGCTATCTTTAATACAAGGTTAAGGAACACGGCTGGTGGAGATAACACAGGAACAGATATTGCTGCAACGCAGAAGATAAATTTCAATTTGCTGTTGGTTTCTGTGTCTCGGCAGGAGATATGAAATTCTTGTCTTGCCGGGCAGGAATTGATTGGAAAATAGAAATGAATGTGCGGGCTCGTATGTCTGTGATTTTCCTGTTGTATGTTGGTTTCGGGGCTTAGGGTCTTTTGTAACGGTGATACATCTCTCTACAAGGATGTGACACTTGTATTTTAGGGGGAGATAAATGCAAAGCAAGTCTTTCCTAAAATAGCTGCTACTGTATAAATGTGACTGTTTCCCTTGGGGGGCTGTTTTAATGACATGCACAAAATTAATCCTGCGTGGTCCCCCCCCCCCCCCCCTCTATTCTTTCCATTACTCTGTTTGTACAGAGGAATAAAAGAGTAAACAAATTTGTGCTGTCCCCACCAGTCTGTATGCTGATGATAGAGCCCGAAGAGCCATTTCTGGGGAAGAAGACTCGAGGCAACGGCAGGAAGCTGACACGGCCCTCCATTGTACTATTCTCTGTCATTTCCTCCCCGGATCCGCCGAATGCCCCAAAGGAAGACAAGGTGAGGATGTGCAGAGACAGACACAACCAGAGAATGGAGACAAAAAGAGGATGGGCGGGCGGAGGCAAAAATAATAGCAGGGGAGGCCAAGAGTCATGGACAGCTTGCTACCTGGCTGCCCCGGCTTCCTGTGCTGTGCCATAGCCGTGTGCACATGCAGTTAAGTTGCTAACAGCTGATAACAAAGCCTCAGGACGCACTGCCAAGTTCTTTATCTGTGTTTACCCGCATGGCAAAGCTGATTAGAGACAAGCTACATTATGAAGCCCCATTGTTTCCTTTCTCTGTCCAGTTTCTTCTTCTGTAAATGTTGCGAGTGCGTGTGCAGGAAGGGAGGGGGTGGGGGTGGGGGGGGTGTAGTTGGAGGATATGAAGAGGGGCACGGAGACAATGCCATGTGTGCATGGCTGTTCTGCAGGAAGAAAACAAACAGATGGGCATTATTTAAGATCTTAGTCATTTATGACTGTTGGATTGTCTGTTCTTGTATGCGAAGACAAACAAATATCTTCTCACAAGACACATTCAACCAGTCGACGGTTAACCTCTTGGAAATTTTCTGTGTAAAAAAAAACAAAAAAAAAAAGGAACTTCAAGTAACTGGAATCCGTGTCTCAAATATTGATTGAAGTAAAAGCTGCAGCTGAAGTCTTTAGTCTTTGATTTGCAGCCACAAGTGATTTGAGAAAATTCGGATGATGGTCCGGACAAATCCGTGGAAGTAAAATCGTTACGGAGCGCTCACATTGACAGGAAATCAAAGCAGACCAGAATTTATCTATATCTATGCCATGACTATGTCTCCTAAATAATGCAAGACACTTCTGTTCAAAACTCAGCTGCGTTTGGATTCTGCTGTGTCGGCACTATTGTGCACCTCATATCTCACTCTGCTCATCGGCTGGCTGGGGTTCTTTCCTCCAAACTTTCTCCCACTTACCTACTTTATCTCTCGTCTTTTTCTTTCTTACATAGAAGCGAGGAGAAGTTACGAACACGACATGGAGAGAGAGAGAGAGAGAGAGAGAGAGAGAGAGAGAGAGTGCCAGAGAAAGAGAGAAAGTGACAAGGCTAAGCGGGAGAAGGAGAGCATGGGTATCATTGTGTGAGGTTGTGCGTGTTTGTGTGACAGAGGGAGACACGACTAACAAGATAGAGAAAAGGTTAACAATGCTCAGCAGTCTTTCTTTCGTGTTTACCCGGCGCTTGTCCGCTTAATCATCACCACACGGGTGACAAAGCCGAGCCTCGTGCCTGCAACAAGACTTCCCTTCTAAATCTTCCGCCCTCAGCCTCCTCCTAAACTGTGCCTCTCTCTGCCCATCGCGATTCCCTCTGCAAGAATTCAAAGAGCAGCAGAACGGCAGTTCATAAAATATGCACCGTTCCCTAAAACAAACCTCTCGGGCAACACTCACTGCGTCCACAAGCACAGTCGTGCTCAGTGTGGGAATAGACAAATCTGCGATAATGGGGAGAGGAAAGCTGTATGGGTTCTGGGGGAGACGAGCCGGTCCGGGTTTATCTCGTCTTCGGCAGAGTTGCAGCGCCGCCTTCGTGGCCATGTGCGCCTGTATGCCGAACGCATGTGAGCTGGCTTTCAACCTTTGGTGAGAGTCTGCCATCTGCCCCCGGCCCATTAGGCAGATCCACTCTCATGTCCTCGCGCTCCACCGTCACACATTCGGCAACCCGAGCAAAAGAGTTGTGCGAGGAAGCAAGGTGGAAAATTTCCACGGCGTTACACTATAGCGAGACATGAGGGGCGACGCGACTTAAGAGGAAGGGAGAGAAACTTGTAATCTCAGCTCACAGCCTTTGAACTTGGCCCGATGAGACGCGAGCGACCCAAAGCAAAAGGTTCCAAAGAAGAGCTCACTGAAGATTACTCAGAATACTGATGCACTGTGGAATCCAATTCCTCTGGGAGCCCAGGGGACTATCCGGGAAAGCAAATTATCAATGTTGTACAGAACTACATACATACAAATGTATGCGATACGCCATATATTTCACATTTCACAAATTTCATAGTGAAACCACGTGGAGTCAGTAAATTTTCGGCACTACAAATACATTTATGGGTGCAACTAATTTTGAACATCTGGTACTCTGTATAAGAGTGGCACAATAAATGAGGTCTAGGGTCTCTTAGGTTCTAATTAGGGCAGCTGTTACCATTTCCATTATTTGCCTGTGTGAGTGTGAGTGAGAGGGATTAGTTGTGTGTGTGTGTGCGCGCGTGCGTGCGTGCGTGTGTGTGTTGGGTCGGGGTTAGGGTCGGGGGAAATATGCCACTGTCTGGCTACCGCTCCTTCTCATCCAGCTGTTGCTTGTCTGTTAAAACAGGGGAGGTTCACTGGTGTCACGTCCTTCCCCTGAGCTTTGAATAATGACAAAACCACGCAGAAACCAGGGGCGGAAGGTATAGATGCACGCGCAACAAATGGCTATCAAGCGTGCTTCGCCGCTTGTTCACAGCTGTTGAAGCCGCATGTGATTCAGCCGAGAACACCGAGTCTCGCGCAGATATAAAAAGCCAAAAGGATTTAGATTTCATTATTCTATCTGCTTCGCTCCGCGAGAAGATCTATGAGTGTAAAGCTGTCGTTTATTCCCTCACACTTAAATTTAATTATTTTCTCTCAGAGTATTAATGCCATGCACTAGTTTATTGACTCTGAAAAATGCTGATAAGTCAAAAGTTGCCGGGTGTTAATTGCCGAAAGCTTCTTTTCTGCAACAAGAGCAGCACAAAATTATGCTTATAAATAGTCCCAGCTGCTCAGAAAGCCTGCTTGTTCATGATAATTATATTTATACTGAAAAACACATCTGTTTTTTCCATCATTATATGTTAATTCTATTACTAGATTACTTTAATAATAAGTTTGACGGGGTGATGCATAGATTATTTGCACATGCAGGAAGCAAACAAAACGTTTGTAAACAACACATGCAAGAAAACACTAATTAAGAGAGTTCTTAACAATTAATCAGTGTCATTTCAGTTTTTCTTTAAAAGCCACATTGGTTTATTTTCAGTTGATACTGGGTAGTTTGAGCGTGATGAATGCAGTTTGTCAAGAATGCTTAAACAGACCGAGCAACTCAAATCTGCAAACAAAAAACAGCAGGGGGTGATACTTGGTGTGTGTGTGTGTGTGTGTGTGTGTGTGTGTGTGTGTGTGTGTGTGTGTGTGTGTGTGTGTGTGTGTGTGTGATTTCGGGGTGGGGTGGTGGAGGGGCAGACAGGTGCTTTATGTCTCTGCCTGTCTCAAGAAAAACAAATGCTTTCTCTCTCGCGCAATTTGTCTAACTCACTCATTCTCTCCACCTCTCACTTGCTCACACTCTCCCTTCCTCGCCCCACTCACTCTCGATGTATTCGCCTCAATCCATCACAAAGGCATGTGCCCGGGAGACCGCGCGTCCCCTCGCCGCGCTGGACCCTTTTGTCCGTTTACGCACGCCCCGGGAGGAAAAACTTCAAATCACGGCCACGTCAGTCCAGCGCAACAACATCAGCAGCAACACAAGTCCCCTCAGTCAGTGTTTGATGGGAATCCATGTAGGGACAGCGGGCGAACTTCGCGGGAGAAGAGGGGGACGCTTCGCTCGGAGCGATCCCCTTCTCCGCGCTCGCACGTTTTCGTCGCGCATCGCTCTGACCCGGTCCAACCTCCAGTCTCAGTCATCGATCCTCACTTGAGAGCACTACGAAAAAGATCATGAATGGACGAGTGCACGGCGAGACGCTGCATTCCGGCGCAACGACTTGCTGGGACTGAAAATCACACGGTCCGAGTTGAACTTTCCATCCGTGCGCCTTGAAGCAAAAATGTGCGTGTCGGCCAGAAGCCGACAGATCGCCCCTCAGACGTCCGAGAATTGGCGAAGAACGGAAACAATCGGAGCGAAACCGAATTACGCAGTGCCATTAGTCATTCAGGGAACGCTCGCGCACCGTGAAAGTGGCTCCGAGTGTAATCACCCTTTCAAAACTAATTAAACATTTACCGGCAATTAACAGCAGTGAAATGTAGCATTGCAGCAGATCAGGTGCCCCACTATACCCAGCGCGCTGACTGGCTTGACGCAGCGCGCCAGTACGGAGCGCGGTCCGTCCGTCTCCATCACGGAGGAGCTGCATGCTGAACGACGAACAAAAGCACGTCTTACCTGTGACCATAAGGCAAAAGATGAGGTATAACGAAGACATTTTAGGAGCTCTGGCCGCTGATTGCGTTGCGTGGAGAGGTTCTCGCTCCGGTTATGCGACCGAGCTGGTTACGGTCCACCGCGGCACCAGGATCAGGATCACCGG
Source organism: Malacoctenus triangulatus (assembly GCA_032274725.1). Taxonomy (NCBI): domain Eukaryota; kingdom Metazoa; phylum Chordata; class Actinopteri; order Blenniiformes; family Labrisomidae; genus Malacoctenus; species Malacoctenus triangulatus. The sequence goes on from JAUESE010000010.1 coordinate 622,030, forward strand.
ACGGACAGGCGTGCTGACACTCGCCTAGAATAGCATCCAGTTTAAAGAGACGACTCGGAATGGTCCGGACAGTTCGGAAACTCGCAGTTAACAATACATCTCCATAGTTGGTAACTTTCTCCTTTGCGTCAGCGTGTTTTCCAATGTCCGCTCCCAGCCGCCGTGGCACAGCTCTCGCCTTCCTCTGTGCTCCCTAGCAGTCCATTGGAGAATCGGCCGCTTCAATCAGTGGGTTCATCCACAGTCCACTTTCTAACCTGCGTGAACACGCTGCGCTCGAAAGCGATCTGCCCTCCTCGACAGTGCGCAGTGATTACCCCGCTGAAGTTGCCCCTCCGCTCCAGTCTCTCACTCCGCTCCCACTGTAACACGCGCACTGCCTCCTCTCTTCCACACGCACACTCTCTCTTCCCCGGTCGGTCTCCCTCGTTTACTCCTCACTCCGTCTTGTTCACTGGAAATGCGCACTGACAGTCATCTGGTGGGGGGATTCACCAAATCTGGCAGGAGCCGAGTCGGAGGTGCCCCTCTGCCTCAGATGCTTGCCAGTGGGGGGGCCCAGCGCCCCCCGCCTCCAGGGGGCTCCGATTGGCTGAGTGGGCGTCACGAGGAGGGTGTTTAAAACACTCACTCTGAGTTAAATGACTGCCCTAACATTTTGGTGCGGACAGACACTCAAGTATGACTGTACTCATCTGCGCAATGTGACAGAAAGGCAAAGTGCGGCGGCTTTTGTAAGAAAGTGATCGGCGGTGTTGTAATCTTGGGATTAGTTGTTTTTCAGGAGGATTTAAACTGAACTGTCATTCTACTGGGATGTTGTAGCATATCATAAAACATGCAAGGCGACAGATTTTTGCCTCTTCATTCAGAGAAGCACTGACTGAATTAAAAGTAGAAGAAATAAGGGACTTCCTGGCAAAGGTTTTTATTCAACTGTTCAGAAGTCTTTTACTCCAATCAGTAAAATTACACCACAAACGTCTTTTATCAATGGTGGGTCGATTCCAGTATCTATATCAATTGTTTTATTGTCCATTACCCAACAGATTCGGTAATGAATCAAGATGTGTGAGGTGAAAGCACTTACATTATTGCAGAATCAACCGCGTGTTTTGCCAAATTGTGTAATGATCACTTTACTCCGAAACCCAGAAACTTTCCTGCATCAAACTGTTGCCTTTTGATGACTTCAGACACTATTTACTGTATGTATCATCCTCATCAGCTACCTTACAGGGGTCATTCAAGTTTATTCAGTTAATCACTTTTCTCTGCCACAGTCAGCAATGAAATGAGCGGGGGGAAAAAACAAGATCTGTGTGGTGTTCCGACAACAGCTGAAACTTTTATACAGAGATGAAAACGCTGCAGTCAATCGCTTGCCTGTGGCTGTTTCCAGGCTTGTTCTTTGATGTTGTTGATTAGTTATTCAAGGATCCATTGATTAGCCAAAACAATGGGCCTCACAGTCATCTGGTTAAACAGTTGAGTATATTGTGTCAAGTGAGACCTTAATTTAGTGTTTAACACCCCCTCCCCTCCACAAACACAGACACACTAACTCATTCATGTGGCATGCACACATGCACGACCCCCCCCCCCCCACACACACACACACACGCACACACAGACGTGTTCTGTTACCTTGTCCAGGTGGTTAGAGCTCCATAAGACTGTGAAAAATTCATCAAAGTGAGCAGACTTGGACACTGAGGACTTCAGCATGTGTGGAGCCCAGAAAAACATCAAACTGCAAAAATAAGAGTCTTTCTTTTTTTGCCTTTTTTTTTTTTTTTTGCACCGCATCTAATTAAACAGTGAACCACACAGTGATTAGGGCTCACCCCTCATGAGGGTTCCCCTTCCCCCCCCAAACAGTAGTTCTCGAACCCTGGGGCTGGCCTTCCTGTTTATTGCCTCCCTGTAATGCAAACATAAGGGTCCCCTGCCAGTAAACACATGTTGATGGAAGAAACAGCTTGCACAGCTGGGAAGCCAACCCAGGTTAGTGTGACTGAGCACATGGGTAAATGAGCGTGTCTGAGTGTGTTTTTGTGTGAGTGTGCTTCTGTTTGTGTGTGTGTATGTGCACGCGTGTTTGTGCATGTGTTGTGTGCTTGTGCGTAGGATCACATACTTGCTTGATGCTCATTCCTACATCAAAGTGCAGTTTAGGTTTTACATACATGTTTGAATACATGGAAGCACCATCAAGAGTAACTAATCAGGCACACAGGTTTTGTTTTTTTGTTTTTTTTCTTGTGGTTGTTTTTGTGTGCACGTGTGACACCATAGACGAGTGACTGAAGGCAGGGGCTGGGTGAGCTGTAAAACAGCGGGGTGCCTCCACCAGTTGTGGCGGGGTAATAAAATCAACATCCATTGTGCGAAGTCTGTCACCGGGCCCAGTGCTGCGATTGAAATGTATGATCTCCTATGGCTCCCACAGATGGACAGATAGATGAGGGCGAAGCAGATGATGCATGCATCAGCACCGGCTTCAGCCAGTAGTCTTAATTATATTGGCCTCAGTGGCATCAGATGGAGGGCGCCCGTACTCCCCAAGCTTTTCACTCAGTGAATAATTTATAAATAAAAAGGGGGGTTTTCAGCTGTGGGTTTATTAATAATAAATATGGTTTGATATTTACTAAACTGTTCAGAGGGAGAAAGGGGTGACAGTTAAGACATCGTTTGCATGGTAATTGTACCGAGGTGATAAATAAAGCATGAAGAGGAGATATATGGAAATGTGATTCACGGAGAAATGAGAATAATTTAACAAAATATTATCTCAGTCCCTATTTGACCTGGGGTCAATTAAAAAAGAGATGTCAGTCACGGCATTCAGGGCCTCCAAATTACAATCGCTTGCGTTCTCTTTTGTCTGGCTGCAAAGTGGATAACGTTCAAGTGGAGGGAAATGTATTCGCGCTGACACAAACCGTGTGTTTAGTTTGAATGAATATTAAGCTGCATAAAATCAACCTCATTACTCCCACCAGAGAAAAATAAGACATTTCTCTTTCACGTGTACAGACAGTATAGGGGTGCCTGAAGTCGAGGAACGTTATTTTGGTGTATTTGAAGGCTTTTGAAAGCAGTGTTAGAACTCCCCAAAGTTTTCACAGAAGATACTCACCGTACGCACATTCTGAAGCATTTCCTGAGCGTTCAAAACAATCAGATCCTATTGTGTAAACACACGCTAATCATTTTTCTTCAACTGAGTCTCGGGATATGAAATATAGTCTCCTTAACTCATTATTATACTGTTTTATATACTGCAGCGTGTGTCCATGAAGCAGTGTTTAGGTTCCTGGAGGGGTCTAAGGTTTATGCTACTATCCATATGAGAAACATTACACCAGCTTTTACTGTAATTGTGATATTGAATGTTGAGCTGATCTGTGTCAACCATAACTCTGAACGCGGCTACAAGCTCGTAACTCATAAGGACATATACCTTTGCTTGCAGTGGTATCCATCTGCCCAGCTCGCGAGCAATTCAAAACCTGTCTCCTCGCTCCCATTCCAATAATATGACGTCAGTCCACTGCACTGGTTTGAAACTTGCAATTAAGCATTTTCTTTATGTGTGATTGACGAGCAGGAGGAGAGCCATTAAAGCGCAACGTGGTCCTGGGGCTGGCGCTGCAGCCTATAGGACTATTTCCAGGCTCATATCAAGTCCGTGTCCTCTGCCCTAATATCAGAATATGACTCTGACCACCCATGGATTCTGTTTTTGTCTGTAATAAAAGTCTCTCCGGGGATCAGGTTGAGGGATTCTTTTCCTGAGGGGTCAAGGAGAGGTTGAGGCTGCTGGTTCAAGCTGTGCTTAGAGAAGGGTGTGGATTACAGGAATGCTGCGATTGACCTTTTTTCTCCACAAACACGTTTGAAAAGATCTGCAGTCTGACTTTACAGTGGATAAATAAAGACGAAGACGTCGGGCGGAATTGTTGGAATTTTTCGCCCTGACAGAGAGTTTGTTGTTATCAGCTCATAAAAATACGACAAGAAAACAGCGCGCGCAACCATTCTTTCTTTCCGCGAGCCAGTTCGTTTATCAGCCTCCGGTGCGTTTTAACCCACTTCTTCAACAAAGTGATTACAACGTTCCCCCCCTAAAATTTTTTAACTTCAAACTGGCTGGCTTCTCGGCCCGGGCTGACTGTGTCTTCACTGATAAGTACAGCAGTAAGCTGTCTAAAATATTCATGCACTGATGCAGAGTTGTTGTCCCTTGATGGGCCCCGCCATGTGCAACATCTGTTCCTGATGTCACGGCGCGTTCCTGTGTGCCAGAAGAGCCCCGATGGCGTCCGTGGCATCTTTACTTATACGAACGCCGTGTCCAGACACGCCGCGCTCCGCTCGGCTCCGATAAATATCTGAGGCGACGGTAGCGATCCGGTCGCCGGGACAGAACTATTGAACATTCTGCCGATCCATACGCATAGATTTCGCCAGTGCAGTCGCACACCCAGATCAGCAATTCTGCCATTCACTGATGAATGTGTCAGTTGATCGTTGGCTCTATCAACACTTCATGATTGTTTGGAGACTATTCCTCAACGAGTCCTCGCGCTGTGAATGAGGAGCGTGTTATGAAACCGAATACTTTGCGGGCCCCCGGCACAATAAAACGCCAACACACTAATGTTAATGCAGTTAGCTCAATGACTGTCTGATGAGTACGATTCCCTTCAACCACGGTGCTTTAATTAATGCAACAGGCGCCGTCTCATCACGTCATGATAAAAAAAACAACAAAAAAAAAACAAGCTAAAGGTAAACAAGCATCTTGCTTTGAACAACAGTGACACTGACCCCTGCATGTCTATGACACGGAAGGGAGACGATGAGAGCGACAGAAACGGAGTCAGCAACAGTCAAGGTGAATCCCGTCTTAGCTGCAGTGTCCACGCCGGGCCACGGCTACAGTCACAGCTTCCTTCACCACTGGGCTCGCCTCGCTGTCTGCTGACAATCACATGAATAGGCCACGACTGGCTGCTTGTTTTGTGCCATGATCCCTTGCTGCTCATGCTGCTGAAAAAAATAAATAACCCAGCGCTGCACTGCTATAAATAATGGATGACTCGTCCACTGTCACTTTTCATAGCATGTCAAGCCACGGCCCGGCCATTATTAGGGTCTGTCCTCTTCCCCTTTCTGCCTTTGACTCCAGTTTTGTTATTGTTCTGGTCGACTTGCCTACACACCTCCTCAGCGGGTCGGCTGTCAGTCTTTCTCTTGGTCGGGGCAGTTGATGGTTGCCACAGAGAAAAAACAGGTGCTTTGGGGGGGGGCTGAAAGACGATGGGTGATACAGCAGGAAGTCTGTCTTGACCTGGAACAGGTAGCCAGGCACTCTCAGTGAAGATGTCACCCCCCCTCCCCTCCCTTTGCTTGTGTTAGATAACTTGTGCTGCCAGGACTGTGGTTGGGGATTGACCTCATCATCCTCAGACAGACTTTCTGTCGCCTTCAGACCCAGATGTAAAACCAACACCGCTCCAAAGCCATAAACAGGTCGGCACCCCTGGTGAAGAAGAAGGGGCTGCTTACTTAAACAGACACACAATATGCCCCAATCCACACATCCAGCAGGAAAAATCATGGATTATTTACACATGCAGCTGCGTCTGAGAAAAATGGATGAGAAACATCTGGCTGAAGGGGGAATGTGAGAGAAAGATATGAGGAAGATTTAGTCATTTGGCCCCTGTTACACAAACATGAGGGTGTGTTGAGGAATCAGAGGGAGGATGTTGTTTCAGGGGGAGACATGGAGAATGTAAAAACAGTTTTTCACCCTTTTACAGGTTTCAGCGCTCTGTTTGTTCAAACTGCGCTTGGGTGCCACCAGGCCAGGCCTGAGGCAAGTGTTGTCCACCAGCAGCTCTCGGCTCCCGCAGACCGAGCCAGTCTCTCCATCTGCAGAGTAATAGCATCAAATCAAGGCCTGCAGCAAACAAACCCTGACAGATCCTCTCATTTGGGATTCACTTTGGGACAGCTGTGGTGCCATCCAAAAGGGGGAGGGGGGACGGAGAGGGGGGGCAGGGGGGGGGGAGCCAGCAGCCAGTAATGTATGCAGAGTGTCTGCACGTCCTGGATGACAGCAACACGAGCGCTTGTCACAGGAGACATCAGTTCTACTTAGTCACAGCGCTGCGGGGCAATCCATATGACTGCAGTGCTGTGCGAACTCTATTAATAGTTATCTACCTTTCAGGAGTTATTATGCTGAGTAGGGGATGACAGAGAAATATAATGGAAGTAGTCCCAAATGAAGCAAGGAAACAGGGTCCGTAGAGCATCTTTTGCGCCACTAGGGCTGTTTCAAGTGAAGAATCCTCCTCGAATCCCTTCTCTCACCATATTCCTGTTAGCCTGTGAGGCTGGCAGCCTGGTGCCAGACCCACAGTTTATGTGAGAGGCATATTAAGGATTAGTTATGGGGCAGGAAGAGGGGGGGTGGAGGGAGAGGGAGGAGTGGCAGACTGGTGGGAAAGATCAGCAATAGTGAGTTGCAGAGGAAGGAGTGAGAGCGAGCCAAAGAGATGGACGGCGGAGGGGGGGGGGGGGGGGGGGAATTTTGCCGGCCCACTTGTTTCTCACATGGCGAGACTCGCTGCAGTACTCCAGTCCAGCCGACTCCAAACTTTACTGGATCTGTCTGTTTCAATAGAAACTCAGTTCATTATTGATGAACTGACAATAATGACTCAGTTCATTATTGATGTCAATATGTCACAAATGTAGTTGGAAGGTAAGAAAATGTTTTTCAAGGTTCCTTTGTTGAAATTTTTACAAGTGTGGCAAAATATGAAAAAGACATTTCCATGAAAAAAGTTGAATTCGAAACTCATTACTGATGAATTTCTGTTACACAGAGTGTTTGAAGGTTGTTGATGAGAGACTTGAGCGCTTTCTCCAGTTGCTGCTCGTTGACCTGTTTAAATGACTTCAATCATTCTTCCAGTGTTTTTGTTTTAAAGTCCGTCCAGGTGAACCATACGTCTTCTAATTCTCCTCCAGTCATCTTGTAGAAGCTTTCCAAGGCTCCGTTTTTTTTTTTTCTCAAGAAAATTCCAGCCAGGTGAAGTGTTGTCGCGGAGACGAAAAGTAAAGTGTGAAAAGATAGTTGGACTTGTTAGAAAAAAAGGCAAGGTCTTGAGCTGGCTGGTGGTTAATTTTTCATCGTGCTGCTAAATTAAAAATGTGAACGGTCATCACTTATTTGTCAAATTGTCTTAGCTTATGAGGAGGACGTCACATTGGGTTTGCGAAAGGTCAGGCGAGCCAACGGCTCAGGAGGAGGAGAGTGGATCAAAGACTGCTGATCCCACCAAATGCTCTGCTAAACTACCTTGTTTAAGGGGCTTTTAGTCCAAATGGAGTTCCTGGACGGTTACACTAAGTGGAGATGACAGGATTTAAAATGCAACATCTGGAATGGCTTGGACATACTTAGTCAACATACCTTCACGGTCCTGCCTGAATATAGCGGCGATATAAACAAAATATACCATAGCATACATATATCCCCTGCTTAAATCTTAAAAGCCTTTAAGTTAATACCCACATGCTCTAAATCAATACCACATTTCTTCCACTATAAGCATAAAAATGCGTCTTTCTTTGACTGTGGATTCTCTCAGCCACTCACATTCGCAGCAACTTTGTCATATACTATAAAGTGAGTCTGTTCGATTTCGGACTGATATTTGATTAACTCTTACTGTCCACCTTTTCTTATCTCTCTTGTTTTCTCTGCTTCTTGGAGAGCAAAAAGCAGCACATCTGAGGCAAATACACAGCCAGAATAATCAACCTCCCCTTGCTGTGCTTTATGTGCCTCTAAGATTAGAAGGAGAGAAAAACAAAACAAAAAAAATGATAGACTTCTGTTGCTTTCTACCTCTTCAAAATTGCAAATGTGTGTATGGATGAGTGCTAAGCTCACAGCTGCCAGCCAAAGGAGAGAGAGACACAGAGGTCGCTTGTGTTCGGGCCTAAAGACTGGCCAAGAAAGGGGGCTCGGGATCTACTAGTGTACCTCAGCTGTCGTAAGGGTCAATAGATCCTTTCCATCCCTGTGCGGAGGCTCAGAACCCCCCAATGTCTTGTTGGAGACCGGTCAACATTGGTTCTTGAATTATATTTAAAATGATCTTCGTTCCAGGTGAATATTCACCAAAAACCTCTCAGGCTGTAGAAGCTTTTCAATCTGAGCTCCGACTTGGTTGCGTCCTGTTTTGAAAAAAGGAATGGAAAAAAAAAAGGCAGCGAAACCAGATCTCTGACAATGAAAACATGCTCCTCGTTTTGTTATAACACATCTGGTAAACTGGTTCATCTCACCTCCTCCCCTCATCTCCTCTGAACAGGCTAAGGATAAGCATCTGTTACTGGGGACACCTTGGGAGGTTGGGCGGCCGAACAGATTGTTTTCGAGTATGAGGAAAAGGTTGTTTTGATTCAAACAGGAGGCTTGATTTACCACAAAGCCTTCCTGTTAGTCTCCTGACCTCGCCTAGTGGAGGAGATAACAAATTGGGATTTTAAACGCGGGGTTGCGTTGGAGGGATTGTGGGTAGACTGGGAAACGGCAGAGCACCGATTTGTTGTTTGTGGCACTGAAGTCACCAAATGGCATTTAATGCATCTCTGATAGTTGTTGCAAGATAAAACTGAATTAGCTGTTATGTGAATCTTCTAATCTTGTTGTCGGCAACTCATTTTGGGAAGAGGGAAGGAAAAAAATCCAAAATGTAATCACATTGGGAATATTTCTTTGCATCTGCACATCCAGCTGATGGAGATTGCGGGAGTTGTGCAGATGATTAACTCGTTTCCCTGCCGGAGCGCATTTTAAGCAGTTAGTCTGCGTATTGTTTGGGTTACGCGGCTGCCTTATCAGCTCTATTATTAGCCGGCCACTCGCTCGCTGCAGTTGCCTTCCTTCCAGTATTTCCTGATTGCATTTTTCATCCCTGTCTCAACTACATCCCCGGCGCATGTGTGCTGTGTACTTTCCCTGGCAGCTCGTGCAGAAGGCCACATCCTTGCTGTGATTAGAACTGTTTTGAGGAAATAGGATCAGAGGATGTTTATCTTGCCCTTGCGACACCAAAGCAACATGCCCCGAACCTCTGTCGAGACACACCCCAATTACCCCTGTGACTTAATTATGTTTTACACAGGGGGGGTTGCGAGCCAAAGTTGTGTCCCACTGTCTGCCAAAAGCACAGTTAACAACATGATTGTCGTCAATTGTCAATCACTATTCCCAAACCATTACGCTCGGTAGGAAATAAAAGACTCCGGAGGAATTGAGACCTTATGTAAATATTAGTGTTATTATTTCATGGCTTGGCACAGACTTTCATCCCAAGTGACTCACAAATTCTGGAACCCATTTGCAAAGCTGAGCTTTGCACCAGTGAAATGCAGGTAAAGTACATTGCTCAAGGGTACAACCGTTCCACATAATACGTGTTGTATTAAAACAGGTCGTGCTCAAATTAAGTGGATCCATGAATTGAAATGAAAAGGGGCTCCTTTTGAGAGGAAAATAGATTAGTTTTGCTGATAGATGATCACTTGAAAGCTCTGTGATGTGAATAAGGAAATTTTGACCAGTTGCAGTAAAGCTGATTTATATCAGTTAAGATGTTGTCCTGAGGGCAGCTGCAGAGGGGTGGGGGGATAAGGCAATTTATCCATGAATACATCAAAGCCCTCTAAAGTGGTTTATTGCTGCAGATATGCTTTTTCATTGTTTACATTGTATAAACCACTTTAGTCTGTTAAAAGGGATTCCTAAAGTTCTTTTTGTTTTTTTTTTAGATGGGGGGCTTTACCTTCCTTTAGGTTCATCGAGTTGGTCACATACATTCATGCAGGCAGGCTCTTGCCAAATACTTTTTTTTTCCTACAGTGAGCAAGTCTGGTGCAGTACTGACCTTTTAATAAGAGTATATTAAACAGAGATCCCTGTGGTACTATTCATTACTGCTGTAACACTAGCTCAAGTACTTTAGAGGAAAGTAGAAATTGTGGTTCCCCTCAACCAAAACCTGCTCATTATTGTCCATGTGAACAGCTTGTCTGATTCATTAAGCGTTTCCCGCACTGTGTGCTCAAGAGACACAGAGAAAGCAAAGAGGAAGAAAGTGTAGGAGTGAGGGAGGGAGAGTGATGGTAGGTTGTGGTTGAGCCCGAGCGTGCCTGAAGTGAAATATGATTGATTAGTGCATTCTTGGGTTGACATGCCCCCACTGCAGCTGAAACCTGTTAGCTCAATGTGCACGGACTGGGCCGAATGAAGAATCAAACCTGTTGTGACTGCCACATGGCAAATATTATGGTTGGCTGGCCAGGCCACAGCTCAAGAAGGAGAGATATAAACAAACAGTCGACTGTGGGAATTAGGGTGTGTGTGACACTCCAGGTCCACGCTTGGCAGTATATGCAACTGAGTGTGTGTGTGTGTGTGTGTGTGTGTGTGTGTGTGTGCGTGCGTGCGTGCGTGCGTGCGTGCGTGCGTGCGTGCGTGCGCGCGCGCGTGTGTGTGTGTTTCTCTTTTAATAGCCCCATCTATGAAATGATGGGTTACATTTTTCCTTGGCTGACATGAAACATAATCAGTCAGAAGCTGAGCGTTTTCCAACGGCTGTCTGCAAATTTAAAACAAACAGAGCAATACACGAATCAGACGAGAAACAGACAAGCCGACACACAAAGGACATAAACCAAGGGAATAATATCTTGGATTAAAACAGAAGTTATTTTTCTTTGGTTTTCTCCAAAAATCTCAGACATTTTGTGAGATACAGTTTATCTGGACAGGCTCTGCAGTCCATGGTGGATAAGAAAGGGGTTTACTTGAATAGTTCCCCAACTGACATCTCATAACACGTGAAGTCGAGTGCAGAAGAAAACTGTTGTGTGTTTTTTTTTTTTTTTTTGGGGGGGGGGGGGTGTTCTTCACGTGGACTGTCCATTAGCATATATTCCTAACTGTACCCTGTTCTACTCAAATTGAGGCCAACATTATGCTTGCTGGCAAAAAGGTAAAGTCACTATTATGCTAAATACATGTTGAATACACACACCTCTGTGTAAAATATCACTGTCGTTTCTTTTTGACAAACTGTCGAGTCCCTTTATTGAACCCAAACAGGTTAATGTGGATTTAACACAACTCAGACTCGATCGGTTTCAAAGGTCAGATTAAATGAATTCTCGGTAAAGATATAGCTCAGCCCTGCTCAGGCTATGGAAATACAATAAGAAGCAGCCTGATGGGCAGGATATGAGCCTATCTGTCAGCAGCCATTAGTAGCTACATCAGAGCCTCAATGAAATCAGAGTCTTGCTGAGAGCTGTCATTATAGGGCTGTTTAAGCGTCTGCCGAGTTTTCGAGTCTGCAGGTCCAGGTTCCGGGTCTCCGTCAACCCCACTGTGCTCACAGGATACGGGCGACTCAGTGGCGGCAGACACCGATCCCTATTCATTACACTGGCACAAGTTCACACCCAATTCCACCACTAATTAGTGAACAATGAAGTGAGAAGGGCGTGCGTTTCCGATTCATGATGTGTATCAAAGAGAGTATTTAAATCACGGTTCCACAGGTGTCTCTATATCTGCTGGTGAAACTTCCATTAGCACTTTTATATCCTCTTTCCAGCAGTTCACCATAATGATTTCCCACACAAAAAGACAAGTGAGATATACCTTTCCAATAAAGTTGCAGGTTTAACGTTGCTTTTTATAGTGAAGTAGAAGCTTCCGGCTGAACTATTGCCTCTTCTTTACACTCGCAGCACATTCAGCACAGATGAACAGGCCTGAAATGATGATTCTTGAATATGTATTTGTTTTATACATTACATGCACCACGGGAGTCAAGTATCACGCAGATCGACATGCTGTTTTTCCAGAGTTGCTGTCTCTACAGCAGACCATCACTGATAGGGGATTTCAGCATCAACCAGTCTGTTTGTCTGAACATCTGTGTCTGAGGCTTTATGGGTGGCCTTTGCAGTGGGGACCATCAGTGTAAACTTGGCCGGGGTGGGGTGGGGGTCGGGAGGGGGGGGTGTGTGTGTGCTCAGGAGCTCAGTATGGCTGTCACAGGAGTCCATGGTTGACAGGCCAGCACTTGAAAAGTCCCTGTACTGTGAGTGACTGTCCTCTCTGTCCTGTCTTCCCCCCTTATCTGGTCCCTTCAGCCTCTGTCACACACACACACACACACACACACACACACACACACACACACACACACACACACACACACTACACTACACTACACTATGTTTATTCACCCATCACACAATAGTATGCCGCAACAACTGTCTCCCTCGGCCACCTCTGTTCCCTGCCCACTCGGGGAAGATGACATGTGTTTGATGGCCAAAATCACTGCACTGTCTACCTTCCCTCTCTCCTCAGCAGCGAGCACACCACTGCCTCAGGGTGGGTGGGTGGTGGGGGGATTAGGGGTTGCAGGGTGGGGGGTTGACTGAGTGGCATGTTTGTACTGCTCAGCGCCTTCAGAAGAGATTTAATGTAGCTGATATGTTGTTTTGTTTGTTGCTTTGTGTGTCGCTCCTAATTAGCTCCATGGACAAACAGTTACAATGTGCCCCCTCAAAGCCACTACAACTAATCAGGAATGCTGAGGAGCCCGAGATGAAGAGCAGAATGATGCTGACCTCAAAATGTCAGCTGGTGTTGCATTTCTTATTATTTACTCTCACTATTCCGAGCATTGGTGTGCATGATCATGCTTAAGGCTATTTACATATTTGAACTCTGCTTTTTGTCCATAGCTATTTCCTACACAAGAAATTAAAGAGCCACGAAGAGCCTTGTGGCTTATTGTTGAAAGGATAGAGGCTCATTATTGGGAAACAGGATGAACCTTGGCCACCCACGCCATTCATTTGGGTGGCCATGAGGCTCATTATCCTTCTGGAGAGTCTGCAGGTCAGGGCGCCACAACCTGCCCTCCACAATCGCCACAGAAACAAATTCTGTGCAACTCAACGGTTGGACGGCAAATTACAGCAGTTCCTTAGTTGTCTTATTTGCTAGTCAGCGGGCAGGCCAAGAAAAGATGACAAGAGTGAAATGAGAAAAGGTGACACCTGCCAGTCACGGTGAGCTAGGGTGATTGATGTTGGTAATGCACTCATCTGCTTACCGGCCCTCATTGTATCATCAGGTTTTGTCCTCGCAAACCTTCAACTTCCAGGACGATCAACAGTCACAAGGTGCACAGAAGTTCCCCGTAAATTTTTAAAAGCACAATTTATTACAGTTGCCAATGCTTTTTTGCATTGGCAAAGCAATCAGTTTGCACTTTGTTAACATTATCATATCCATCACCACCATAGGTGGTTGGATAGGAGAGTTTAAACCTCACACAAACATATCCATGCTTAAAAAACACTTTACTCAAGTGTTATTTAATCATTTTACTCGAAAGAGCCCACAGTGGAACCTGCGATTGCTGTTTGTTTAGCTGACAGAATACATTTTTTTCTTCCTTTTGAGTGTGCCACCGACACGTTATCGACTTCAAATCCTCAGGAACAACAAAATGAAAGTGAAATCAAAGTGAAGGAAAACAAGAGCCAGAATCCCTTTTCGGTCCTAAAAATTTAACTGGTGTGACAGCACAAAGGCTTGCTAAAACATCACTGGATACAGTTTAAGAAACTCTCACTATTTCTGTACACGATTGCTCTTGTAACATCGCCTTACTACCGGCTATGTGCTGAGGAGGTTAAGCAGAAAAACTTGCAAGAGGCACATAAACCCAAACTGGAGCCAGTCTCATGGTTCTTGCCCCTGAAGCCACACTTTCCACACATGTTTATGACTGTAATGTGCACGAGAGGCTCGATAATGCGGTGGAAAATCTCGCATACACGTTTGAGAACTTTGAACGGTTATGGGCATACACTAGATAAAAAGAAACGATCTCTCGGATAGGCCACAACAACTAAACCGTCCACCTGCCAAGAATCTGACTGTTCCTGCCTGAACAGGTGAACATTGTGCGTCTTCGTCTTTACAAACCCCTTCGTCTTGTGCCCTCTGTATCATGCAGCCGGGGCTGATTGTCGTGTAAACACCGCATCGTATGTGTCGTAATAGGGAAGCAGTCAGAATTGCATCCTTCACTCATTTCCAGCGCTGCTCTCTTAAAGGAAATGTTGTCAGCTTCACCGGTAATTCAAACACTGTTCCACTCAGGGCTTTTTGTTTCTCCAACCGATACCCTTTTGCATAGCTTTTATTGTCTTGTTTTTTGTGTGTGGGTGGGCATGTGCATGTATCTGTCTGAGCTACCATTTTTAACACAAACTGCTCCCATCACCGTTGACACAGTGTCACCAGAGTCTTTAATAAAATGTAGAAAACTATTTAATGATGAAGAATAGGCATCACTTTTTACTTCGGTTACTCTGGCAACAACTTTTTTTTGGATCCCATCTGTATTCTTCCTTGAGGTTAAACAAATCAGCAATATAGCTCTTCCACAGGCACCAGCTGTTCATATCTGCTTGTTGCTGTTGGAAATGATGGCAGTTGGACTCAAGGGCCCTTTCTTAGCCTTGATAGAGCTAGCTATCTATTCAGAGCCTCTTGGCTCCTTCTATACCCCAGCTAACAGTATGGCCACAATCTGTCCTTATCACTCTCCCCCCCCTGGCGGGGGGGGGGGCGCGGGGGGGGGGGGGGGGGGGGGGGGGGGGGGGGGGGGGGGGGGGGGGGGGGGGGGGGGGGGGGG
>JAUESE010000010.1:636963-650933 GCA_032274725.1 Malacoctenus triangulatus
CCCCCCCCGGCCCCCCCCCCCCCTCCCTCTGCGAATCTGGCTCAAGGGACAGCAAGGGAGGAAAAATGGTGGTTTGGGTGATGTTTATGAATCCCACTCTAACTGTCCTTCCCGCCCCCCCCCTCCCTACCCCAACTCCCCATTCTCTGAATCCCATGGCTGACTGATAATGCAACAAAGCTGCTGTCCACTCATCTGTGTGTGTGTCACATGTCCTGCTCGAAGCCCCCCCCTCAGAAGTGGTGAATCATCTGCGACAGAGTAACTGGAGCACACGGTCACTGTACCCCTTGGCTCTGCCTTGCCAGTGCCAGTGCTGAATCCATCGCCTGCCCAGGGAGAGTGAAGAGAAGGCAGGCAAGACGCTGCTGAGATTCACCCCCCCCCCCTTCTCCCACTTCCCTCAAGCTCGCACAGATCTAGCCTGCATGGGTGGCCCTGTCTGAGGCTGTTTACTCTTAATTGAGTTGCTCACTCAGCCACTGGCCCTGGGGGACACCTCCGTGTCACTTCTTATGATTAACCTAAATTTCATCTATCGTCCAGGACTGCTGCCAGATCTGGTGAGGCCACGGAGTATGTGTTGAGACATCAACAATAAAAGAGCAAGGACAGGAAGAGGAAAGGGGTGAGCAGGAGGCCGAGGTAAGATGTGATGATGGTGGCAGAATAACTCCACTCGTTAATAATCTCATCTATACATGAAACAGGGAGGTTTGAGATAATTAGGGTGCCAGGTAAAAGGTCCAACTTTCCTGCCTCAGCAAAAGCTATATTGCATTGATGTCACATAGTCTGTATCGAACTGGTCAAGTGGATTTAAAAATGGCCTCTCGTCAGACTATGTTCCATTAAATAGCGTTGGTGCAGACCAATTTGGGCTTTTTAGCTCTGGCCTAGCTCCAGGGTGATAGGACGGTAATGTATGGGGCTTTCTGCGAGTTTGTCTTAGGCTAGGTTGCTCATTTCCCCAGTAAGTAGCAAGAGATCAAAGGCGGTGAGTGAAGAGCTATTCTATCCAGTCCTACACTGGGCCAATCAGGCCTTTCGTTTATTGGCACTCCAAGAAGTGGTATAAATCACGTCAACCAGCATCGACCAGAGCCTTAGTCATGAACAGTAGCTCACAACAACACATGGATTTGCTGCTGTCTTTGATCAATGTGACTTTATTTAACAGCTTTGATGGGTGACCATTGGCGTGCACCATTGTTTCTCTTTTTGGTATTCACAGCTTTTCCTTGTGTTGGTTCTCACTTGCTTCCTTTTTCATGCCTATTTTGTTTTCCAAACACTTGTGTGCGTCGGCAGCCCTCTCCCTGCCAAGGCACTCATGGAGAAGTGATAGGCATGGGGAGTCTGTGGGCCAGCAACCATGAAATAAATATGGATGGTCATGAGTGAGATGAGCGAGGATCATCTGTTTTGCCATCTGCTTGTGCGAGAGCGTGGATGTAATGACTGTAGTCCTGCCTAGCCCAGTGAGCCCTCCGTCGCCGGGAAGACGCTTGACAGAAACGCACACTTACTGGGCCTGCAAAGCCGCACACAAATACACAAGCCTTGCGCGTTCCGAACACATACACATTCACCCATGCATGCACACACAATTGCACAAAGAAACACCACACTTACGATGCACAGTCGGTTGCTCCCCCTAAAGGGTACAGTACACACCAGTGCCTACACACCATGCCACACAGACACAACAGTTGCTTTCCTTCTAGGCTCAGGTACGACGCCCGGGCTACTGTGTGTGTTCGCCTGCCTTGCCTATTCTGCAAGCATCTGGCCCACTGTGGCCATTAGGAGTGACAGGTTGACAATTGCCAGGCAGGATTGGCGTTGGTGATTGTTCAGCTGGCAGTGTCCTACCATGTGACAGTCTGTTAGTGTGTCTGCACGGGGAACAACATGGGACTTGTGTTCGCAGCACTCTGGGCATTGAGGGGAATAAAAAGCTGCACCAATCCACCAGCAACTCCTCCACCACCCCTCCGCTCCGTCCCCCAAGCAGACAATCCTCTTTTTTCCTTGGATGGCTTTGTCGCTGAGGGCTGGTAATAGTATGAGTGTATGTTTATAAAAAATAAAAAAAAATGAAAAAGAAAGAAAAAAAACAGGCTGTTGAATTATACATATTCCTTATGGAGGGTGACACAGTAGGAGCTCTCAGAATCAATCTTGACGCTTGGATGGAATCATAGAGCGCAGAGAAAATGGCAAACATTGCTGTGGCTCAATGGCCTGATGCTCTCATAAATATGTTTTTATGGCCCTGAATGAGTGGGGGCACAGAGATGTTTGGTGCTCATAAAGGTGTGTGTGTGTGCAAGACTGTACAGTGTAATGCTTCATACCGGAGGTTATAAAACATTCCTAATTTAATTAGCTTATCCAATATAAAAATCAATAGCATGTCAATCATAGTTCAGCGTAGTGTGCACTATAAATCAGGAGTTCAGTGTGAGAAAAGGACTTGATTGCCAATACTCTCTTGTTTCTCGGTTTGTCTTGCAGAGGAAGCTATTACTACACACTATATTGACCATTTGCACAACAACGCTACAAATGCATCTAATGCAACGCAACACTCTCAATTCAAACTCCATCTCATTTACTGGATTCTCTGTGGAGAAATTGAACATTCTGCTGTCTCTGATTTTTCATCCATCCTTTGGGTTAAGTGTTGTCTTGGGAACTCGGAAAAAAGCAGGCGGCTGGGGGTGGAGTGGGGTGAGGGAGACTGTTAAGAGGCTCTTGAACTATAGTCTACTGTCAGTGGAGAGTGCTGAATGAGAAAACTGTCCAAGAGGAGAAAAGAGAAGCCGAAGAAGCAACAGATTCATGGCTGGGATGATTTGTTTTGCTTGTCTACGTCCCCTGAAGCCGGCAGGCTCCACTATCAATGAGATGCACTTGAACAAAACCAAGCGTCGCTCCTTGCCATGTACAAAGTCACAAGATTGGACTGTTAAAGCTGCTTCGCTACTAGCCAAACTGTAGCTTTTCGGCTCTCGGACTTGTTTTCACTCTCTGTTCCTAAGTTCCCTGTTTCTTTTTGTCTGATTAGGAATTTCACAATGTTCTCTTTGGTTGGGGGGAAAAAACAGTGTACAGAGAAACAGCGATGCAGCCATTCAGCTGTGATGTTTTCTCCCTCATTCAGTTTGAAGCTGCACCAACTGGCACACTGAAGTGCTTTTTTTCCATGTTGCCCTGGCATTTAAGCTACAGTGAAAGCGCTCTTTGAAATCTGTGGCTCCAAAAAAAAAAGTTATATCCGTCCCTACTGATATGTGGTGGCCACGGGACACACTGCTGTGTTTTGAGCTTGTGTAATTTGGTGATTAATGTTGACCCTGTCTGCTCTATACCTTATTTATCTCCACTTTTATTGAACCATAGAGAATTGCAGAGACTGCAGAAAACTGTCTCTGGATGCCAGCAGTGTGTGAATATGATGCAAAGGGAGTCTCATACCTCTTCCCAGACCGTTCTTTTTATGCCCTTTAGCTCTCTGATGATTCACCTGCCAATAATCAAACGTGCCTCACTTTCATGTCTTGTATGCTCCAATAAAGCTTAATAACAAGTTGTGGATTCAAATAGCACAGGCCGAACCCTGGCACAAGCTCCATCCCTCCTTCCACACGGGGGCTAGAAATAGCCGAGATCTGGCCCAAAACGTCACAGGGAAATTGGGATTAAGTGCAGCTTGATGTCGCCCGTCTCTCCACTGCCCAGCTTTCGACTAGCACTTTCCCAGCAGCAGCCTCACATCTTTGTGGGTCACATCACAGAATTCCTGTCATCAAGGGCGGCGGGTTTTAACGTCAGGGACTGTGATATCTCCTCCCCAAACCCTTCCCTTTCCCTCTTCCCTTCCACCGATAACAGCTAATCCTTGCCTCACATTAAACTGTGACCAAGATCAATTAAAACCCTGCCTCACCCTGATAGCAATCTCCTTTCGCAGCAGCCAGTGGTGAGAGTAGTTTGTGTGTATGTGTGTGTGTGTGTACAATGCACGAGCAGCTTTGTGTGTGTGCCTGATTCCGTGTGTGTGTGTGTGTGTGTGTGTGTGTGTGTGTGTGTGTGTGTGTGTGTGTGTGTGTGTTGAAAGAGAGAGCTATAACAGAGAGCCATCTCCATCCTCTTCAGTGGGTTGCAGATGGTTGCCAAGCCGCAGGGAGAGCCTGCCATTGATTTTCATCGCCTCTTAACAGAGATGAAAGACAATAAAAAACAATAACAGTGATGATCACAGCACTGCTGGCCATGTATGCATATAATGATTATCCATATCTTAATTAGTATTCTTTCCTTTGTAGTAATTATTTTTATTTGGCACTGGCCTTATCATTGTTATGAATTCTGTAATGAAAATGAGTAATCCTCTGGATATATCATATGTGTGTTAGTGTGCAGCTGTGCTAATGGAATATCGCTGAATGTGGGTCTACACCCTGCATTGTTCCTCCCTCTCTTATTTCCCGTCTTGGGCTCGGTCCAGTGGAGATCTCTCACAGGTTTCTCCCCACCCATCGATTTTATTTAGAAAGTTTAGTGTAAGTGGGCAGCCGTTTCTGTTGCATATGGTGTGCCAGTTTCATGGTGCACGGTTGTTTCCAAGACCATTGGCATAACAGTGAGACTGGTTGGCAGAAAGGGAAGGCTTGGTTCCGGGGTGCCAAATGTGCGTTGGCATGTGAGACGGTGGGCCGGGTAGTGGGAAGAGGGGGACGCCACGAAGGTGGAGGATAGGGAGGAAATGGCAGGGAACACGGCAGGGCAGGGCGGGAATAGAGGCAGAGAGGAGTCTCCAGTGTACGGACTGGCTGCCAAGCCGACTGTCATGTTAGCCACTGGGATTGGCTGCTGTGGGCCTCAGGTTGTTTTGGTGTGTACATCAAAAGGACAGGCTGTGAACATGAAAACATAACTCATTTTTCTCCCTATCTTCCCATCTTTCGCCTCTCCTACACCACTTTTTTTTCCCCCCCTCTTGCTCTTAGGCTGCCTTTTCGTCTCCTTTCCCACGAGAGACACATCCAAGGTGCTGCAGAATCTTTGAGCTCAGGAGGAGAGACAGCATGCCTGCAGGGTTGCCACGACAAAGTGCAGGAAAGACCCGGGAGAGGAGAGGAAATGATAGGAATGAGGAAGAGAGGGGGGGTCAGCAGTTTGAAAAGACACGGGCCTAACTATTGTGTTATCAAAGATGACAGAGGAAACGTGTCCACTACAGTTTCAACTGAACAGATGACCCAAGCAAACCAAACACACGCTTCTCACTGTATCACAAACCGCAAAAGAAAAGTGCCATCTGCTGCCATTTTCACCCAGCTTCCATTGTGCCTGTGTTTTGTTTTTTTTGCACTGCTGTCAGCACTGTTTCAATTACATTCTGCAGCTTATGTCTATAGTGGATTACACCCGCTCGGTGTTCATGTGTAAAGCTGCGGGTTGACTTGTGCTTGTAGGCTATGCAGTGCTTTCTTCTTTTATTGTCTCTTGCAAAGACAATGATGTTCTTGGCCTGCGAGCGGTTTCCGCCCCTTCGTACGGCAGCGGAAGAATTAAGTTGTGAATGATCCAAATTCAGAACAAAGAGATCCAATTTTGATTTTTGAATGTTGTTGTTTTTGTTTTCTTCCCGCTTTGTACCATAATTTTTATTTTTAGTCTGTGGGGCTTTTTTTTCCCTCCTAGATTGGCTGTGCTTAGTTGTGACCTAGTTTATTAAAAGGGGAGGGGGGGGGGGTGTTTGGCCAAGCCATGGGAATCAGGGGCAGATTAACTTTCTGTTAGTTCTCCCTTGCAAAGCTCCATATGTCAGAGCGGCTGCTGTGAAAAAGGGAAGTCACTGAAAGAGTGAAACAACTTGTGTAAAGCCCACTTCCACTGACCAGCTGCATCCCGAGCATGAACAAACTCAAGCTAAATCGCGCTTCCTCACAGCGATGCTGAAGGTATATTTACAGTAAACATTTTTGGTCTCAGCACGGAAAGATAATTATTGACTGTTCCCACACACACATACAAGATGTGTCGCGCAGCGTCTATCTGTGTTTGCGGCGCCTTGGTGCACCTGAAGAAGTCATGTTTACCATCTCTCATCCACTTGACAGAAAATGACAAGTGAGGCGAGGAGAAAGTTGCAGCTGGAAAAGGCTTCACCAGATAACACAATGGAATTTGGTTGCACGTTACCACGGAGAAGAAGAAAAACTACTTAGCCTTTCATCAACCTGCTGCGTGTTTTCGAAGCGATCAACTCACATAACTCGCGCTGGAAGCGCGTGGGGAAAAAACACAGAGCTGCTCAAGAAGGTCAGTCACAATTCTTTCGGCCTCCCACACATTTCTGTAGCCCTGATGTGTACTGTAATTACATTTCTGAGGAGGTGCACACCACAGGATGTATGTACCTCAACACCACATTGCAGAAACATCATTCAGCCTTAAGAGCTCGTGTTTGCGGCTTAGTGCAGAAGTGAGTGGTGAGCAGACGGAAACAAACAACAAAAAAAAAAAAAACAGGGTATTGCTTTATTAAAACTGAAATTCCAGCTGGAATTCCCACAGGAGTCAACAGTCATTCCCCATTTTCAATCACACTAACGATCAAACGCAAACGGTGTTTGCCAACAAATCCTCGTGAAAGACGTGCAGTTTATTGCTTCATTATTGGGTGGAATAATTCGCGCGAGCGCTTGAGATGATGCTATGTGAATACTTGTTTGTTTTTGTCGAATGAGCTGAAAACATATCAGACCTGTCCTTAAAAATCTACCATCTGCCCCGTATCTCCATTGTTTATCTGGTTTGGTGTAAACACGCCAATGTTATCCACAACCTTGGATGTAATTAAGCATATTCAGGAGTGATAACCTCCCTGTATCTCAAAGCATTTATCCAACTGAAGTCGGCTTACAGAAGAAATCAGGGATCAGGAGTAAATGACAAGAGGATAAAGGGATAGACGATAGGAGCGTAAAGCAGGCAAGGTTGTTCTGCTTCTTTTATTACTTCACTGTCAGAATACAGGTGCTAGTTGGTTATTTAAAAGGTGAAGAAACCCCTCAAGGGTGTTTAAATTCTCCTTTCAAGCTCTGTTTCATTTCTATATGTCAGTAAGTGCTTCTGCCTGTTTATTGTATCACTTGCTCCGGCGCCGTATTACTGACCCAGTAATGCTGCAGCGTTCTGATCTGGGCCATACTGATGAGGCAAATCCCTACTGAGCCTCACACATGGGAACGCACTAAGTTACCACGCTGGACCAAAGGTTAGACCCAAACCAGATGAGGGGATGTGACAATTATGCTGGATGAGTACTAAACATCTATACTAATCAGAATCTGACCCCCGGAGTCAAACCCTTTCATAGCTTTCACCGATGCATTTTCAAGGTCACTAATCTGGTGTCAGAGCAGTATTACAAAGACAACAATAACGTACACAACATACTGTACAGATGCAATACCACCGAGAAGAATACTACTGGATGCTGAAGGAAATAAATACATAAATCGTTGTGCTTCTGATTGAGTTAAAGTTTTAGTGACTAGAAATTCGGAGAGGATCTGGTTTGGCTTCCTTGTAATTCGAGCTGATTTGCATGGCGACACTGGACGCATAAGTGGTCGGTGAAACACTCAAGATGGACAAATTGTAACAAACCACATGGCCGCATTGCTGGAACATTTTGAGCGAATGCGATGAATGTAATATGGAACGAGTGCGCTAATGACTGCAGAAACAAACCACGCACACACAGGAGACAGAACATGCAGAAGCACACAAGCACTAATCAAGGCTGGTGAGTCCTGCAGGCAGATCACTCATCTATGTCTTTGCCTTTCATTACCTGCCCCGCTTCATATGAGGACAGTTGGACGGAGCTGCCGACTGCCTCTGCAGAGCATCTCTGCGGGGCCCCCCTCGTGGTGGTCCCTTCTCCCCGCCACTAAAAAACTACCCATGGCTACTTTTAAACTTGTATCGGATGATTAGACTTGGGTTGCATCCCAGAACACCGTTCAGGCCCAGCAGGGATTCAGCAGGGCGCATCAGAGCCAATGCATAATTTCTCAAGATGGGGGGACTCACACTGAGCCAGTGAGTCCCAATCCTGCGACGGCAGACATGTGAGAGGAACCAAATAAGGAGGTATTAAAAAGATAAGGGTAAAAATTGACCTTTTCTCAGGCACCTTCAGATAGAGCTACCAATAAAATTCTGACTAAATGCTCATTATTGGATAAAAACCGCTGAGTGTTTCCTTCTTGTATGAGAGGGAAAAAAACCTTTCAAAACGAGCTCCTTGTTTGACCTCATAATCATCTGGTCCTCGCCAGCTACCTGTTTTCATAAATAGATGCTGGGGAAAAAAAATCAACTCCTTTCTCTCTGCAAAGTTATCCACATCTTAATTAAGGGTTTTATTGCTTTCCCTGAGTTCCACTTTGTATTTCTCTCCAGCTATCGTATCTGAATGTTATGGTGAAAAGACAATTTTCTAAAATCCGGAGAGGAAAAACTGCATTTTTTTTGGAACAACAACAGCGACAGAATAATGTTATGAAGATATTTGTGGGCCTCTCTATCTGCCAAATGAGGAGATTGCAGTCTCTTTCATCCAGTTCTAATCATCGCTGAACATGTGGGAAACTAATGGTGTTTTTCTGTGAGCAAAACAGTGCTCGCTTCACCTCTGAGTGGGACAGTATACGGGCCCGAACAGATTATAGACTGTGCCGTACATAACAACGGGTCAAATGTACAAAATGTGCATGTTTTATATTTAATGGCTTATGAATATTTAACTGCCGGGGTCACTTAGCAAAAAAAAAATCCACAGTGGAAATCAATAAATTGGTTTTTCAAAATGGAAACCTGGGTAAAGCATTTATTTTCAACAAAAATACTATAAATTACCCTGAGCTTAATCTCTCGAGCACTCTGCCAGAGAGCCAGCAATTTCTGACAGTGCTGAGTGTGTGTGAGAGAGTTTTACGCATGTTCGAATGGCTGCATGTGTGCCGACTCCGACTCTTCTGCCGTGAGGCCTTTGTTGAGCATTTTGAACGACTGTACTATTTGGGGTGTCTGTGTGTACGGTGCATGACTGGATTCGGGGGGGATTTGTGTATACAGTATGTGTTTATGCGACTATAAAGGCATCTTTCATTCTGTCATGCTCATAAATTTAATTTCTAAGTCAAGAAACATGAAACAGGAATTAAAAAACAGACTTGCACTGTGACTGGATGTGAGCCAGCACACTTTCAGCCAGGTTTTTTTTTTTTTCTTCTCCTCCTCCTTCTTCTTCTCAGCTTTTTTCTTTATCCAACAGTGAAACGTTTTAACTGGAGGTGATTGTGCGGACCTATCTGCCAAGGGTTTTAGGGGGAGCAATGGTGTTACCATGGCGCTCGCACCCCTCTCTGTGTTGTAAACAGGAGCCAGTGATTCCCCATTGGGATGATTTTGCATGCAGGTTGGACAGCAAAAGCTGCTGGCCCCCCGAATGCATTCCATCACCATCACCCTAAGGGTCCACTGCTGGAGCCTTATTTCAACACATTGAGTAAAAAGGGGGGATGGAGAGGTTTGAGGGCATGGAGAGGGATGGGGATATTAGGGAGAAAGAAGGTTTTAAGAGGAATGTGTTGAGGCAAATAAGAAGGAATGCATTCGAGAGATACAGGAGACAGATGATACGATTGGTGAGGATGGGAGCAAGAGACCTGAGTTTCTGGAAACAGTAAGAATAAAAAAAAAAAAGGCAGAGTGGGATTAAACGCTTTGAAGGTATGGCTGTCTGAATTTACATACCACCAAATGCTCCCCAGGATGATTGCTCCACGCTAGCCTTGGGGAGGGGTTCTCTTTTGCATGAGACTTCAAACCTGAGCGCAAGACAACTATAAGCAGCGCAATCTAACATCAGTGGTTTCTCCAGGAAAAATGTTATCGAGACCAAACCGTGCTCGGCGGTCTCAGTGAGGCCCCATACGCAGCCTTGGGTTGGTGATAGCGGCCATACTGATGAGCAGTCACGATGCAATGAGAGTCTGAAGCAAGCTGCTATGGCTTAGAAGCTGGCGTCTTATCTCAGGTTTGATTTTTTTTATTTACTTTTTGGACTCCAATCCCTTTTATCTGTGATCTAACCTGCAATGACGAGATAAAGCTGTGCTGACTTTTCCATAAATGCACTTATCAGAGCTGTACAAGCTCTCCAATGCCAATGAGATGGGCAGGATAATCACTTAGCATTCGGTATGCATGCCTTCACCTACAGTGCCCTGTGTTTTGCACACTCTTGCCCACAGATACACAAACACACAGGCAGACACACACACCTACAGTACATGAACTCGTGCGCTGAGCACAGGGGTGCATACACAAACACACTTTTCCACTTGTGTTGCTGTGTCTACAGGCTATTCACAGTAATAGCTTGGGCTTTCAGCTCTAAGTGTGTTTTTTTCTGCTCCAATCATACAATAGTGCCTGCTGAGCTGGCAAGTAGGAATATCAAACAGCAAATGAAATTCCTGAGAGCCATCTGCACCAACACCAACTTGTAACATGAATTTTTCATCATTTGGTGTGGTAATATTACCTCATTAGAGAACTCGGGCAGCCATTCAATAAGCATGGTCATTTTGCCTGCCAAGACTGGATCCGCGGTTGAATCGAAACGGCTCAATTCATTCACCTCAATGTGCGCGAATGTATAGAGATAGATAAGAGATGTATATGTGCAAAGAGCCTCTCGCTTTATACGAATTGCAGCACCAAGGGTCACAGAGGACATGGTGTATACAGTCAAATGGACCTGCAGAAGGCAGTCAGCGGAAACATATGCACAATCAAACAAATAAATGCATAACACCAAGTTGCCCACACATGCATATATTTATTTATTTTTTTGTCTTTCCATCTTCTTCAATTTATTTGTCTGTCTCAGCCTGTCAGTTTCACTCAGTCTTCCACTCCTACTGGGATCAAAAGGTATCAGACTTGGCGAACTACGTGCGTCTCTGTATGTTTCTTTATCTGTACAAATATTCCAAGCAGCTCTTAGAAAGTCAAAGTCACGCCAATCTAGTGTACTCATTACTTCCCTGGCTCGCCACCCTCGTGTTCACTCGCAGCCGACAGCTGCCGGCTCTTTTGGTGGGTTGAGGTCTCCTGATGGAGTCAGGAGAGAAAAAAAAAACACCATTTTCACCTGGCTGCTATTTATTTGTGGGATGAAAACATCACAGGTTGGGACACTGCAGCTCCGCAACATCTAGCAGGTGTTCGGCACACGTGGTGAGGAAGGGCTAGCTGGTTATTTATTAATTTCTCCAGCTCGAAAAATATTTACATCTCTTTGCTGCTGTGTTGTCTCATGTGCTGCCGCAGGAATATGTTGTTGTTTTCGTCTCTCTTGTCGGACTGGCATCCTTATTACTGTCCTCACTGCAGGAAGCCGTAGCAGTAATGGAAGTTATTATACGATAATAGTGGCAAGAACAAAGCTTTTCTACAATTGTGCTTTTACTAAAACTACTGAGAGCAAAGTGGAGAGTGAGTGAGTGAACGGGTGAGTGAGTGAATGAGCGAGCGAGTGAGGGAGTGAGTGAGGGAGGGAGCGAGCGAGACAGAGATTTGCCTTTCTGTGGCTTTGAGCCAAAAAAGCAGGATTTGTTGGAGTGTTGAGGGAAAATGCCGTCCTGATGGCCACTGGGTAACACAAGCTGCACAGCTGAAGGATTAGGAGTCATCATCGATGTTTGTAACACATTATGTGTGTGGGGGGGAATTTTCCATATCTGCATATGATCCCCCCCACCTTCATATATATGGCTCATTCAGGTTCCTCTGAAATCTAAGTGGGTCTAAAAGCATCCTTGATCCTTAACTGCTCGCAGCCTTCTCAACACTAACATATGTTAAAAAATATGTATCACAAACTGATATTATCGTCTATCTGCACCAGTCAAGTTTTTTTTTCTTTTTTTTCCGGGGCAAACAAGTAAGGATTTGGCAAAGAAGTCTTCTCCAATCTGTTCCTGTGATATAACTATATATATGTTTCAACAGGTCTTAATCCACATTACACGGATTTAACATGAGATACACAGGGATTTCAGAAGATCAGCGTCTGTTCAGAGACAGAGAAAGAAAAAAAAATCTCTCTCTACTCTCTTTTTGTCATCCCTGTATCAAGTGTAGTTAAGTATGTGTGTTGGGGTGAGCGGTGGGGGGGCGAAGGGGGGAGACTGGAGACTTTTTTTTTTTTCATCTCGTAATCTCCTCTCGCATGTTCATGTCAAATATATTGTGCTAACAAGTCCCACATCTTTCTGCTCTTATAAGCCCCAAATCCTTTATCACTGTTGTTGTCATGTATGCTTAGCACAGTGATGTCTCCTAACCCCCTTCCAGCCCCCCCACATTATGTTTTCTGTTGTAATCATCTTATTACAGGTTATGGTCCCATAAAAAAAAACTGCCTCTCATCGTCTCAGTCACAAGAATTCATCCTGATGAGGCGTGACGTTCACGATGGCATCAGGGAGGGGGGGAGGGGGACGACGACTCCCTGACAAACCTGTCGGCTGCTCAGCTCCACTGGCTGAAAGTGTGTCAGGTAAAGTCGGGTGTATCCTGCCATGTCAGACTTCCCCCTCAGCCTTCATCAGCCTTACAGCACTCGGCACAGCTCCTGTTTGTCTCATGCTCAGAACCCAATCTGGCGCGGGGCCGCGCGAGGCTTCTGCACTGCTTTGCTTTATGTTGAATAGGACAATTAGGCTTGGGTCTGTGCATATAGAGACCCAATAAGACTCCCCCTCTTTATCTCCACCAAATCCGATTCAAAATGATGAGAGCCTCCTCAAGAACAATGGCTGTGCGGCTCTCTGATCAGACCCTTTTTTTTCCCTCCAGCAGCAACCTTCGAAGACTTTCATTTTGCCTGGATTTTGTGTTTCGACTGTGCAAGGGGGGGGGGGGGAGGGGGACGAAAAATGACTGGTTGTATAATGAAGCCTCTCTGCATATTCAGTGGTGATTAATATCTGACGGGGGGATGACATTTGATCCAGTACACGCTTCGTGTAGAGTGATCATTTCTGCCGCCACAACATATTAAGCACCGCAGTATCGCCAGCCGACAGAAAAGACACAATCTACTGCAGGTCGCATAAAGGAAACAAGAAGATTTGTTTGAGGGTACAATTGAGTTCAGCAGCCACAGTTGCATGCATCTTGGCCTGTGTCAACCTTATTGCTTTGGTCCTGCCTCCTCGCCCGTCTCCCTGCTCCAATATGATAAGATTTACTGGCATGTCCAAATGGGTAATCTTGTTTATTCACTGTAGCTGTTTGGATCACAACATCACCGGGAGAATTAAAGCCTCTGAATCTCAGCAGGAGGTCAAGCACAAAAAAAAGAAGAAGAAGGAAATGTAGTTTTCTATCTCTATTCTGCCTGTGTGTTGGTGTTCATTAGTGTTGTAACAGCTGATATTATTTTCTCCACAGCATACTCCCTCCACTGTTGTTGAACTCACTCCATATATCTTTTTTCTGCTTGAGCAACCCGTAACCCACCGAATGTGTGGCTGAGTGCATGCGCGTTCAAACACAGAGAAGCAGCACTTTGGTTGTCCGCGAGTGTTTTGGTTCCGCCTCTGTTGCTGGATCAACACTTAGATTTTAGATACACTCTGACTTCTGCGATCCATGGCATTGATCTAACCTGGCGGATTTCTATATTGCCTCTAAACTGTTAAATTGATCAGCTGGAAAAGCCCAGCAGTATTTGGGCCAGAAAGGGCAACAGAGCTGACAGCCTGCAGGTTAAGCAGGGGAGGCGTGGCCTGTCACATGAGTTTGCTCTCTCTCTCTCTTTGGAAGAGATCTTCAATTATAAGAGGCTTGTGCTGCTTTTGCAC
>JAUESE010000010.1:651779-669805 GCA_032274725.1 Malacoctenus triangulatus
TGTGTGTGTGTGTGTGTGTGTGTGTGTGTGTGGTGGGCAGGGGGATGCAGGTTGTATGTGATTGCATCAGCCATGGTGCTGAATGCGGATTCCTGGATTTCACTCACGTATAGTGGGGCCATTGAAAGGAAACAGGTGGCGGAGTACAGCGGGGGTGAGGGAAGGAGGGAGGGAGAGAAGGGAGGAGGGGGGGGGGCTATTGTAATTAATGCTGCAGATGCTGCTCTCTGCAGCGCATCTGGGCAGTGCTCTCATTTTCAGAAATCTCCTCCAAATTCTCTGCAAATCCCTGCAGGCCTTCAGAATTCCATGAAATCTCTCTTCACCTTCCTTCATTTCCCTCTGTGTCTTGACCATCACCTCCACCTTAATCCTGCACTACACTACATAGACTGCTCTATTTTTTTTTGTAGGTATATATACATTCAGGATTAAAGCTTGCATCCATTGAATTTTTTTCCTATATTCATTATTTTTTTTCCACCCTAAGGAGCTCTTTCAATTTTTCCTCCCCTCCCTCTCACTCATGACCCCATCAAAAAAACACGCACCACCTTCGCAGAGTTCAGCGGACCAATGGAACGTGTTTGTGCGGTCGCAGCAGCAGGAAGCCCAGTCTCCTCTGATTACAGTGTACTCAGGATTAGAGGGAATGTGCTCTAACATATTCAGTCTGGTATT
The DNA here is from genome assembly GCA_032274725.1 of Malacoctenus triangulatus. NCBI lineage: Eukaryota > Metazoa > Chordata > Actinopteri > Blenniiformes > Labrisomidae > Malacoctenus > Malacoctenus triangulatus. The sequence goes on from JAUESE010000010.1 coordinate 652,461, forward strand.
ACGCTGATATCCCCTGACGCTGTTTCACAGGAACACCACAGCGAGGCCAGGATGCCTCCTCCATTGCAAACAAGGTGGAACATGGCGTCCAAACTGGCAGAATTTGACGGTGCTGGGTTCAGTTCTGAGGCAGGGGAAGGAAAGGAACTCCAAAAGTGAGGGGGGCGGAGTGGGGGAGGAGGTGGGGTTGTTTGAGCCCTTTTAGATAAAACATGGGACAATTTAGAAAGTCAGAGAAAATTATGAAGATGGTGTACTGTATGCAATATCATCGTCAGCTGCCTTCCACTCCCCAGTCTCTGTGTAAAGTTGCAACATGCAATACAGTCAGGGAGAAAAATGTAGACATATTTTGATTTGCATTCACTCACACATGAAGGGCACATTAAAATAAGGGCAAAGAATTCAACAATCTTCTGAGTTTTCCTCCCTCTTATCTCCCTCAGCTCTGCAAGCACGGTGCCAATGGAGCACAGGGGGGAAAAAAAGCATCTTTGCATAAAATAGCAAGCAGGCAAAATCTAAAACAGTTGGTGAGGAACTCTAAATAATCACGGTGCTTTTGGAGATGAATGCATTAGCATAACTTAGTCCCAGCGAAGTAATCACTCGTCTCAGGGTGAGAAGATCCCCTCCAGGCTCATCTCACTCCTGCTGCTTCTATCCCCCTGAGTTCATCCTCGGCAGAATGACTGACCCCCTGAGACTGAGGGGTAGAAAGGACACGTGGCAGAGAAGAACAAGTTCGAGACCCCCGATGGGTTGTAGCAAAGTGCCTTTGGCGAGTGATAAGATTATGCGAACAAAAAAAAAAGGATAAATCTACTCGAAAGCATCATTTGGTTTGTCCTGATCTTCATCACGGTGGGAGTGACCACACGCACCAAGGAGACGGGGAGTGTACAAATTAAGCTCTGACCATCAGCGTGACTTCCTCACAGGGGAGGTAACAAATGAAGAGAGCCGCATAAACAGATAAGAGCAGGAGAAATTGTTCATATCTAAATTGAAGTACAGTTCAATTTCTGATTCTTGCTATCTTTTGTCAGATGCTCCAAGCAGCAACCTATGTTTTTCAACCAGGGTGAATGTGAAGTGTGACCTGGTTTTGATGCTTACTTATATAGATTTTCATTTCAATGAGAAAGGACGAGGAGAATTGATGATACTGTAAAGCAAACTTGAACTAAAACTGAAGAATTGAGCAGTCATATGAAATGAGTCCCCGTAGTTGAGGAGTGAGGCTACAACTGTGATGCCAAATGTAGCGCCTGAAAAGTTCAGTTTGAAATAGATCTGAAGGAAAATGACCAAGTCAAAAAAAAAAAAGAAAAGTGCAGTCACCCACAGTTTCTGAGTGATCCTAATAGTGGAAACAACAGCCAATCAAAAATCAACCACAAAGTAGAGAAACTGTATCTTGGCTCAAACCTACGAGCAAAAAGAACAAAGCAGCAGTGATAAAGTTTCCACAAGTTCCCCATCTTCAAAAAGTCAGTCACAGATCCAACAAGTAAATATATATCCGTCTTCCAATTTAGAAAAAAGAATAAACTGTACATACAGTCTGTGTGTCAAAGCTCAAGGCACTGTTCCTGCTGATTATATGTATGAATAGCATAACACCTGCTGGTATAACAAACATAACCACGATACCATCATCAAGACACTAAGCAAAATAATTACACACAAATCAGTGAGGGAAAGGGGCCAGCAGCAGCAACAGCAGCAAGCAAAAGCAAGAAACTGAGATGCATAAAAATAGAAATAGAGTTTTACTCACATTATTTGGTGTTTTTTTTTTTGTGGTTTCCTTTCTTCTCATAGGCTGGAAGATCCTTATTATCCAACAGCTCCAGCTTCCAGGAAGATTCTTTTCTGGGGTTTCTTTTCATGACTCATTGTTTGGTCGTTTGTTCCTCGTAGAAATCTAGCATGTATTCCACCAGCAGAGAGTCAAAACTTGCGGATGGTGGGATTGTGTATGAAAATCAGACTACACAACTTTTATTTTGGAGATTTGAAAGTTGTTTCTGAGCCATTGTGGAAGTTTTTGAATCAGCACCAAGAAGCCATGTCGTCTTTTGCTTAATTTATTAAATGCTGTTTTTTTTCTCATCGAGGTGCATGTTTTACCCACTATGAAAAGATGATGAGCTGAAATGACACTTTCTGATAAATGGAACACGACAGGAAAACCTGGCAATGTCTCAAATGTTTCTAGCTGGATGAATCACTTCTATCAACTTCAAAACCAGGCAATATTTGTCACATAATAAGTACCTTCATTATTAAATCTGTTGACTGTTGTTTCGTGAATAATATGAGTTTGTGCCAATGTTAGAATCCTGTTTTTATTCACATTTGTGATCTTTTGTGGGATTGAGGTTTACCAAAGAAGGTTAATTGGACCTATGAAAGGCTTCTAAGTCCACTTTGTACCTTAGCATTAGCTTCAGCTGTGGATTCCGGCACGAAACAGCGCTGTTACTGTCGCATAAAAATAATGTTTACCGAAGGAGGAGCGCCTCTAACTCATTGTCCCTGGCAGCTCAACGAAGGATGACCGACTGTCAGTGTAACGCCAGTGCCGTTAACTGAGTCTTAGTCCACCTTAGAAATACGCATTGCAAGGTTACTCAGTACTTTTGTTGCCATTTCATGCTCAATGCCAATTGTTCAATAGTTCCATTTCTTCTCATACAAGTGCTGGCTAAACTACTGTTTACAATAGCCAGCTCCATCTTCATGAAAGAATCAGTCATCAGACCAACAGTGCCTCGAGAATACGTGACAACACCGGCAGTGAGGTGTTAACTGCACATCCAGGATACTCAACATGTTTGGTAAGCCCAATGATTTGTATAAAAACATTGAAATGAAATCATTTTGCCACCCTGGAAGAAACAGGGAAGTCCCCGCAACAGTTTGGTACCACTGGTAAGAGCCCCTACTTCTTGCGGTCTTTTTAATGTTAATGCCAGTCGCAATGAGTGAAGCGGGTGCCCTTTCTGAAATCATGCAGATCCTCAGGACTCGTAAAAAGTTTTGATGGTGGATTTATGGAGCTGTCCATCTGGTGTGTCAAGTTAGATGACATCAACAAAGGCTGTAATTTAGCGAAGACTCTCAAACTAGTTAACTGGATATTTGTTCTGTTAAAAAAAAAAAGTCCATGTCAGTCTTGCTAGATTAGTTCCAGTGAGCTGCTGCAAACAAAAAGTCTCATTTCATCTCGGTGAGCTTGTGGTGTGTCGTATTTGTGGGTCCGTGTCAATCATTAAGGGAAGGATAAGCAGGTCTGGGAAGAAGTTTGAATATTTTTTAGTGAAAAAGTGTGGTGTTTCAGATTAAACGATCCACTTGGAGAGAAATGAATGCTGGAACAAACAACTGTGAAAGGTCAGACTGTGAGGGCAACGATAGAAGTCTCGGGACAAGAAGCTCAGTGTGTTTGGAGGCCACCATTCATGTCTGTGTATCACACAGACTCTGTTATTGACACATTTGTCCCTCTGCCTGGTGATGAACAGCTGGCAGAGAGTAGCTCTCAAACTGTTCACGATAGGGTCTCTACATTATCATCACTGTGCCTTTTTTTTTTTAATACCCCTACAGTAAACCTTTGTTTTTCTTTCTTTTTTCAAATGTTGTTTTCTGAAGCAACACCACAGAACTACAATCATCAGCAGGAAATTTGAATCAATATTTTTTTATTAGATAAGGGATTGTTTGTCATGTTGGGAGTACCGGGTCTTAATGCTGTTGTTTTTCCCTTGGAATGATGGTAACAAGGAGTATTCCCATAGAAGCTGCCTTTAATTGGATTCTATTGAATCAGAAGAGGGCTAAAAGTGAACATTTCCGCTACTGCTCCAGTCACTGGGAACACAACGCTCATTCACTGCCGACAACTGAGGGTCTTGTGTATTTCAGTGCACATTAGCATCGTCTTCCCGAACATCTACTGTAGCAAACAGAGGCATGAAATGAAATGCTGCCACTTCAGCAGCGGGCCGATTGTTGCATGACTCGCATTGTGACCAAGTGTGATGTTTTTCTCTTTCTTGCACATTACATTATAGGTGACCCGTGAGGGGCGATGACTGCATGTTTACAGTATGTGACTGCCAGTCTCTTGTTAATCTTTTCCACGCACATCAGCCCAGCGTTTCCTTTCATATGGTGGCTGCTATTGCTGCCTTTTGACACCTCGCAGTCAGACATTGTCAGCATTTCAACATGTTTTGATAAAAGCAGACAAAAATGACTTCATCACAGTTGTCACGGGCTTTATCGGCGCAGAGATATGCGGCACGCCTAATGAATTCAAGGTTGAGAGCCAACACAATTCTGAAAGCTAGACAGTAACACAAATGCTCAAGAATTCCAGTGTGCAGTCGCCCAAACTGAAAGATAAGCAATTTAATGTGCTTTTGCTGGGTTAAACTTTCCTGTGCTGAAATCTGAAACAAAAGCTGGGAGTGAGTCTGTGGCCAAGTTTCCCAATTTGGACTGGTGGACTTGTTGGCATCATTTCCATGTTGTCTCTCACTGGGATTGGTGTTGTTTTTTTGTGTATTTGTGGACATTTTTTAGGGTCTGTTTGTGGTCATGTCTGTGCATAAACACGCTATAAGTATGTTGGCTTGATGACTTACTGGCAAGATCGAAATGAAAAAGAATGCTAGGGATGGAGGTTTGGGCAAAAATGGACGCAGAGCGGGACAAAAGGTTTACCTAAACAACAGCCGAATCTCGTGCGTGTCATCCATCAGATTTCTCAGGTGTCACTGTTTAATCCATCTGCTACCATTGTGCAGCTGCCATTTGTGAACGTCTCACGCTCTTCTTTCTTCTTCGGAGTGTGTGCGTGCGCGCGAGGGTGTTTGTTGGTGTGTTGCACTGCTCCATCGTCTCTGTTTCCTCCAGCCTGAGTAAATGTCAGAGCAAGCTGCTGCTCTTCCCAGACCACGCCGTGGGAGACAGACCAACCTCATCGCCGTGGCAACCCTCTGTTCTGGCTCAAAGAAAGAGGCGAGGGCAGAGAAGAAAGGAACTTTTATGCCTCTGAACCCCCACCAGTTTCCTCATCCCCCCCCCCCCATCGTTGTCCTTGTGCATTGTAGCCCAGGCCTGTACCATGTGGCCAAGCTCCCAGGCTTCACTGTGTGACTAGAGGAGGAAGAGAGAAGGACTGCGGTTACTGAGTAGGTGATGAAAGATTTGTAAAAATAAGACATTGTAAAAATATTGGCAGGGAGTCTGGGCGACATTGCTTTCAGATTAGATCTATTATAAATTAAGTGAATAACAGAAATAAAAGAGCTCTTCACATCTGAGGGAGAAAATCTACTGAAGAAATTTCACATCGGAGGTAAAGAAAACTTCACTGGAATTACCAGCAAGGCAAGGAAATGGCACTATTAGATTTCCCAGAATACCTTTCTGGCTTGCAGCCATTGTATTTGGTTTCAATTTATACCAGCAGGAGGCTGCCTGATACCTTTCTTCTCTGGTAATGGCCTTTTTCTCGAACCTGGCTTGTCACCTCTAACAAGAAGTGTACCTTAAGGGATTACAGTGGTCATAAGAGCTAGTCATGGGAGCCGGGCCAACGACTGTCACTCATATTCTGAGGAAAAACCTTTTTCTTCTCTTCTTTTCTTTTTTCTATGTGGCAGCACAATCGGTTGTGGTGCAATGTTGAATTGCTGAAATGACAGCATTAAGGTATTACCCTGCCCCGGGGGTGACCTGGGAGATAGTGGAAGAGACCGAAATTGCAAGAAGGAGGTCGACTCCCGCTCGGCGCTTCCGGCATTCCGACGTGGCAACTAAGCACACGGGAAATGCTTTGGCAACATCAGGGCCGTGAGCCGGGGCCCGCCGTGAGGGTCGGACACGCAAACACAAACACACTACAGCCCAATGCTAAGCTACGCTCGCTAGCATAGCACCTAGCTACCACCAAACTGCAGATAACACAAGATATATTTTACTTGTTAGCCATTACAATCGCCGGAGTGTAGCTCAGTCGGCAACGATGCTGACACAGCTAGCGTTCGCCTTCAATGGCGAATGTCCGAGTTCGACTCCCTTTGGCGCTTCAGGAATTTTACTTTTCACACATAAAAAAGTGGCAGAAGCCCAGTGTTATGTTTCCTGGTGCATTCTGCCCCATTCGCGCTTGTATCGGCAAATTTTCCACTTTTCAGTTCACATTTGTTTATTGCTTCCTGCATTATTTCGCAAAGCCTGTCATCATCTAATCATTAATTTCTCCATTTTTTGTGCTACTGACAAGCCAACATGTGTGCAGACTTTAATTTTGGATTCATTCCCCCCTCCAAACAGCCTCATTATAAAACAGTAAATAGCAAATTGACTGTTTCTGAGTCATTAACTTTTTTTTTTAAACCATGTTCATTTGTCTCAAAGTGCATCACGCTGATTGTCATATTCAGCCATTCACACACACATTCACTCGCACACCAAGGAGGGCTGCTGCCACTCAGAGCAACTTGACACCATTCGTAACTAATGTGGATTGAAGAACACTTGGACAGATGGATATGGGGATCGAACCAAAAGACTTCCAGTCCACTCACTCAGCCACGGTCACCCTGATTGTGAATATTTCAGTTTATACCAATCAGAATAAACATCACTGGCTTTGAGACACCAATTTACTTGAGTCTCACTCCCAACATTTACAACTAAGCCTTCAAAGGTAGCTCATATGTACTTTTCAATGACACAGGGCAACATAAATACAAATGCAGTAAAGTCCTGGTATGTCAGTGGATGTCACATCTCGTGATCACACGTTCCCTCATTAGAGCTGATATGCTGTATCCATGTAAAAGGGGGGTGGAGAAGGCAGGGACTGGATGTTAGAGCCGGGGCAGGTGTGTCCAACATCATTTCCATGTGAGATAGTTTGCTTTTGGCAATCTTGATCATGTTAATGTTTTTTGAAGGCGTGTGCGCATGCATGCATTTTCGTAACCATGTGTGCTATGTGTGTCTGCATGGACCGTGTGTGTGTGTATGTATAATAGTGTTTTCTGCTCGGCTGCCTGTGCCGGTGTGCTCCTCTGTTCAGCTTCGCACATGACCCTGGCTCCGTTGGGAGGTCCGTGTCTTTCATGTCCCCTGTTCAGTTCTGCCTGGAATCTGGGTCAAAGGATAAAAGAATAACCCCAACTTGCTATGACACTAACACACACTGACACACACCGGCCTCTCAGAAAAATGACTTCCTAGAGATTTGAGTGGTAACAAGGTGCCATTGTGGAGGACACCGAAGCGGGCAACTTTTAAAATTCACCTTATGTGGCAGATAACACATTGTCCTAAATCTAGGCTCTGTCACTTCTCTTTATTAACATCAGTTATTCAGTGCACCGGTTACTCATCGGGCCGTCCTCCATCCTGTGTCTCCCCCTTGGTTTGTTTCCGTATGTCTCGGAGTTGACCTTGCGCCGAGCAGATGATGCTGTGTGTACAAGTTGGCTACAAGCTGATTAGGAACGCTTTGGCTCAGTGTCTCTGTGGCTGTGAATTTCTCCATCACATTCTCGCTTCCTGCCCCTCTTTGTCCTACTATGGACTTTCACTTTCTCACTCGGTAAGCCTCTCCAACAATACTGAGGCTCTGGACGAGCCTCCAACCCACAGAGGAGGAAGAAACAGTGTTGTAGGGCATTTGTGCGTGTCCATGTGTGTATGTGTGTGTGCAAATGTTCATGGAGTTGCGTGTGTGGCAGATAGCCTTTGCCAAAAGAACATGTTGAGCATCCGTAGTCCTGGGTGATGCTGAGCGGTGGCTGTCAGTGAGGTCTTTTTTTTCCAAGTGAAGGAGAAATAAAAAGACCTTGGGGAAGAAGGGAATTGTTCCGACACTGGGACCCCCACCCTCTCCTATGACTTCAGCTCTGTGTGCTGCAGGCTAGGAGCAGGACGTTGTGTGTCAAAGATGTTAGGACCTACTGCCTGTCAGAGATAAAGGCTGAGGACCTCCTACCAGCATCAGGACACAACCATCTGGAAGGACCTCTTGCAGTGCCTTATATCCGTTCAACCCCCTGCTGGGCATCCCTGCACTCATACATACACAACATTACTTAGATGTCCAAACTCAGTGAGGAGGACTCCTGTCAGATTGATTGAGAAGTCCCATCGGCACACATTTTGTCTCTGACGTCTTTTTTTTTTTTTTTTTAACAAAAGTTTAACAAAAAGACACCTCCCCACCTACTTCTTCATTCCCAACAGTATGTGCATTCTGTTTCTCCCATCTTTGTGCCTCTTTTCTGCACAGTGCAGCACATTGTTCCTGGCCTATTCCCTGTTAATAGAAAAAGGGGGTGTAACGTATGTGTCATTGTGTGAACAGTCATCAGTGCCTGGCAGGGGTCTGTAATGGCGAAAAAGTGTTTTTCTCTGTCAGCCAGCATTTTACAGTTAGACAGAGGAAAGAGAAGGTCACAGTGTGTCCTGGTTAATGGGCAAGTGTGTACATCCACACTGCCCCACTGTGGCTTCCCTTCCTCTCCAAATTTTAAACACTCCAGACCTCAGTTGTTCCCTCAGTGTGCTGCGACTTGTCTCGTCTAACTATCAATCAGCTGTACTATTCTCGCTCTTTGTACAGTACCATGTGCTTTTATTTATTTTCATTTTTTGTTTACGATGACCCAGACTGTGCAGATATGTAAATTTAAAGATAAAGACTCTCTGTAGTGCACTCATGCTTGATTATTTAAACAGCACCAAATTATCAACAAAGAATAGTCTCTGCACAATCCTAAAGAGACTGTTTCCTTATTCAAAGCGAACATCTCCTTTGTGTCCCTACAGAATTGCCCAAAACCACCCACATTTGTTGGCACTATGATTCAATTAAATTAGAATATTTCAGATGATAATGTGATGATAAAGAAGCGACTGAGCAGTGATCGACACTCACTGTCTCAAGCAGGAAAATTGTGCCATTGAGGCAGAAAGATGAACTGTAAACATGGAGACTTCCAAGACAGATACTTTTGATGAACACATGAAAAACACAGTTAAAAGTTGTTTTAGGTATTTGGTCAATGACATGACAACTACTGTAATTGTTTGTTTGAGCAGCAAATTAATGTTCATCGCGAAGAAATCTTTAGATTAAGTCCTTAAATTCCAAAAATATATATTCTAGGGTCATGATTTGAGTGTTAGCAAATATTTCCCTTGAATTCGGAGAAAATGACTTGGATAGACATTTTTGAGGTGTTAAAGTTTCCTCATGTCTGACACAAGAATGTGCGCCTTTGTTTGGTTTAGCAAAGCTTTAGGTGGGATTCAATTCATGAGCCGGCTGGAAGCTTCTCCGGTGATGACAGGCTCAATCAAAGTTTATAGCAGTGGTCACTGCTGTGTTGCTCACAAAGAAAGTGTCCAAGCCATTAGAGCAGGTATGCACGGGGAGGACAATAAATAGCAGTATGAATCTCAGTCCATTTAGTCTCGTATCCGATGGCTCAGGTGCTGATCTTCTATCTTTACCAGCGGAACCATGAGGAGTGAGACACAGTGCTATCCTGGGAAATTACCCTGTCGACAGACGGCACATTGAGACTTCGTTAGCGCAACCACCCAACCCAGTGCCTCTCCAACCTGATCGAACAGAGCAGCTCTCCATGACAGAGTAAACAAAGCAGAATCACATGGATGATGAGGAGAAGAGAGGCTTTTTCATGTGATTAAATCGCTGCAAATCGGAGGTTTTGTGTGTTCGTGTGTAGTCGCAGCCAAAGCCAAGCAAGTGGAAATCCCCAAGCTTTTGTTTTAATTTGGCGTGCTAATGTTTGCTATCGCTATGTGTCTTTGTAAGCTTATTTTATATGTAATTTGGTTTGGATGAGTGCATAGCATTCAAGATATTGCTGTTTGGATGTTTTTATTACTGCAAATATTTGTGTGCGTGTGTGTGTTTTTTGTATATGTGTGCTTCTCTGTCTGACAGTGTGTGCGTGTTTCTCTGTGGCAGTGAAGAATGTCTGTGTTGAGGAGAAAGAAGAAGCTGAGAGGAGGTAGAAGTCAGACACTGCAAGTAAACAACCTGCAGTAGCTCCAGTAAGTGTCAGTTTTCCTGCCGCTCTTGCGCTGCTTCCCTGCCTTCCTCCTTCACTTTTCATCCTTGCACTTAAACAAACATACACCGCGATTGTGCTGCTAAGTTACCGAGGAACTCGCTCAACAAACTTTCATGGCTCGGCGGCTCTTTGTGCCTAAATTGATAATTGAATTGACTATCGCCATGTAATCAATTAGGGTGTTCATCCCCAGCTCTGAATCAAACGGTTAATTGGCTTGTGCCACAGAGAGTCTGAGACGGAAGGCAGACTGGTGCAGGAGGGACCGTTGGATTACTACAGATGGGCTCCCGGACCTATTTGCATTGTGCCTGACTTAAAGTCCTTGATTGCCTTTTCAGTTTGGAAATTGCTTGGGTGTGAGAAGCACACAGGTTGAGATTGGACCTTGGTGACAAATCCCGCCTGTTTTCGTGAAGAGGGCAGGAAGAGATATGGCGCTGCACACAGCTGGTTATCTCTCCGCCTTGATCACAATCTTTCAGACAGATGCATGCAGGTTTCACTTCCATTAAACACTCTTTGTTACTTTTTTTTTTTTTTTTAACCCAATGTCCGGAAAAATTCCTCGCCACCTGCAGTCAGCGCTGCTTTGTCTGAGCACACAGAGAGCAAAGCATTTCAAGTCCAAACAACCCTGCAGTATTGATCCACCCCACACCTTATTCCATTTTGTCCTCTAAAACATGCCTTTTCACTCGGTTGACTTCTATTCAAAGCTATCCAGTGAGACCTGTGTCAATGGGGAAGCTTGACTTCATTCCATAGCTCTGGAAGCCCCCTGGGGACTAAGCATAGGCTGCTCGACCATGACAGGCAGGGGGCTAATAGGCCGGATAGGATTGAATAAAAGAAGAGAGGGGGGGTTGTTGCGAAAAGTTTTAAGACCAGGACACCGCCATCTGCTTTTGTGGTGATGAGCATCAAAGCCTGAAGGAGCTCTGTTGGGTCCCTTTTTTCAGATGGCCGTCCTACATATGGGCTTCATATTTCACCAGGACAGACAGTCAGTGAGGCCCATTGGGCCACAGCCGAGGCCGCTATTCTGTCTCCCCGCATGGTTTCCAGCCTTTGAGAAGAGCAGCGAGATTACTTTTATTTCTCCCGAGAAATGTGGCTAATAAATGACCAGGCTTGACCCAGAGGATTTGGGCCTGCACCCCCACCCCCCTAAATGAAGGTACGGAGGAGAAAAAAGAAGGGCTCTGTGGGCATGTTACTGAGGAAAAATGTGAGAGAAATGGGTCAACGCATGGCTCCAACGACATGCTCCCAGGATGATTAATTATTAAAGTGACTAATACTACATTTGCCTGGCAGCACCAGGGGCTTCGGTCCACACTGGTGGCATCGTAACAATAATCAGCCCTGCTGCATCTTTTATATCTATCCCCCCTCTTTGTCATTTCTCCCCATCTCCCTGACTTCCCTCTTAATTTCCACTCTTTTTGTTATTTTGCCCTCGCAGATTTATGTCTTCCTCCACTGTCGCTCCCACTCGACAAACACAGGCCTCATTATCTAATTATGCCTTTTCACTCATTCGGCCTCTCTCCGTCTCTGTCCCCCCCTTTCTTCCGCGTCTTTCAGCTCCTTCTCTTGTTTCCCCTCTGACGGTATTATAGCCTCTATCTGCGAGGGAGTCCGGGGGATAAGAGTGTACCTTGATGAGAAATGCGAAGGCCAGACACATACAGTATCCGGGCTGATGGAAACCAGCCACACTCGCCTTTTTGCTAGACTTTGCCTGCCTCAAGGTAGCATATGGCATTCTCTCTGACTGCTGGACTTGTTGGCCTCCCACACAACAGCGTGCATCCATCTCTCTCCCTCTCTCTCTCTCTCTCTCTCTCTCTCTCTCTCTCTCTCTCTCTCTCTCTCTCGCTCACTGCTCCTTTATGGGCTCTCCAACAGTTATCCTCTCCCATACCCCCTTCCCCTGATGCTGTGTGGAGCCCCATCCCTCCACACTCTATTCCGCGCAGCCACACTTCAGTGACGTTCACTGCAGAGATGGCTCAGGTCTGGCAGTTGGTGAGGGGAGGGCGGTCGAGTCTGGAAGGCACAGTCATTAGTTAAATATTAGCCAGACCGTGCTCCATTCCCCCTAACATCCAAGGGAGGGGTGCAAGAGTCATACCCTTACACAACAATGGGCCATTGTGCCCTGGTTCTCAGACATACAGTAGGAGCAGCAACACAGACCTCCCTTCCTTACATACAGATGGTGTTCCTTTGTTCAAGCTGGTAGACAAGGTGCATCTTGCCCCCTTGAGAGATGTGTTAACCTTACTAACGCACCAGCAGAGGAGGTAACATATCAACGGGGGGTCAGACAACAATAGACAAAGCCTGCTACGACGCTGTTGTATGAGGAGAACATGAGATCAGATTCTGTTGTGTCTGCAGGATGCATCAGTTCTGAGGTGAGGACAAAAAGTTAGGTCCAACGGTAAAGTTGAACAGATGGTTGTGCACAGTGAAAGTTGTGTAAGCACGTATTTACTGCACAGTCTTTTCTCGATGAAATGGCCAGAAGGAAGCAAATGCATTAACAGTGAAGAAAGTCTCTGTTAAGTTGGTTAATAGTCATCTGAGAAAGAAATTGTTAGGGTCTTTTTTTTCATGCAGCTTTGACATGTTATTATACGTCATTATATGGCTGCTCAGTGGTTCTTTTTTGTCTGATGGGATGTTTGTAGGAAATACAAACTGTAAAGTATTCAGTCTGAACACTGGAAAAAGATAATTACAAGTTACAAAGAGAATTTTTATGTATGTTTTGTTTGGCTTCTGGAAAAAGACAAATTCTTTGATGATGATAATGAGAACACTCTCGATACCCCGTCGGTCAGCATCTCAGATCTTGCCCGAAGTGATGCTTTGTCTTCGAGTTTCACTCAGTGTGTGCATTTGTGTGTCTCCGAGGCATGACGTATGGTGTGAGTGGGAGCCACGGGGCTCGCACATGCACAGGACTCACGCTGTTTGTGTGGTGAGGGGTGTGTGGAATTCATGCTGTGAGACTCAGAGATCATCTCTGCTCTGCCCAGGAAGCCTCTGGTCAGACAACAGCTTCCCCAGCGCACTCCTCTTCTTGTTTTGTTCTGCTCACTTCCTTCTTATGTGCTCACCTCCTCTCTGTTGGCGTCGTGTTGCATTTGATAACAATGTTAAATGAACCATGAGAAATGCGATTCACAAAATTCCCGCTTTAAAATGATCACCAAAAAACTAAAAGAAAGTGAGGAAATACAGGAAGAGACAAAAAAAAACATATACTGTATAACTGAAAGCAGAATAATTAAAGCTCCCAATTAAAATAATGTGTAGTGCTTTTGACGATTCATTCATGACCAAAACACTGATTGGTTCTGATTTGTTCTTCCAGCTCTTTTTATTCATACACATTTATGACCCATTTAACGGCTTTTGTTGCCCTCATCTCAACATCTTTTACATATGCTGTTTCCACCAATTTGAAAATTTGCTAAAAGGTCCATTGGAATTGTGCTGGAATGGTAAAATTTCTTACTCTCAACATCTATTTGTATTGGTATTGTGCTTTATATCAGAAACCAGCACACATCGTATTCGAGAAAGCAATCTTTGATAAGATTTGTTTTGTCATACATCATCAGGAAGTTAGTGTGTGCAAAATAGATAAGGTGATGGGGAGTGGCTCAAAAGATGAATCCATAATTGAGACAATAAACCTCGTAAAGGTGTGTGTCTACAAAATGTTTGTTTTAAGAATAAAAGAAAAACAACGAAAAAAACTGCAGGCCCTCACCAGTCGAGGCTCCTCCGGGAGATTGCTCCAGAGAGTGAGGGCTGTAACAGAACAGGCCCCTAAGCAGTCACCTCGTGTTGATTTGTGCCTTGTTATTTTCTTTTTTTACAAAGAAGAGGTGTCTGAGGTCACGTATCGGAGCTGCTGATGAAACAGGCTCCTTACATTTACCAGCCTTCGGTTCTAAAGTGAGCAACACGACGCGCTTCTGGTGGTTCAAACTCATCCACCTCCCGTTGACAGACAGAGATGCTGTCAGACAGACAGAAGGATGGACAGATGGACAGACAAACAATCAGTAAACAAGCTCTCTGGTCACACCCATATGCTACCAGCCTTGCTTTTCTTTTTTTATCTTTTCATAGAATCCCCGCCAGAGCAAACGGGGCAGGCACAGGTGTGAGCAATTAGACAGATTCAGTAATGGACACGCCTGCTCTCAAGTCTTTTCTCTCAGAAGTCCCAGACGGGGTCCATTGGGCAGGCAACAGTGCAATTAGTTCAATTTGGTAGCCTTGATTCCTTTAACAGCAGTGCTCAATGCACAATTCTCACTACAATAACACACCGCACACACCTCGCCTAAGTGCAGGGGATCAGGATACTTCTGGATCACTCCATGAAGCACTTACAGTGGGGGTGGGGGGGGGGGTGGGGGGGTTCACCCCCCCTCACATTTGCTACTACACTTACAGATACATCCCCAAAGTATATAAGCAAAGTGTGAAGTGTCAAAATAGGGAAAAATTCCCAGTGTTTACCAAAACTGCGTCTGAATTTTTGCAACTTTTCAGCAAACATTGAACAGTCAACATGGGGACTGTCGACTACTCCAGCTCCAGCCACCACAACAGTGCAGATATCACGAGTACAAATGTCAGATTTACCAGAATATTGTACTACAACATCCACTGAGGGCTGAATTATTGTAACTCCATAACCACAGGCGCATTAGAACTGGGTGCTCAGTGAAAAATGTCAAGTGTGACTCAGCTCGAGAGAAAGAGCCAGTGAGAGAACTGCGAGTGAGCAAACTGTCAATCACACCTATCAGACAACAGCCAAACGACAGATGTCAAAACCCCGTTAATCCTTTCAATCACAGTGGATACATTGATGCCCACACTATTTGTTGAAAAACAAAACTGATTATGCATTTGATGATAAAATGGCTTTTGAATGTGAGAAAATAGGAGGTGCTTCAGCATTGTCTTTGGTCGCATGATGGAGAAACAAACTCAGCCCGAAAGTGAAATCACAGGGGGGAAAAAAATGCTGAGTGTGTTTAATCGGTACAAAAATAAACATGTAAAAATGTGTACTTGTTGTAGTAAAAGCAAAATATCATCAGCCGTGTGCTGGCTGGCTTCATTGACTTCCAGACTGTTTTCCGTGTCTCCCCTCCAGATGTTGTAAGATGTCCTTTGTTTTGTGGCGACGGGACTTTATTTATTTAATTCTTCTTCTTTTATAGCAATGGCTTACTAAAACCCAGTGAGGCTCACATTTTATGCTCGGGTCCGTGGCCTCCAGGTTTAAGTTCATCAAAATGTTTATTTGGGAGCCTGCAATATTCCACGCCTGAGAGGACGCGAGCATATTGCCTGTGTGCCAAAGAGGTGGGGCTGATATATAAGCACAGTTACCCCATTCACAGTAATTGAGGTGCAATCCCCCTCGCCCATATGGCTTGTATTTTCCATGCACACTGAATACCATCTCCATACACACATGTTCATAACCCTTTAATCAATTAGTCTTTGGTTTTGCATGGGAATGTCAGCTGGTAGCACTCATGAGCCCTTCTGTTTTTTCTCTCACATACGCAGACAGCTTACACCAAAATCTCCTGTCCTGCCCCCAGCGTCCCTCATATCTGTTACTTCTCTTCCTGTACTCTGTGCAACATGTAGAAAACGCCGTAATCTGTTCACCTAAACTGAATGAAATAACACAGATCATGCAGTGTAATGTATATGTAGAATGCATGTATTGTTCAGAGTAGTAATGTGTAAAAATGTGCATATTTCTTGCCCTGTGTGGTCTCTTAAAATGCATATACCTCCACTTGTCTGTAAATGGACCCTAACCGCCCACCCAGCACACCCCCTCTAACCACCGTGCGAGATCAGGAATGCATAGGCACGTTCAGCCAGTAATGTTCTTACAGTCCTCACTGTTTATGCAGCCCGCACACTCATTTAAATCAGCTTGATCATTTTATTTCCGAAAGTGTGCCCGTGTGGGACTGTGTGCATGTGTTTATGGGGGAGGAGATATGGAGAGAGGTTACGCAGGTAATGTGGAGGTCTTTGGCATTTTTAATTTCTGTCAATTGTCACAATATGTGCAGCCTGGCTTATTTATTATTATCACTTAATGTATGTGTTTATTTTAATGAGGATTATAATGAATGGAGCCATTAGAGTGCTGAATTCAGGAATGTGCAGGCGGAACGGCACTGATTGCCCATTCAGGATTTCAGCCCTGTTTTCTTAAAGGGGGGAGGGGGGAAGGGGGGGGTGGTAGCAGAGTGACGGAGAGGTCTCAGGACTCACATTCTAATTAGAGGGATCCAACCGTCTCTGTGTAGTTTGTTTCTTTTTATGTTCATCAATGGAAATGACGCGCGGTGTCTCAGCAGTATCAAGTATCTGCACTTGTTATTCTTCCTTTTTTCAACTTCACAGGGCTGTGCCTCAGCAAAAACAAAAACAAAAATCAAAAGTTATTCCATCTTGAATCTGTTTATCTTAAGGACATTTAAAAAAAAAAAAAAAAAAGCAAGCAAACTCAGAAAAATCCCCGTTTATAAGCTGAGAACCTACAAAGGTGCAATCAAGTAAAAAAAAAGAGAGATTTCTGATCAGATTTTATGTCGCCAACATCACATATGTTCCTATTTAAAATGACGTACAAATGCTCACTGTCTCAAATGCTTAATGGGATTGAAAACACTGCTCAGTGCAGTTTTAATCAGCTCATTCTTCTCTGTCGTTTGCGAGTTTTCACACACTTTTGCAATTAAGCAAGAATTTCTTTTGAAGTTGATTGGCCCCTTCTCTCTCATTGCATTTGTCTGTAGTTATTTAAATGAGTGCACAGTGACCTGCCGTACCACCCTGGGTTGTGCCTGCTGAGTTTATACCACTGCTATAGAGCATAAACAAAGACTGTTTAATTAGGTGCCCTGCACTTTATTAGTCCTTTACCCATACTAAACACACGTGTGCGTGTGTGCGTGTGCATATACTGTACACAAACACACACACACACAAGCATCCCCCCCTGAATGCACACAGCACTGTCAGTGTTATATTCTGGACTCACTGAATAATAAGGCTCTGGCTGGGCTTGAACAAAGAATACTTAAACTGCAATGACGACCAGTTTGTGTGTGTGTGTGTGTG
>JAUESE010000010.1:675870-689425 GCA_032274725.1 Malacoctenus triangulatus
ACCACCTCGCTGTCAGGCCCGGGCTCCCTCCGTCTCTCTCTCTCTCTCTCTCTCTCTCTCTCTCTCTCTCGCTCTCTCTCTCTCTCTCTTTCCCCCTCCCTCCCTCCCTCCCTCCCCTTCGTCTGGCAGTGGAGCTGCTCCACTCTTGCTGACAGTGCTGTTTGTGTGAACTGAGTGCTGAGCTTCACAGCCCCCTCGCCTCCCATTGCTCCCCCCGCCGCCTCTCCTCCTCAGCCTCCACCTCCTTCCCTCCTCTCCTCCTGCCTCCCACCTACATACCCCTCCAGGCGGGGGAATTAACCTTCCAGCCCTGAGCTTCTGGGCTTAATGACTGTCTGTGGGGCCGGCTCCGGCTACACAACGCAGCTGCTAACATCTGGGCCACACACACGTACTTGCACTACCTACACACAATTACGCAGTGCACACAGAGCAGATACTGGGTACTCGCACTATGCATATCATAGGGTTGCAGTCACTGAATTTGTGGCACATAATATTTTTATTGTGCGCTGCCACCAATGTGGGAGTCTCCCTTCACAGGTCTCAATGACTGCGCCCGGTCTATCTTACTGCATAGCGGAACAACAGATGCTGCAGTGCAAACGCTTTTGTGTTTATATTGAGCAAATAGCGGGTACATATAGTCAACACCGAGCCGCAGCACAAGTTTGGACAATCAGCAGATCAAATTAAAAATACATGCACATGGAAAATAAACATGACCTTTAAGTTGCCTTGCTAGGAGAGCTTTCAGTATGTACCACTGAGCAAATGGCAGTATTCTCCAGCCACCATTCAGTTGGAAGTATATAATTGACGAACAGAGTGGGTGCAATCGGCCAGGGGGTGTGGGGGTGTTGTGGGATTATATTCCTTTAGAAAAAAAAAAAAAACACTCAAAGGGAATTCTTCGGCCCGTCTTTGTCTGTGTCTCCGCATTGAAGCACGTCAGCCCAGGAGTATTCAGTATAGGAAATACAGTTATGTGGATAGTCTCCATTCCATTCATTATGTATGAGCATAAATGTTACAAACTTGCAGCTGTGGATACATCCATTTTGCATCTGGATTTTTGAGGTACTGCTCTGCTCTTTCCAGCCCGGCACAGTGTTCCACTAAATAATGGGATCCGTGAGTGCTCCCCAGAAAGACAAAACTGAAAGAAACTACAGGCTTGTTCCGCCGCTTACTGGCTCACTGCAGCTCTATCAAGCTTTTATGGTTCACTCAGTTCCACTGAAATGAGGTCCTACAACTTTCCAAGTGGTCAGCAGTCACAGTTTGGTCTTAAACACACGAAATGTCTTTAAATCCTTGGGGCAGCCATGACATAGTTATTGTTTTTTGTCAGTGCTTTAACCCCCCCAAACAAGCACCGCCACGAAGATTCCTCATGAACACATTTTCCTTCATTCTTCAGTCTATGCTGCTGCTCCTCTCCCTCTCTTTATCTGTTTGCCTCTGTCTCAGACTAAGGAGTGAGAGAAGGGGGAGTCCCATTGGCATTCTTTAACATCTCCGTGGCTCACTTGTGTTCAGAGAGCCATCTGTAGATCAGGAAGACAAAAAGACGCTCCTGAGCCTTGGCGTCACTCAACAGGTGAGCACAGCTCTCTTTCCTTCATGCAAATTCTCACACCTATTCAAAGATTCTTGGCTTTTCTCGAGAAGGAGGTACGCCCTCTCTGTGTGTCTGCCTCACTCTTTCTCTCTGTGCACCCTAGGCAGGCAGATGTGCTTGAGTTGCTGGAGGTTGAAAGGGGGTTTTGCCTCTCTGTCTCTCAACTTTTTTTTTTTTTTCCTGGGGAGAGCAGGCATGTGAGTTTGTGGAGCGAAGTCAGTGTAATCCAGTAAACTCGAGCACTTTGTGCCGATGGGGCTGGAAACAGCACACACAAACACCTAAATAGTGTTTATTTGTATGCCCAACTTTGTATGGGACGTCACAGCAAAAACACTCGATTTGATTCGGGTCCATCTGGCTGGTTTTGTGTGCGTTTTGCTCAAATAGCCAAGAACTAATCAGACTGCCTGAAGACTGCACTGGTTAAAAGCACCATCAGTGATTTGGGTCTGATTAGATTCGGTTGATAATCTAATCTGCATCTTTGAGAAACCTTTGTGTCGGCATTTCAGAGGTAAAGCAGTAATGGGTCACAATACAGCTTCTGTGCACTACAGTAATTGGAGCCACAGGCAACTGGTGAGATTGGTAAGAATTTAAGTTGGTATTAAGATATAGGACCACATTGTAATCGGACGGCTCAATGGAGGTTGGAACTTCATTTTCTGCACATTGACTGATTTCATGGAGGTTCACGTTAAATTGGTCCAGGATTGACTGCATTCATTCGTTTGATGATGTTATGAAAGATGCCATTAAAGTCTACCTGTCGGGGTCACACTGAATGGTTCAGCTACCTCAAATGTCCTTGCGGGGAGAGTTGCAGCCTTGTCTCTGAAAGCGAATCAAATTTCAAATCAACCTTTCTCATTTGCATTTGTGAGAAGCTGGTGGTGAACAAGGTAAAAAAAAAAAAAAAGACTGTGGCACTGAGTGCTTCTGTAGTAAAATATGTCTCCATCCTATAGTGAAAGAGAAATTAAATTTCCATTCAGCAAAGCGTTTATCTAATGCTACATTATGAATGACAAGTTACAGGTATTTCACCAACGCTAAACCACCACATATTTTTCATACCAAGAAAACAAACATGTATCACATAATGAGTATTCCTGCGACTGGCTGTATTTTTTGAAGCAATTAGGGCGGTTGTTTAACTGGGTAATGGGAATGTGGGGAGGTCAGGCGGGCGGTGTCTGCTTTCATTAGGAGTCCCAATGAAAAATGGTGACTCATGAAGCCAGCAGGAACCTTCTTGTGTTGGACAAACACTTCACTTCCTCACACTAAACATCTGATGCTCGAGCTTTAAATCCCAAAGGAAGGGATGAAAAGTATTGTTTTTTTTAATTAGTACTGTAAATGAAGGGTATCTGGGACTTCTTGTGGGAAGATGAAAAACCGTAAACTGGATTGCTAATGATTAAAATTGTCACTGTTTGGATGGTATAATGACTGTCTTTGTGGTACATTTGTCATGAGACTGGGGTAAAGAAAAGATGAGCAGTCTTAACCTCAGAAAATCTATTCACTGAAGACAGAAATAATTGCCCTTGTGTGTTCAAAGCATAAACTGGGGGGCTCTGAAATACACAAATGTTTTGAGAGGGAAAAAAAATAATTGAGTGTGAGTTAATTCTTATCAAAGCCTGTTGGAGTGCAACTAATCGACTGAGGGGAGATGCGTCAAAAAGCTGTTGCCTCCAATTCATTTTGTCTATTCAGATGAGAAAATATTTAGTTTTCAATTAAGTAAATCACTATTATTTGTTCCACTCCTGCAGCAGATAAATTGAAGTGATTACACACTGACTTAAAATCCACAGAGCTCTCTTCCAGGTCAAATAAGTGAGTCTGTGCCCACCGCATTAGATACAATGGGCACGGAACCGTGGCCCTGCCTATGACATTAATTAAAATTAAGGGTAAAAAAAAAGCTTCTTTCACAGTGTTTCAAACAAGACAAAAGAATACAAAATAAATCAAACTTTCTTAGTAGCATTTATCTTGGGGAAAAAGCAAAAACTGACATGAAGGGATGATAAAGAGCTTTTCTTTAAGCGCCTTGTCAATACAGCAGCAACTTTCCACGTTAACATTTATGATCAGAACCAAGATCTTTTTGCATTGTAGCAAGAGCTCACACCACTCGCTTGTCTGAACAGAAAAACATAAAGCAGCATTCATTAGATGTTGAGAGGTCAGTAAATAGCCACTAATAACCTGTAAAACATTACTTTTTATTGTTCGGGTTTCTCCTTCTCCCACATATTAAAGGATCAGTTTTTGTTTCCTAATGCTACCACCAACTTGGCTTTAGTCGGAGAACTCATATTTTGCAGCGTTAGCCTCTTATGTTTTTTTCCCCACTTACATTGTTGTAAAGTGATAGCACCATTTCAGCGCCAGACATCAAGTGATTCAAAATAGCATTAAAGCTGTGTTCCCAAGGGTCACATGGCTACGTAAGGCATATTCCGGTGCCTGTTTCTACTTTCTATGCTATCAGCGAATTTGCGTTAATTTGAGTACCGTTACAAAAATCAACGTGCTGAGACTTAGAACTTTGCGGAGACAGGTGCGATTTACCCTGAGTCCCATCTCTTCTGTTCTCAACTCCCTCAGCAGATTCTGTTAGAGAAGCCATGAGAAATGCTGTTAGAAGTCACAGAGGTCTTTATAGCAACGAATCACAAATTCCCATACAGTGCTGAGGGAATTGATGCACTCCTTGTGACTCATCAGGAGGAAAGCACTAGTTTTACTAACTCAGACGCTCCAAAAAAACAAACAGTGTGAGTGAATTTTATCACTGGGAAATGCAAATGACAAATTCTATGCCTGTGCGACTAATTGCATGCCATCAACATTTGTACTGGACAAACAAAAGCCTCTGAGCATTGCTTTTTGGAATGGGTGAATGGTTAGACAGAGGGACAGACAGACAGAGGGACAGACAGACAGAGGGGCAGACAGACAGACAGACAAATGGACAGATAGATAGATCAGCTGGTGTGGAGTGGTGTTAAACATGTTTTTTTTCCACAGCATGGATCCAGGAAGGTGTTAAATAGCATCTCAACACAGGAAACTCACAGTCGAAATGAAAAAATACTTGTGTTAATTGTATTATCTTACCTTGAGCTTTATATAAGTGCCATTAAATATGTTTTCTTGTAGGAGAGCTGCTGTTATGATTGCATATGTTTAATATATGTTGTTTGCTCATTTCAAGGTTGTTGAAGGTCAGCGGTATCAATGGTGGAATGGACTTCTTGTCAGTGTGGATTGTGTCTCCTTCAGCTCTACCCTTTCTCTGTCTCATCTGTGGTAAGAGAATCGAATGTCAACAGCGGAGCTATCATGACTGTAACTGTGGCCTTTTCAAGTACCATCTATGTACAGAATATCCAGCTGAGCACTAAAGAACCTTGGCTCGATGGCAGCCTTAATTGAATTTTCAATATATCACAAACGCAGCTACTGTATATTTGCACAAATCGTGCTTCCATCCTAATCTAGTGCAGTGTATTGTGGTTCTGTAGTGTTTCCTCGTTCACCATGAAGATCCTTCTTTCTATGAAGAGAGATTGTGCTATATGACACAGGACTCGGATGCATCTTTCTCCAGTCTCACTCCCCTGTGCGGAGCTCCTTTTCGAAGAATGAATAATACCAAGTTAATGTCACTTCTGCTGAAGGTTATCAGGCATGCAGCATTTCTTCAGGGGTTTCCATGGTGATTACGTGAATGATCCATTGTGATTAAGAAGTTAACATCATCTTAATCCTGCCACCTCATGACAAGACAGGAAGATTTCGCTTTAAATAAACATTCAAACAACAGAGGTCTTGACAAAACACTGTCGCATGAGGTTAATGAGAGGTGCATCTTACGCATCCGCAAGATGCAGAAAGAATTTGTGAGTCTCAAACAGCAAATCAACAATACGTCTCATGCTACAAAGTAAATTGGTTGAAATTAGACTTGAGGACATTTATTTTAACGCATCCATTCTTTGCACGATGAGAGATCAGCATGTGACAGCAGCACTCTGGTTTCAAAGCAAATATATTCAGATAAATTTGATTATCATTAAAAAAAGAGGTTTGTAGTGGAAAAAAGGTGGTTCAGATTTAAGGAGCGAGCTCAACTGAAATGTCTGAAGAAATCAGAATGTCCAAATTTGTTGGTGTTTTGGTTGTTGCGATTTTCTGTAACAATGACGGACACTTCACTTTTCATTTGTTGGAGTAGTAATTATTTTTGGATTGTGAAAAAAAAAATTGCAAATTGCCAAAATTACCTTATTGTCTTACTTTTTTATTTATTTATTTGTTTATCTATCTATTTATTTATTTATTTTTTACATTTTGGATATTTTTAGTCGAGGACCATCTTACTTTAATTTCTTCTGAAATACATTTAGCCACAGTTGCATTAATTGGTTGCGCTTTTATTAAGATTTTTTTCACGCTCTGTCATTACACTGAACCCACACTTTTGCCTTCAGCTGTGGTGACTTCCTTTATCTCGGAGGAATACAATGTAAAAGTACCCCCGCTGCCATTGTATACCATTGTTGAGTATTCATTTATGTAAACTCTATGCAAATACACTCCTGTGTTTGGTTGTTTGTATGCATCCTCTGTAATGGCCAATCTTGCCCTTCATATTTGACGTGAGGTGACTGGTTCAGCCTTGATCTGAGAGCTCTGCCTCTCACTCATGTTGTCAGATGCAACCGAGCATGCACTTCACAAACAACTTGGTCATTGCTTCAATGAAGGTCAAGATTTAAACAGCCCAATGGAATCAGGCTGGCTTCTCTGTGGGGTATTGTTTGAACGAGACTCATGCTTAGATATTAGCCGCTAATTGGAGTACGCACGAGCATTTGGCTCCTTGAACTGAATTTATTCATAAAGTCCGATGTATAATTATCATATAATCCAAGTCCCAGTGTTCAAGGCGGCTGGGTGGTCTGCTTTAAGGCCACCTTCCTGACTCAGACACGCTGCAGCTCATAATGTCACCTAAGAGTCTCGCTGAAGGATGGGCGGCCCCACCTATGACAAACAAGGGGGATTAAAGTGATAATCATTACTCTTCCCAGGAGGAATTAGCTAGTGGGACATCGACATTGAAGAAAAACCGCAGGTGAACAAGGTCTCTGATACCCCATGCTTTTTTTCCCTCCTCCCAATACCCTATCTGCATGGCCGAGGGGGGATTTAATTTGCAGTAATTACTTTATTGACTCATTTTCAGGGCCGTATCACTGCAGTTTCCCATCAATAAAACATATGCCAGGATGAATAATGTGGCCAGGCACTATGGGGTGCCTTCTCAGACAAAAGACCACAGGACTGCTTCCCTGCGGTGTATGTCTGTGTCACGCTCCTTCTACTCCTTTTATTTCCTTCATAACATTTCTCACACATACACAGCCTTCAGTCTTCACCGGCGCTCCGCATTAAATCTCTTCACATCCCCTTCCTGCTCTATGATTCCACTTTACAACTCCGTCCTTCCTTCTCCTTTTTATGTCTCAAGGCATGGAGGCCCAGCAGGCCTTCAGGTTTGAGCCCAGGAACCTGACTGTGAGGATGGGAGCCACAGCTGTGTTGAGGTGTGAGGTGCTGCGGGCCTCGGGGACTGTGCAGTGGGTGAAAAATGGCCTCCTCCTGGGACCTGAGAGAAGCCTGCCGGGCTTTCCACGCTACAGCATGATTGGAAATCCCAAGAGAGGTAAACAGGGATACTCACGGAATGGAGTTTATGGCCTATTGGGCTCCATGTGAGCAAAATAAGTTTGATAACAGAAGATCCACATTTTGCGGTTATGTATTCTGTGTCGCCGAACGAAGCTTTCAGTTTTTGGAGTTAATTGATAACAGAAAATCAGGGGACCAAGGTAACATTAACACACGACAAGACCTGTGTTAACACTGTGTTCGAATCATGAGGGGGGATGTGTGAGTGCAATGTGCCGCAAAAAGTAACACAATTAAAGGCTGTCAGGAATCCTATATGTCCCTGTGTTTTATTGTGACACACAGTTCAGACGGTTTTAATTATAAAACACATCTGTCATCTCCGCGTGCATCCAAATGTGCAACTTGATGCAAGCTCCTCTAAAAACTGAGTGAGATGAGGTTGTTGCTATGGCTTCAAAGTGCTATAATAAAGTAGACGCAGACATTACAGGGACCTTCTGGTTGTCAGTGCACGGAGCATCTGGGGCTGGAGAGTTGATGTGATTGCTAGTATCTAGTATCCACTCACAACCCCCCCCCCCCCTTCCCTTCCCCCTCCCCGACATCCTGTCACTCAAGTGAAGACAAAAGAGAAAACAGAAATTAAAGCGACCAAGTGTCAGCTAATCAGTGAAATGTGACAGGGAATGAAGTGTGTTGCAGAATTCGCACCACAGTCTATAAAAAGTAATAGCCAATTAGAAGGCAATCCCGGGTAAGAGAAGAGCATCTGTTCCTGATCAGCTCGCAACGAGACAAGTCGCACTTCACTGTTGCACAGTGTGGGAGACCGCTGGTGACATGTGTAAACACAGGGAGTTGCATAGAAGATCGTCCACATGTTTTTTCTGCTCGTTTACCTCACTGTTTGTGTTTGCATGAATCAACACTGCAGACATTAAAATGTTGTTTTTCTCTCGATAAGTTGTCATCGTGCAAATTATAATCAGTATTACAGCAGGAGCCCAGTTAGCGAAATATCTTTCCACCTTTACTATCCCAAACAGCAAAATAGGCGCCTGTACACATAAATATAAAGACTACAAACACACATAAGCTGCCAAATACTCACAAGCTCACTCATGAATAAAATACCCATCAGCACAGGTACTCTTTCCAGGAAAAGAAACTGCAGACTGTGAACTGATGTATGCAATCACTTTACGCTGCACAGAGAGTGCAAAATCATCTAAGATGACACTTGACTGCACTTGATACGCCACCCATTTTTACTGATTGTTGCCATCAGTGATGTTTATTGATGCTTAAAAAAGCCTGAAATCACGTGTTTGCGCGCTCAAAGGAGGCCAGCATTGATTTCATCCTGTACTTACAGTAAATGTAGCACCCTTACTTTGCCCAGGCTCAGGCAATAATGTAAATGTGTACAAGATTGGAGCATTGAAGTAAGATTTCAGTCTAGTCTAGGGAGAGTTCCTCCTGTAATGACAAACATACATCCATAGATAAAACTGCATGTTTCCGACACCAAATACTGAATTTCTGCCCCCTTGATTATTTTTCTCTGATTCAAAAGTGTCAATATGATTCCATGGTATGGTGTGCAGGCAGTTATTCAGGCAAAGAGTTAATTAATAATGGCCACCCCACATCACATATACAGTTTAACTGTTATCAGTCGTTTATAAATTGATCCATTTTAGTGTGACGGCTCTGTGGGGTCGTAATGAGCTCTCGCTTCTCAGCGAGAACATCCACACATCGATTATGGGAAGAGGACCTTTCTGTGCGTAGG
Organism: Malacoctenus triangulatus; assembly: GCA_032274725.1. Classification (NCBI taxonomy): domain Eukaryota; kingdom Metazoa; phylum Chordata; class Actinopteri; order Blenniiformes; family Labrisomidae; genus Malacoctenus; species Malacoctenus triangulatus. Next base: position 685,014 of record JAUESE010000010.1, read on the forward strand.
TGCTTTTTCTGTCCAGGTTAAAATACAAGCATTTGAAGTTCATTAGTGAACTCGCCTGTTGGTGAGAATGATGGTGCGCCACTCTTTATCAGTGACGTGTTTGGGGCGCGCCCGCCTTCGCTGAGAGTTCGCTAAGATCAACCCTCACGGGTCTGATCTAATGAGACCCCTAAACACAAACACTGAATTGTGTGTGAGATGGACTTAGGGGAAACATTCCAGTCAAAGAAACACCGCTGAGCACAGTAACAGCAGCATCTCCAGTGAAGGCTGAGCCAATTCATGCCGTTTTTTCCAAACGCATATTATACAGAGACAATTTCGGACCACGCAGTCATTTCCATGAATAGTAAATCACATTGCATGTTGTAATTAATCTGTCCCAATAGTTGCACAATCAGGAAGTAATGACCTCTGTGTGCTCGCATGTAGATACGTGGTCAGAGTTTTCGTATATCAGAGCCTAACTTGGATAAAGTAGCTTAGAGTATGGATTTATACAAGTGAAAGACACGTTCAAAACAACTGGAAACAACAAGATCTCTTCTTAATCAGTGTTTCTCTGAGTTTAAAGTTTCAGGTTGGATCACTCGATACATGTTTTACATATTCTTCACCCTAAAATCAATGCAGAGTGAAAGAAAAGAAGTGTTAAAAAGCTCTCAATGGTTAGCACTTGTCACATGACGTAATGTGTGAATGCCCCCTTTCGTGAATTATTAAGGCGTGTTAATAATTTGGTTTGTGGCTGATTCGATGCTAAACACATGACAGTAGAAAAAAATATGTAAAAACATTTAAAGTAAAAAGCCTTGTGAAAACAATTTATGCATTGTTATGTACTGTTTGCTGCTCTCAAGGTACAATAATGCAACACTCAGCTGGTTCAATGTAGAGAAATAAAGCTCTCCTTACACTCACACCAGTTAGTTCTCTCCTCTTTATTTGCTCTCTTGCAGGATTGATCTCACCTACTTATGTGATATATATAATTTGTGCTTTCACTTTCAGGGCCCATGGACAAATCCAGACTTCCACATGGGAAGCTGTATTCTCCAGCCCGCTCAGTGACTTTGTAGATGCAGCGTCTCCGTTTTTTGACGACCCTCAATAAAATAAATACAGAGTAATGGACAAATGAAGAAATTGGGAATGAACAACTGCCGTCCCCCCTCCCATAAATACACACTCTGCAACTTGATTGCACAATTTGTGAGTAATTTCAGGAAAGAGGGATATGATTAATAACTTCGATGTCTCTCTCTCTCTCTGCTCTCAATGATAACTTAGATGTGAAAATTGCTTCTGGTTCGTGTTAATTATCTTGCCAGCTTACTTGACATATGCATTTTTAGGCCTGGGTGGTTGTCAGACCAAGATACTATTTTCCATGTTAGCAGGCTATGAGCCATCAGGAGCTGGAATCCCAACGCTGAACATCATCTAATCCCCACAGGTTATGGCAGCGCATCAAACAAATCAAGCCCCGCTGGCATGCCAGACTATCAGAAGAGCGATACAGAGTGAGGGACTCTGTCTGGCATCAATTAATAGACAGTTTATTCAGTCGCGTTGTGAATCTGGGATTGGATTTCATTTACCACACTGGAAATTCATTCTGAAACAGAATGCCTCTGCTATGAATATAGACAACTGCTTGCATGTCAATAGGAATGCCTGCAGCAGGGGGTTCTTACCAAGTGAGATGTTTCTTGTCTGGAGAAAATAGAAAATTGTCTATTTATCAACATAAACTCCAGTGGCAGAGTGTGCCGTGGTAATAAATTGATATACAGGATTGTTATGTTACAAATGACTTTTATTTGTTTAAATTTTTCATTTATCAGGATGAAAATTGTTTCTGAAATCGAAACATGTGCTCAAGTTTTAAGAATACACAAGACTGACAAGTTTTAACAAATTCAGTGTGAACAAGAAAGCAAATTGAACGTCACCTTGTTGGAATCACCTGCATGTCTATTTAGGGCGCATCTCCTCACCAGAAACAAGGGTGTCACAAAGATAATTAATCTCTCCATTTCTTATTCCAGGCCACTATCATCTTCAGATTGAGAAGGTCCAGCTGGAGGATGACACCTTCTATGAATGTCAAGCGGGCCCGTCTGAGACCAGCGGAGCAATTGTTTCCCGCGCAGCCAGTCTCAACGTGCTGGGTGAGCCAAAAAAAAAAAAAAAACCAAACAGCAAAACCAAGCAACACAAAACAGTTACAACAGGAGAATCCTGGAAGGATCTTAGAGTTTGAGCATCGTCGGTGCCCCACTATCATGCGTGACCTCTTGACCAGTAATCAGCATATAAAGAGCTGTTACATATTCATTTCTATTGATAAAAAAAGCTTTCATTTGTATAAGATAAGGTAGTCTGAACCGGGCACCAAATGGAGCGTGTCCTTGGTACAGTAGAACTCAGCAGTTTCCTTCAAGTACATGCAAGAACCATGCAGAATGTCATGATTTCTCCAACTTTCCGGACAGTGCGTATTTCCCTAACAAGCACTATGCTATTTCTTGGTCGTCCTACGTGTTCCACTTGGTCCATGGCTTAAACCAGCAGCTACACAATATAAAATACCAGCGTAGCCCCAGATTCCCTGGCAAGCCTCGGGGTGGTTCATGTCTCTTCCTTGCACAGGAATAAATTATAAGAGGAACGATTGAAAACTTCCTACTCAGACACGGACTGGAATAGATGTAATTGTGCAGCTACATTACACCACCTGTTGTCATTCTATAACAACCAGTTTTCCTCTCTCCCTTTCCTGCTTGCTTGTGGGAGCGAGCCCATATGTGGCGAGGAAAGGACTTTAAAAGAAGCTTTCTTCTCCAGGCGCGGTTCATTTACTTACATCCCCCCACCCCATTCTCGCCATTGCACGATTTCTCCCTCTCTCCTTCGCTCTCAGGCTTTCTCTTTGGTGACCATGGACCAGGGGAAGGGAGGGGGGGAGGGGCTTTCGGAGAGGGGGGGGGGGGGGGGGGGGTGTTGCCGTTCCCGCGGCCTCACTCTCCTCTGAGAAGAGAGCAGGTTTTTCTGACATCAATGGGCTGGCGGGAGGGATGGTGGGTGGTGTGGGGTAGGAAGAGGCATAGACTGCGGACGTCTCTTTTGAATGGCTGTGGCTCTATTCTCAACTGCAGCACTTTTAATGTCCTACAGCAGGCCTACACCTGCAGCCACAGCAGGCTGGGTTCTCACATTTATTACCTTTAAGATGTCTGGCGCATACATGCTCTCTTAAAAAAAAGTCAACACATTTGCCTTTGGCTTTGTCAGAAAGGTTCAAATGTCTGGGTTTGGCTTTGTTTCGTTGCAGCACGGCTGCCTGGTGGAGACATCCACCGTGACTCTTTCCCTCTGTTCCTGACATGTTCACATCTGAATCCACTCCACACATCTCAGCAGGTGTTTTTGTTTCGTATCTTGGGATCACGTTCCAGCTGTTGACTGTTTAGGACAGACACTTGGAGCTGCACAGTCGCAAAGGGCAAAGAGAGAAGTGTCTGACTTAAGAAGAAAAAACACACACACACTGTGCAGTCTTTTGGTCCTAAAGGGTCATTTGTTCCACCCCAACAATTCAAGTGATTCAAAATATGTGACTAATCTGGGGCTTAATAATGAGCTGATGAATTCAATCTCCCGTTAGTACTGAACTGGGACTGGAAACTGTGCATCCTTTCGAAGAGCACGGTCTCTGATGGGTTTCTCACGGACTACTCCATCACTAAAGTACAGCTCCCAAGGCCCCACACCCCTGGCCAGCCAACCGTGGCCATATCCCATCAAGCTCTGCATCAAATCAAAACACTATAAACTCTTTATGAGGAGATACAGTAGGGGAGAAGGGAGGCATTTGGAAACAAAACAGAGATTGCTGGTTGTATAATTGGATTCTTGGGTCAGAGAGAGTGGTATCATGACTGGCTAATTCAAGATGGATCACCACAGGCAGTAAATAGCGGGGGATAGAGGCAAAAATGTCAATAAGCCCCATCCATAGGCTTACAAAGAGATGTTTTCAAGACATTTCTATTGGTGCAACATAACTCCTGTGTGTTTTTGCCTTCCTGCAGAGCTTAGATAGGGGATTACTGCAATAGGCAGATCAAGTGGCAGTGAGTAATCCATGACAATAACAACCTCTACCCCCTCTGCTGAAACCCCTTCCTCTGGAAAACTTACCCCGCACTGTGCCCGTCACATACCTGACACATCCTGTGTCTCGGTTTATACCATTAGCTTTAGCATTTAATCCTATTAATGAACAACTCTCTCCCTCACCACATTGCATGCCTGCACAGATGCCTCCTGCAAACGTTCAAAACAGTTTTTTGATGTGTTCTGGTTTTAGACCGTGTTACTCATTCAGTTGCCATAGTTGGGGTTTT
>JAUESE010000010.1:689440-704766 GCA_032274725.1 Malacoctenus triangulatus
GTGTGTGTGTGTGTGTGTGTGTGTGTGTGTGTGTGTGTGTGTGTGTGTGTGTGTGTGTGTGTGTGTGTGTGTAAGCTTATTACACGTGTTGGTTGGAGGTTAGAGAACATTTTGGGAACCAGGGCTATGGCGAGGTTTTTTTGCGGTAGCTAATGAGTTTAGCACTTGAAGAGTATATAATGAGCCTTCATTTTATGATTCCCTGTTATGAATAATGGAACGACTTATAAATGGGGGCACAAGCAACGTAGAACATGGCGACTTTATTCATCTTTGTTCGTTGGAAAGTTCTGACAGTTGCCCAAGATGTAACCCCATCAGAGGACGATGTGTTTTACACTGGTGTCACGGTGTGCATATTACACTGCCAGACTGATTTTACAGTGTCAGGTCATTTCCTAACAATTAGCCAAGGAATTCCTGCTCAGCTGTATACCTTTTAAAGAAGAAGTCAGCTCTCTTAGAAAAATTACCTAATCAAACTTTTTTTGTTTTGCAGTTTCTGTGAATAAAACAATGAGAATTCAAATAAAGCTAAATTTAACAATGTTAAGATGAATGTAGTGACGAAACTAACTTTTTTCAAAGTAAAGAGGTTCAAACTGCAGCGAATCTATAGATTCCTGGAGTGGTTGTTCTTAGATGAAGCTGGTGTCAAATTGCAAGCACTTGATAATGCATGCTGCCAGGCCAAGTGTTATTAAAAGTCAGGCTTTAAGAAACTCAGAGTTGAGTCTTTAAGAGAACAGAGGAAACAAAGGATTTTTATTTTCTTTTAATTTTAATTTTCAATAGCTGATGAATTTGGGGTTTGGAAGTAAGGAAAATTTAACAACGAAGGGTTCAAATTGACTCTATTTTAGCACCACAATCTAAAATAAACCCCAAAAAGAAGCTTAATAAGTCCCTTTTGAAGTGAATTTACAACAGACTCAGGTTGGACCTTGCAATATGGGTGATATATTTTCGGTGAAAGGCCATTTGGGAGATGAATGCCGGCAGATAGCAGTTAAACTGTTATGTAATGGACCCAAAACAAAAAGGTAAGAAAGATAGTAGGAGTGGGACCGGGAGGATTGGTATGTGGGCGGATGAGGGTTGATAGAGTTAGGAGCAGTAAGGTCTTATTTTTGTCCAAAACACCTGCTCCACTTCTCCCCCGGAACAGAGGAGACGCAGACAGGAAAGGGGAGATGAAGAGGGAGGCGAAGCTGGAAAAAAAAAAAAAAGACAGGAAAAAAAAAAAGGCAGCATACTGTTTTAGTGGCTTTGATTGCCAGAGATCACACACCTGAGACCCACAATGCATGTATGTGTGTGAGAATCTGTGAATAAATACGCTTTTATGCACACATTGGTATAAAAATCACATTCTTGTTGATGCGCGTGTGCCGGCTGCTTGGCATTGGACAATATTTGTCTTCCAGAGATAAAACTGAGTTGTGTCTGTCTGGTATTAAAAAGTCTGATCCCCATTATTTTCCCATTCAGAATAATAAGCTTTTTGGGGGACTGTTTATCCTCTGGGCCTTCTCGAGTATTTTTTTTCGGGGAATGGGGTCGGTATCACATGTTCGACCGTGCACACACTGGTGCCTGTATTTAGAGCAAAGTGAGATGAATGTAGCTTGTGTGCACATTCACCCGTCTGTGTCAGTGTGTTTGTGCGTGCAAATCTGCATGCACTGTAGACCTGAGTTTATCTTTGGCTGTTTGTGTGCTAAAGGAGAGAAGGAGAGCATGTGCATCTGTATGTGAATGAGAGGGAAGGATAGGTGGAAAGAGCTGCTTATGCATATTGATGTGTGTCTGCTAATCTGCTTCTTATCTGCCTTATCCATCCATCCGTCTGTATTTGTCTAATGAATCGAATTTTGCGGCTCAGTGTTTCTCGTCTGAACTGCAGGAGCAAGTCGTTGCCTGTCTATTTTTGTGTTCATATATGTAGCTTAATAAGAGAGATAGAGCTAGAAAGCAGAAAGGGAGGGGGAGGGGTGGTGGTGGTGGTGGTGGTGGTGGTGGGGGGGGGTGCAGGGAGAGGAAATAAAAAAGCTGATCGGTAAGGATATGAAGAAGTGCAGAAAGAGTTAATTAAGAGACCAACCTGCTCACTTTCTGTTCATTAGTCTGAGCACATGTCGGGTAAATTGAACAGAATGTGTGTTTTTTCTCTTGTCGTCCACGCGTCGCCACTTTTGTCGAGGCGTGCGTGCGCGCGTCTCTGTTCGTCCTGGCAGAGCCCGCTGGGTCGGCTGCTTCGCCATGGTGGATGTGATGGATAGCAGGATGTGCGTCCCAGTCCGAGCTGGAACACACCTCCCTCTGCACTTCTGCAGTTTAACTGCAGTGGTCAAGAAGGATAGTGCTGGGGGAGGAGGGGGTGGGCTCGGGCTGCTACAGAGGGATGATGGAGTGAATGAGAGATAAGAGGAACAAGCCAGCATGAGCGAGCGAGGCAAAAATTAGATACCTGCCTGGCTCATTTGTGAACATATCATTATTCTTATTTTAGGATTTGTTAGGCTGCCAGACACTCCTCGGGCACAACAAGTGATGCGCCTATGAGAATTGTGTGGGCCTGAGTAGATTGGGAGTGCAGGGGCTGTCAATAGATGCATGGCCCAGTCATCTTCTCAGGGAAGAGGGGGGGAAAAAACAAACAAATGCATCTCATTATTGCAGCGAGCGCCTCTGCAGTGCTCTGGGTAACCCATCACAGTCCACACAGATTCAATTGCTTCTTTTAAATCAGTTTGAAGCTGCAGCCACATCTCATCTGTCTCAATAGCAGACTGGGGCCAATGGGCGACTCTGCACACAGCAACAGCTCCTCCTAGTGGTCACGATTCGGGTGTGACGTGCCAAGAAGTTGGGAGAGAGAGGAGTTGCTGAATGGTTTGGCCGCTTTGGTTGCTTGAGGTCCAGCTGTTTAGCCGCACACTGGCAGCAGATTTATCTGTGGGTTTAGCAGCAGCTACCTTCCTCCTCCCATTATCCTCTGCAGCCTGCCTCATGCTCACTTTTCATTCTTTCCATATCTCTTTTCTCCTCTGCCAGTCTTTCATGTCTCTCTCACTATTCTTCCTGTACTTACCAACTCCCCATTCTGTCTCTTAACTCAGGCAGCCTTTGCACTTGATCTCTGATGAAAGAAAAACAACCTTCGCAGTAACCATAGTTTCTAATTCGACACGCTCACCCACTTGCTGAAAGCTGGCACAATAGACGGTCAGTTTCTCTGTTATGTGTGCGAGATTTAGGTGATAGTCTCGGTAAAGGGAAGCCGTCGGATCTGCAGGAATCTCTTTGATAATTAGTCGGTGGCAGATTTCTCAGTTCACTGCCAAACATTTTTTTGTCCCTTGTGTTGAAAGCTATGCTGTATTTTTTTTTTTTTGGAACCCCTATTTATGGTCAGATAAAAAGGATTGTAGAGTGCGAACAGTGGAGAAGTGAAGAGGCTTTGATCAGTCCAGAAAGCACATATTTAGCTTGGGGGTGATCTGAGTGGAGAAGCGTTTGGTGTTTGCTATGATAGATTAGCTCTGGATCAGTTTCATCACTGTTTCATCTCAGTATTCTCTTCTTGTCCACAATTTGTATTCAAACGCAACAGAACATCAAACCCCATTGTAGTAAATCACTCAAGAGCTGCCAGCATGACACTCCTGTCACTCCCAAATGTTACAGTCTTATTATCATATCATTGCATAAGCTAATATCCATCTGTCATAGCTGCAGCTTCCACTAGCCAAAAACTAGAGAGAATTGTTTGTCGGGGTATAAACGTCAGCAGTTTAACGTTACTGTAACTTTTGTCAGGACGGTACATGTAAACGATTATTGTAGAACAATTTTAATCAAGCAACAATTACTGAAATTTTGTTTTTATGTTGGAAATGTGCTACAGTCCGTGTTGTTTCACGAGCGAGCAATTAGCTTCAGCAGCTAGCTGTTAGCGTCAGCTTAATCTGATGTTAACCTGCCTTAACAGTACCTGTAATGTGTTTACAGTTCAAAATTTTCATCATCTTACTTAAACAATACCTGTCTGCTGCTTTATGCATGCTGGTGGTCTTCTTCAGCTCTCCTTGTTGTCACTTCTTCTCAATGCCTTCCATTCATAAGTTTTTAGCCAAAAACAGGTGTTACAGAAAGTTCAGCATGATGCACAAAATTGTGCCACGCACTCCTGCGGTGGAGCTCTTGCAGTAGTAATGACGGGGGCCAGAAATTATGTCTGTGGAGTACTATTTGAATCCAAACTATCTGATGTAACGCAGCTGAACTAAATGAATCATCAGACATCCACACAGCGCTGATTGCTCAGCGACATAACTGCACACTATTAAAAGAAGATTAAATCCACAAGTTTTGTTTAAAGTGGCAAGCCTGACTGATTCACTATTCTAAAAGACGTCATTTTATATTTCCTGCAATCACATTAAAAACTGGGAGTACAATGTTTCTCTCCTGCAGTTCCTCCTTCCAAGCCGTACCTGGAGGTGGACATGACCAGACCTTGGGTAGCGGGGAAGAAGTACACCATCACCTGCGTGGCCCCTGACGCGAAGCCAATGGCTGAGATTACACTATATAAAGGTGAGTTTTCCTTTCAGTTGCATTGAATCTGACGGTGACGGTCGACCCGACAGGCTGGAATGGAGGGCAACAGACGCTTTGTCATCCTGTGCTCCGCGATCTCGAGAGGCCACAGCCAACAGACACACATTTCCAAGTGTGAAATTCAAGTGCAATCGAGAGTTTTGTGGATTCCAGAGTTGAAAGTAACAAAGTCTGTGTGGGAGGAAATAGCCCCGACATTTGAATTTCCAATTTCTGCCGCCTTTACAGTTGCATGTACAGCGAATGTATCACAAGTTCCCCGTTGTTTACAAAAACAACCGCAATTTTCCCACTTTTTGCCTTTACCTCCTGCTCTGCTGTCACACCTATTACTCAGTGCCACGCTGAAATGGGGCGAGATGTGTTCGGGGTCTGTTTTTTTTCTTAGTGTGAGTTTGTTGGTGTGCTGCAGGTACAAAATAATTTCTTTCTTTTGTGTTAAAATGTAATACAGTCTTGTTCCGGTCAAATCTCAAAGATGAATTAAATTTAAAAGGTGCTTTGAGACGGGGCGGTTTTATTAACACCACACATAAACATGTCCGTCACTGCCCGGTATTTTTTCTCGTCCACATCGGGAATAACACGGACGTCTCCGTTTCATGTGAGCAAATTCCAGCACAATTTTCACAGAAATATTTGTGCGCCTTCCTCCTATTGTGTCTTTCAGATGGAGTCGAGCTGACAGGTGCAGAGCCTTTCACGATGTCTGGCTCAGAGGATAAGCTTCTGAACACGCATGCCGAAGTAACGTATGTGTTCAACCTCCTGCCAGACTCATTCTCCTCAGCAGCCTGCTCAATCTCTCCAAGCCCGCCTGTGCTCCTTGTTTCCCCTTGTTTTCACCGCGCACTTATTCTCTGCCTCTGTCTTACTGAGCGCGATGAATTTTTTCTGCACACAGTCAAGTCTTACTTGGCACCGGGAGATTGAATTAGCTTCTGTCAAATGCACAAAATTACATTCCAGCAGCGAGGCGGATCGGATCCTCGCTGGTCCGCCAGGTGCCTATACATTAAACAGGGCCATAGATTACTTTAATCCTGTACGTCTCCTCTGTGTCAAAGATAATAACCTCTTGTCATGTCCTGAGATAACATTGGTGCTGAGGAGCTGTAATGTTGTTCAGCTCGCTCACAGAACAGCCAAGGTCCCAAGCAATATTGATGCTCCTTGCTCATGTTCACGCTGAGAGTTCACAGCAGTGGGCTGTGTGACTGTTACAGTTGTCTTTGCACTGTAGCGTGATATAGAATACATAAAGTGGGGGGAAAGCAAACGAGGCCCACGATGAACGCGCTGTGGCGATGTTTTTTTTTTTCTGTATCCATCACAAAGTTTATTGTTGTAATGTATTGTCACACTGCTCGCGCACGTGACGCGGCACAGTGGTGTACACTGCATAAGTATGGTTCTCAAGGACTCCACTTAAGTACTCAGTTGGGTTCCTTGATTTTTACTTTGTGATTACTGTTTAATGTCTCTTCATAATTACACTCCAAGACATTTGAATAACAGTTGTAAATCCCCACTACATTCTTTTCTATTTAAAAACAAATGGAGAGGACTTTTACCCTCAACAAAGAAACACTTATTTTGCACTGGAAAATCAGAGGTTTGAGCCAAAAATCAAATGAAAACATGTTGATTTATTGGTATTAACAATTTATAAAAGTCATACCAGTGAAGAGAGGAATTTTGCCTGCAGCACTTTTCTTCAGACACTGAGATCTTTACTTTTGGACCTAACATGCACTGATATATATTTATATCATGTGATGTTTTCAGCCCCTCTTGTGCTTCTGTACTTTTACCTTTCAAAGGGTCACCGCTCTGAGCTCTGACAATGGGAGGCAGCTGGCATGTCACGCCAGGAACTCCGCCCTCTTCAAGCCTGTAGAGACCGCGGTGACCATGAGTGTGTTCTGTGAGTGTCTCAGCCTTTCCGCAAACTGACAGTCAACACCCCCTTTATCTACAGAAAAAAAAGAGAGAAAACAGAGGAAGAGAAAAACACACACTCACATATCGGCACACTGAAACGCACAGGAACCCAACCTCAGGGGAGCCCAAGGGTATCCGGCCTCGTGCACTCACTCTGTGTTAGTGGTCTAAGGAGAAACATTCAACCTGAAGGCAAAGTCACACCTACTTCAGAACAACATTCAGCAGGGGGAACCTCGTGAGCATCCAGTTCTCAAGGCAGCCCGCGCTGGACTGATTTTGATGTGTCCAAAAGCAGCAGGCTGCTTCCATCCTCAGTGCTGGCGAGCAAGCGCCAAAAAAAATAATAATAATATACCAACCTGCAATCAAATTTGCATTACTGCGGATTTATCGTTTTATTGGCTAACCGTATTTAGGGCCTCGGTTATTGCCTCAACGTTAACCAAAGCATATAAACCAATTATTAACTAACTCAGATAGATTATGCTGGCGAGGCTTCTGGTACAGAACTCTTAACATCATTATAATAACTTATATGGAAAGCTACGACCACCGTAGTTAATAACAATAAATCCTGCCAAACTAGCACAGCAACATTTGCGCTCATCAGCTCAAATTAAATTTAGAATCCACCGAGGCAGGAAATGAAGGCTGTTTCTGTTGCCTTTTTCTTCTATGCTATTACCACAATGTGTGACATTATGTAATAAAATTGTTGCCGCTGCTCACAAAGGTAAGTTGACACACATGCTGCCTCTGCCTCATCTTGTATCTCATGTTCTTTCTTTTTTTTTTCCCCCTCTCCTTCTTATTTGGCGAGGCAACAATGAGCGCTATCTCTGCTGAACGCTCGCTGTGACACTGCAGCTACAGTAGCTTTCGTATTTTCTACCTTGTTGATCAGCTGAAGTAATTGATTGTTGGGGCCGTAGAGTCTACCCACCTGCTTCTCCCAGGACTAAATCATGTTGTTGATTAAAGTGGAGCAGGGCTGCTGACACGTTCAACAGCCAGCGCTCCCTCCAGCCCGGCTGCCGTATTATCCACAGGCTGACGAGACACCTTAATGTTGTCTCTATCTACGCTTCTCCACATTAGACGCCACCGCCGCTGTTTTAACAATCACCAATAACCGCGAGCGCTGCTCCCCTTCCTCCCTATCTCTCTGCCCTGCATTAAACAACATGAGCTCTCAGCTAAAGTGCTAATGTTGCAGAACTTGGGACCACCGCTGCAGTCTTACTCAGTATGCCAGCCCATCAAAGCCAGCGCGCTGGCCATTTTCAGCCAGCCAGATTGTTAGCAAGGTGGCAATTTGTCATGCTGGCCCAGGGTCTGCAGTCTGCTCTCTGAAACTGATTGCAGCAATAACAAAGGCCCATCCTCTTCTAATTTATTTTACTGCAGATATTTTATTCAAGGAGCCCGTAATTTATTCATATTTCACGTTGCCTTATTACTGTTTGAACATCTGTTATTTTGCTTTATGGACTGGATCCAACTCACTGCTCCCTTAATACTTAATGCTTTCATCAGATCTGGACCTCTTATCCCCACAGTCATGTTGAATGTGACCAATTTATTGGCCCTGTCTCAACAAATACGGATGCTGCTACTCAATTGCCAAGAGTGTTCTCATCCCAGTGCACTTTCTTTTTTATGTTGTCTTATTGACGGACACGCCAGCTCTCTCTCTCTTCCCATCACTGAGTTACGGCTCTGCTCCTCTTAGCTCACCTTTTCTCTCTCGCTTCAGCCCTCTGTACCTTCCCCCTTTTTGTCAAAAGCCTTTTTTTTTAATGTATTTTTGTCTCTCATTTCCTCAGTCCCACCTCAGCCTCCAGTTATTGTGGGTCTGGAGAGGGAGGAAGTCAAGGCGGGGAGAGTGCTTGTCTTGGAGTGTGTGTCTCACAGTGGAAACCCCCTGGCCACTCTCCACTGGACCAAGGTAAAATCTTCTGCACCATCTGCTAAGGAAGCTTTGTAACACACTGTCACACTGGCAAAGAACGAGGCGTTTTACTTTGGAAGTTCGCACCATAAGGATCCCATTCGGAGCAACTGCTGTTGTTCGCCGAGTGCACCATGTGGGAACTTGCAACTATGCAAACGTGCTGTCGCCGTTTTTTGGAGTTTCATGCCGTCGTCTGTCCCTCAGAACGGGGAAGTTCTGTCCACGACTTGGGAGGAGGACAGCGCGGCGCTCAGGTCCAGCAGCGTCCTCCGACTGAAGATCACCCCCGCTGACAACCAGGCAGAGCTGTGCTGTGAAAGCACCAATCTGGTGTCCTTATCGCCTCTGTCTGTCAGCCGCAAAATAACTGTGCTCTGTGAGTGAAAATAATGCTTAATATAGTGCGCAGTGCTGGAGGAACACTCACACAGCCCTGCGAGCACTCACTGATTATGGGTTATTAAAGATATGGACACGAGACAAAGGGAATATAATAAGTCTTACCTCCAAAACCAATTCTTCTGCTGTCCCAGCAAAAAACCCAAATGTTAATATCATTAATGAAACTAATGGTTATTATGGCTGCAGCCCGTATTTCCAAGTGCCTCCAGATGAGAATCATTGTATGCTCTTTCATAGCTGTTACATTAATTTAGCTGAATTGCTTCGATGCACAATCCTGAGGCACTAAAAGCCACACTTTGTGCGACAGTAACGCCCATGCTTAATAGATTATACTTTTGTCTCTGAATATAAAATGTTTGTTTCAGCAACAATAAAACAAATCCAGGATTAATATTCAGCAGCCTTGGCGCATTGAGTCTAACAATAGCCTGATTTCCACTACAGAGTCGGGGAATGTATGTCAGAGCTTTTAAGGCTGGCTGATTGATGCACCTATTTTATGTAGATATGATTAGGATCGGCCTTTCCAGGAGTCTTTTGTAGAAGTGGCTGGAGTTACACCAGTGCCCCTTTCTTCAACAAGCCCCTCCACTCCCCCACCTCCAACCCACCCACCCACCCACTGTGTCCAGGCTGCATCTCTGTTCCTCCCAGTCATCCATTCAGGGATAGGGCTTGATGCCGTTCAGAATTTCTCTGTAGTGGTACCAGTACTGGTACCTTCACCTTAGTGCAGTTTCTGAATGATACTTTAAATACAAAATTTGAGTTTTAAATTTCAGCCTTTCTTTGTTTTTTCTTGAAGCAATTTTCTAACGTAAAAATAAACAACAAATACTTTTCAGTGCTGAAGAAAAGTTGCACACGTGTAACAAGTTCAGTGCCCACCTAAACACTTTTTTCTGCATGCTTTAACCTTGTTCAACATTACAGCCAATCAACTGTCAATATTATCAAATTTTGATCACGAGATCAACTCCAAGGAAGTGAAACCAGAAGGCCAGGCATGTTTCAATGCTGGGTAGTATCGGAGCATTTCGGTCGGTGCAATTAGAGAGCTGAAATTCGGTACCCGTCCTTATTCAGGGATGCTTAAAATGAACCGCTGATGCCTGACTGCGCTCTAGGCACTGGCAGAAGCTGGAGGGCACATAGTAAGACTCACTGGTGTAATATGAATATGCCTCTCATACCGCACAGCACCTGTGTAATTCCGGGCGCCGCGTGCAAAGGCGCCCACAAACGTGTAGCACTCAGCGTCTCATGTTGGATAGGCACAAACACGGCAAAAATTTACACACATGACCCCCCCGCCCCCCCCTCCCCTGCTCAGTCCCCAGCCTTTGTCTTCCCCTAAAGGCTTCATACAACTGCATCACTTTGCCTGCAGCGATTGTACTCAGTCTCCCCCTCTGGTTAAAACGAAGCAGACTTTAGAAACCACAATGAAAACCCCCTGAGAAAACAAGTTGCCACTCAAAGTGATTTTCCCTCTCACCCTTGATACAGCTCTGTGTTTCACATCCAAAAATAGTTGTGCGGCTGCTGTGATCAGAATAGGTAGCTGTTGAATGTGCTATTCATGGGGCGCTATTTTCTCTGACTTGCCTTTGTGTGTTGGCTCATGTATGTGCGCGCCGCGTGTCAGTCGAGCCGGCGCAGCTAAAACTGCTGGGTTCGTTAGTGGCCGTCGAGGGACAGGACTTGGTGCTCACCTGCTGCGCCTCCTCCAGCAACCCCCCCGTCCACATCCGCTGGTGGCTGGGCTCCAAGGAACTCAACACCACTGTTGTCATCACGGAAGAGGTGCGAGCGCACGGGACACAAATTGCACACGGCTGAAATGTGAACTAACTCGGCAGGCGGACAAGCTGGTACGACAACGGCGGACACTCTGTCCTACAACCGGTGGTCGTGCTCATCAACGTCGGCGAAGACCTAAATTCGTGTACAGCCATTGTTATGCTTTCTGGGAACGCCATGCAACAGACATAGTAATGCACCAAAACATCTCCCTTCAGTCTGGCCTGCCCTCAGGGTTCCTGAAACGTCTATTAAAAAGCCTCCCACTTAAACGGAGAGATTTCTCAATATGAAGTTTGACCTCACGTAAATCTCCACACATGAAAGAAAGCAGTACGACCATGAGCAGTCTGTGAATTGGTCTGCCGCAGCTTTGCAAAACGAATTAGTGGATTCCGAAAAGAGTATTGTGCTCCCCTCTGCCGCTCTCCCTCTCTCTTTTTTTGTATGTTAATAAGATCAAAGTGAATAAAAGCTGACACAGAAGATGAGTATTATTAAACAAGCTCTTTATTCATCTGGCAGCAGCATTTCCATTTGATCTTACGGGGAGCACTCAGTGTGCTGCATGTGAGCTTTAATGCATTCGAAACAGCGTGGGGGTAATAAAGACTGACGCTCCTGTCCGGTGTCTTTGTCTCTCTGAGTGTGGCTTTTACAGTAATCACCACAATAATAGCTTTAATAACCAGATGTGCTGCATAGGCATGACCACTATCAGACAGGTGCAAAATGACACTTTGCTCAATTTATAACAGTGTGCAGAGCGGGAGAGTCAGATGAATATGCTTATTTATCACAGACCATGCACAACATCAGTTATTACAGCAGCTAATTTGCCATCTGTATTCGCCAAGACAACCCGGCGATGGTTGTTTTTCTCAGTGATTTTTTTTTCTCTCCCTTCGCTTCCAGCAACTGAGGATGCTCCAGCAAGTCTTCCTCTGCCCCCCCGTTGAACTGTCATGTGGTCCTTGTGTCTGCAGGGCGACAATGGTGGGATGACAACCATATCCAACATGACCCACAGGGTCTCCCGGGAGGAAAACGGGCTGAGGCTCACCTGTGAGGCTTTTAACAAGGGCACACACTTCTCCAAAAGCCAGACCGAAGAACTTAGTGTCTTCTGTGAGTCCAATCAAACCCCAACTTTTTATACCTTCCATAAACAAAGCTGCATCATGATCATGATATTTACAAGAAGGAACTACTTCCTAACTCGGAAACATTTTCACACGTGTAAACACGACTCTAAATGTCAAGAGAAAACCGAGAAGTGATCTTTGACACTGAAGAGTAAACTTGTTTTCTTGTTTTCCACGTTGAAGTTTTGAGTGTGCAATTTTTCTTTTCTTTGATATTTTCGTCTTCGATTAGATCCAAGACAGTTTTGCAAGACATTTATTTTCACCGACACGGACACAAGAGGTCATAGACTCACCAGTTTCTGGTAGACCAAACTTTTTTTTTTTCAGAGACGACAATATTAATTAAAGTTGGTCAGATCTCTTTCATAAAAAATAGCACATTGATTTTTTTTGTTGTTTTAATTTTTGTATAAAAGGGTTGTTTTCTCCCCATTGATGTCATAAATAACTTCCAACCAATCCTAGCATCAGGTATAACTTCATTGTAACAGGATGCTTTTCCTTCCAGAAATAGTCATTTCTATTCAACATCTGACCACTTAAGTGTAAAAATTCAGTGTTATGGTACCCATGTAGAATTCCTGATCACAATACTGTTTCTAGGCTTTTAATAGAATAGAATACAGTTATAAAGAAACATTCAATCTCTGCCTGCTTCTGCTTCATTCGACATCTAGCAGCATGTCAATCATTCCAACCACCTTGATGTGTGATTTTGGCAGGAAAATCAAAAATTTCTTTGTAAATTTTCAACTCAAACAATGTAGAACCGGTGGCGGCTCTTGCAACAGTATAAACGACAAGCCTGTCAAAAATAGTAAAAATATACAATGACATCTTCCAACTGTCATGTCACCTTTTGTACTAGATCCCCCTCAAAAAGTCTGGCTCGAAACGCCACCTGAAGACGTCCCCCTCAGTTCGGGGACCACAGTCCGCCTTGTCTGTTTTTCCACTGGAGGGAATCCCACAGGGACTCTGACGTGGTACAAGGTGAGAGTGTGCACGTGTCTCTGTATGACTGTGTTGTATGATTTGTGTGGACCTGCTGCTACTGTGTACCCTTCCTTCCTTCCTTCTCTCCTTCCTCCCCTCTCAATATAGAACGGAAGGACGGTGACGGATGCGCTGAGGCAGACAGCCTTTGATATGGGTGTAGCTCGAGAACTGATCCTCGTCCTGACGGCGAGTGACAACCTGGCAACCTACCGCTGCGATGCCACAAACGAGACAAAGAAGAGAATCTCCGCTCAAGCGAAGCTCCTGGTTTATTGTGAGTAAGACAGACGTAAAGACACCGTTTGACCTTTTGTTTCAGTCGAACGCGGAATGTGCAAGATCAGATAAGTGGATTTGACATCAAGCCGATGACACCGATTTTTTTTTTTGCCTCGGCATTCTATCCTCTTCGTCTTGATCCAATCTTTGAGTTAAGATGGGATCTTTATTGTTTACGCCTTGGTTCTCCAGTTACAGCGATAAGTATGAAGATCACTGTCAAGCAGAGGGTGCTGCGCATTGGCCAGGTGCTGAATCTGGACTGCTACGCTGGAAGCAGCTTCCCTCAGGCCAGCGTCTCCTGGAGTCTGGGCTCTCTCAGGTTTTATGCCGAGCGGAACTAAACTCAGCAGATGATGCAGAACTGTCCTGCAAAACTATAAAGCCACTTCACTGTTCAAAGCAGTTTGTATGACAGATGTTTTAACCTGTTACATGCATGATATCTCTCTGAACTCGAAATCCCTCAGCTGACTGGCTCTGCCGGATGGGATTTGCATTGTAGGTTCCGAGGGGATGAGCAGGCAGCCAGGAAGGCTCAGTTCGGTGGAGTTTCAGTGCATAGCTCCCTCTCCCTGAATCTGAGCTCACAGTATCACAACCAGAAGGTCATTTGCCAGGCCTACAGCCCCGTGCTGGCAGAGGGGGCCAACACATTCTTCCAGCTGAATGTGCTGTGTGAGTACGGAGGGTGAATCGTTGGTTCGTTTCTTTGTTCTCGGTTGTTGTTTTTTTTCCCTTCCCTCTTTGCAGTGACCGACCAAGATAAGGTTATTTGCATAACTCTTAAACGCTGTATAATGATGATCAATAATGGCGTATGAAAAAAAAATGCTCCACTGGTGTACTTCTGGCATGTGTGTCTGTGTGGGGCTTTTTGTTTACTGGAAACCTTTGTTGTGATTTGTGGGTCTGTTGAGCTTTGCGGCAGTGTGTCCTAATTGTGCATTTGCTTTGCTGCACGGCCATGTTTGTCTTTGATGCCATTTCACAGGCAGCAGCCAGCCACTGCTTCAAAGCGTGCTACTGTGTATGAGCATGAAGGAATGTCACTGTGTGTTTGTGCAGAGCTGCAGTTGGACAACAGTACTGTCACTCGTTGTTTTAATGCCTGTCCCTCTCCCTCCCGCGCTGCCTTACTCCCCCGTCGTCTGAGTGTGTGAAGTTGGTTAGATCTGGGTTTATTGGTGGGATGTCGACTTTCTACTGGTCTGACTCTCATTAGTGTCTCTTCGTCCTTTCATGCTCAACATGTTTTGTGTGTCTTTTTTGCTCACTTTTGCTGGTTGTACTCATTTGGTGGGGCAGAGTTTAAATCCAGTTACCCCTTATTTTATATATAGATATTTTTGGAGTACATCCAAATCACTGGAGCTGCATTTTTGTGCTGCTTCTGCGTCAGACCCACCAGAATTCAGCCCAGATCAGCCAACAGTGGTCCAGGTGGTGGAGGACGACATGGCAACCATCCCACTGCTGGTCTCAGCTAACCCAGAGGAGGTCTCCTGCATTTGGCTGCACCACGGGGAGAGGCTGGTCAAAGGTGATGCGGGGCTGTGTGATGGCTCTATAAACCAGGTCCTAGTTGAGCTGAGCCAGCAAGTAAGCACTCAGCTCTGCCATTCAGGGTCTGAATAAAACATGGCAGGTTAGCCAGCGTGGGACCCTGCCAAATGTGATTCTCATTACGGCTCTAATGTATGCAGTCTAAATGAGGATTGCTGTCTCCCTGAATACAACACAACGGCTCTAAACCCGGCTCCCCCTCCAGGCCAGTGTCGTCAGAGCCCTGCTGCACCCACTCCCCTTTTTGTTAACTCTCTTAGCTTCATTATACACAGCTGACACCAGAAAATGACTGTATCTTGAATGCGGAAGCCCACCTATCACATTTTGCTGTGCGCTGTGGTACAGAAGGTGTCTCTCACGCAGCCTATTGTTGGCTTGATGTGGGAATCCAGCCAGACCAATCAATAATGCAGGATTAGATGTCACTTGGAGACCAGTGGCCAGAGGACATGCAGTTGATGAGCATGTAATGAATACTTAATTTACCATTTGTGTGTGTGTGTCTGTGTGTGTGTGTGGGTGTGTGTGGGTGTGGGTGTGTGTTGTGTATTGTATAGAGGGCGATCTGCAGCACGACCACTCACTGGAGATCAAGA
>JAUESE010000010.1:705082-716301 GCA_032274725.1 Malacoctenus triangulatus
GTGTGTGTGGGTGTGGGTGTGTGTTGTGTATTGTATAGAGGGCGATCTGCAGCACGACCACTCACTGGAGATCAAGAATGTGACGAGGAAAGATGCGGGAGTTTACACTGTCAAGTGTGCAAATGATGAAGGCGTCAATCAGGTCTCCATCACGCTGACTGTTCATTGTAAGAACCTTCACTCAGACGCTGAGCGGGGCGACACCTGCATCTGTTCACCTACACACTCATTCATCATTTGCTCGTTATCAACGCTTATTTTACGAAATTGCGACAAAAAACGAGGTATAATGTCAGGACCCTGCAGTGCTTATTGAAGGAAATATGACTAAAGTGATAACAATGATATCGTTTTTTTTTTTCTTTTTTACAATCATGACCTGCCTTTTAAAATGTGTCTATTTTTGTGAGGTATTCCGTGCCACATTTCCAGGAGTACCTGTGGGCCTTGTGGGTCACAAGTCAGTCACATCATTTATCTCTTCTGAAAAGCCGCTTTCCTTTGAAGAAGTGAAAATGAGCCGAGTTTCTTTCGATGATAATTTTCAATTACGATCCATGAATACGAATCCGTCGAGCGCTAACAGCATGATTTTGAACGGAGCTGCTCAGAGCTCGGGCTGTCAGAGCATCAGCAGACTGCTGACAACAACACTGACTATCAGAGCCCCAACGCCAACCTCGCCTCCATCATTAGGCCTCCACGCGAGCCTGTCCACCACCTCCACTGCAGCCCGGGGCCCAGCCTCCAGCTCCAGGCCCTCTGCTCCAATACTGATGATTTAATAATAGGCGTGTTGGAAATGTAGGTCTGCCTGATTCACCAAAGCCCATGGTACATGCCTAATGGATTCTGCCATCCTGATCTGACTGGGCTTGACAGTTGTAGATATTCATTATGTATGGAGGATTGTAATAGCTTTTATGTGTGGCGGTGTAGCCCACTTAACAATGTCGGTCTTGGTTAGGAGGGCAACATGGGTGGATCCGAGGAACCCAGAGGTCTGCGTCTTGCTGGTGTTTTCCACCAATGTTCTTCAGAAGTGAACATAAGTTTCGACAAGTAAGCGCTAATGGCCTTCCTGTTGCAAGAATATGACACCCATGGGAAGTGGAAAAAAGCTTGAGGGCCAGAGGGTGGAAAAAAAAAGGGGGTGATGTAGTCGGGAGTGAGAGATGATTTTAAGAATAGATGGATGAAGAGAAGGATTTTGGGACGAAGGATGGGTCAATCTAAATCCGAATTCACTTCTGTCGGGGGTCTTCACGGGTCACAGAAACTATTTTCCCAATTTTTTCGAACAAGTTTGTCCACTACGCTCTCACATATAGAAAAAGTTAATTGCATTTGATCCAAGGCAGCAGAGGCTGATTACGGGGTTATGAACATTTTCAGAAGCAAACAAGTGTAACAGTAATTACAGCAATGCAGCATGCCGTTTTAATGGATCGCTCAACCGTTTGTCCCAGGCTGACATCGGTCTTGCTTTAATTGTCTCTTTTGTCTTTTTAACTCTTAGATGCTCCCGGCGTCAGAGCGGAGAAAGACCCCGTGTTTGTAAACTTGGGGGAAACAGCGGACCTGATATGTGTGGCAGATGCCAGACCCATCATATCCGACATGTTCTCCTGGAAATGGCTGGTGAGAGATACAAACAGGACTAAAGAAAAACAATCTCCCCTTGAGTTGTTTTTCAGCTGTCCGGCTTTCTTTCTGTTTTTCTGTCCATTCTTACCTCCCTGTTTATCACTGGCCTTTGTAAAGGCACAGATGCACCATATTTCACTGGCTCTAACTATCCTTCCAGCTCACCTCTTCCTGCTCCACACGCAGCCCAAATCCAGAAAAATAGCTTTCATTACTGCGGCGTGACTAAAGGGCACATTTGTCAATGTGGCGTGGTCGCTGTATCTACTGATGGTTTCTCCGGTCTAACCCACCCCCTGGCTGTAGAGTGGGTCCTGTTTCCACCGCGCACGGCCCCTCCTCCTCCTCCCCTTCCCTTTGGTTCTCCAGCCTCTGGCATTATCTTTCTTTGTCCTGAGAGTGTGTTCCATCGAACGCCCTTTCCGTCGCGGCCAGGCGCTCGTTCATAGCTCGACTTTCCCCTTTACGCCTGTCTCGCTCTCACGCAGCAGAGCAGGTAGGCAAGCCGTCACCGGAAGGAAGAGGGGGGTGCGCGGTGAGGGATGGGGGCTGTCCTCTGCTTATTAACCCTCGCTCTGTCTTCCAGGGAGAAGGGGAGGTAGAGATGGGAGAGGAGTCCCAGGAAGATGAATCAGGCCTTCTCACCATCCATGAAGTGACGCGGGCGCACGCCGGGCTCTACCAGTGCACGGCCGACAACGGCATCGGGCTCACTGCCAGTGTAAACATGCAGCTGGTGGTGCAATGTGAGCTTGTTGTATTTATATTCAGTGTCAGAGGGGGGAACATAACATTCCCACGGACGTATTTTTGTGAGAACATATACATATTTGTTACCTGTCAATAAACAGACATTCACTCTTGCACTGTGTCTGGTTTCTGCACGAATAACCCGCATGACCATCTCGTCTTGTTTAGTCAAACCAGAGCTTCGAAAAGGACCCCAATGGAGGAAGGTTGCAAGTCGAGGGGACGGCACCACGACGGCTGAGGTGGTGTGTCAGGCAGAGGGCATCCCGCGCGTCGACTTCACCTGGGAAAAGAAAGGCGTCCGCATGGATTTTGCAAACCCGAGGTCAGGATGTAGCATTTTGCCTTGATACTCAATTGTAAGCATTTGTTTACATATTGATTTGTTCTCACAGCGACATTGGATTCAAACCAAACACAATGTAGTGTTTTTCCATCCCTTGGTATTTCACCACTAAATCCAAATTGAGTCCATTCCGGCTTTCCACTATGCTAATACCTGTTTAATACGTCTTTGATGTGCGAAATTGGGTGACACGGAGCGATCCGTGGGACATCACAGTCCCCGCTGTCTGTCTGCTCAGGGCCCGTCTTCCCTCCGTGTGCTTGCATGTGGGTGTGCATACATTTGTGCCGTAGGTATGAGGAGCAGACGGTGAGGGAGGGCTCCTTCCACACCAGCACAGTTCGCGTGGTGAATGTGAGCGCCATTCTGGACTACGCTGTCTTCAGCTGCACGGCTCGCAACTCACTTGGGGAAGACAAGCTCGACATCCAGCTCGTCAGCACAAGTACTGCATCTACAGACTCCTGGCTTTTTTTGTACATGGGTGTGTGTGTGTGTGTGTGTGTGTGTGGGGGGGGGGGGGTGACTGTGGGGGCTCCCTACAAGAAAAAAAAAAACACTTTATCTTTGAAGGATTATAATTTAAAAAATCACACAGGGCTTTCTGAGACATTTACCTTCGTTAAAGTTTAATCTTTAACTTCCAAATGTTCATAGTTTGCTTGTCTGGCCACCAAAAAAACTGTGTGGTTTGCTCTCATGACCACACAAGAGGGGCCAATCAAGAACGATTGGAAAGTTAAGCGTCTAACATGTTCATACATATAAAGTGGCATTCTTAAAAGTCAATTATCTCGTAGAACAGTGTGTGTGTACACCAGTAATCACACCACTTAGTGTATTTCGCAGCTCCATTCCGGTATTCTGGAGGCTTTTCACCCCCTAGTGGACAAAGCTCCCCCCCTTTGGCTGCTTCAGATAAACTGAAATCGCTAAAAGCTAGTGACCAGTGACCAACATGGCGTGTTGGGATTATGTTTATGACACAGCTGCATATTGGCCACTAAATCTGGTTTAGTTGTAGCTTGGCAGCATTTCGGAATAACCGAGCCCATGTTGCCTTGTCCAAACCAAAGTTTATCCCCCTTTTTCCAGCGACGTTCCAGTAATCTGCAAAGGGGTCATTGAACATCTAAATTTCTGTAAACTGGGCGGAGTAGTTACTCTTGAGTCGGCCTTTCAAGTCAACTCAGTCCGTTGCTTTATCTCTGGCTTATCGCTTGGCCCGCAGCGCTGCTTCACGTTTGCCTCGGATAATGCTGCAGCGACACGCTTTTACTCTGCTGCCACGTTTCGACTCTTCTACCTTTAAGCGACCAGTGTATCTGTGCGAAAAAGCACCATTATCAACGCCGTCCAGCTCTCAGCGCGAGCCCTCAGTCATCATTGGAGGCATTTAATGTTTACTCTCAACACCATAAAGTACAATCCAATATTGGCCCTGTTTTTTTCCCCAGTCAATTTTCTTTTTTAGAGCTGTGAATATTCATAATTAATCTGACGCAGTGATAATAAATTTTATATGCTCCCTTATCACTTTCAGGCCCGAGAGGAAAAGAGTGAGGGTGTTTTTTTTTTCTTAGCATGGTGCATTTTGGATTTGAAGAGGACAAGATCCAAATAAGGCTGACCTTTATGCCCTGGAATCTTATGAGTGGAGCTGATAGTGGGAATTATTTACTTTGCAAACTGGGCTGCTGCCTGGAGCCACAGACGAGGAGTGTATCTCCTTCTTATGTTGCTGCTCAACTATCTCTCTCCTCCTCCTCCTCCTCCTCCTCCTGCTCCCCTCGACTATCTCTTCCTCTGCCCCCGAAACCACCCTCCTCTTTTTTTTTCCCTCCCTATGCTCCAAATGCAAAATAATCCACTTTCTCCTCGCTACCCTGACAGAAGTAGCGTCTTGTGCTGGACTGAAGGCCGCCACGGCCTCTTTTGATCTTTGTTCACAATATTGATACTAATCAAGAAGCTTCATCCTTCATTGCGGAGCTTTGGTCGGACAAACCGGACAAAATCAGCCACTTTGTTCCGACGGGGATCAGTAAAAGCTCCGTCTGTGTTTTCCTGACCATTTTATACAACAAAGCGCAACCTTAAGCAAGAGAAAATGAGGAATGATGCAAACATGCAAAGTGGCTGCTGTCGAAAAGAGAAAAAAAAAAGACCCCGTTTCTTAAAAAGATGAGAGACGTAGAGGTAAAGGAAGAGAAATGGAAGCTCTCAAAGCTCGCCGACATGTTTTGATCATAGTGATCATCCGTGTTCCCTGATTACATTTCATTCGCTGTTTTTCAATATTTATCATTGCCTTGCTCATTAAATGCACCACACTCCTATTATGATACTTGAAACGATGTGTTATGAGTCACAGCCTGAAATCATACAATTATACAACAAAAAAAAGTCCACCCCCAAGTCATTTTCCCTGGAGGTAGACTGTTATTACCAGTCCTTCTGACACATATATCTCACCAAAATAATTTTGTTTTCAGACGCCGCTGTGTGTAATGGGAAAAAGTGAGAATATCTCTAATCATTTTTCCCCCTTCCTTTTCTTCTGCTATAAAGAAGAACATCAGCTCTCCTCGCTCACTTAATAATATAATTTCGTCCCTAACAGCTTCGTGGCAGGGTGGGAGGCCTCGGGAAGGCACGAGCCCACAGAAAGCGGGGCCTTGTGTGTGATTTCAGTCTGCAAATATAATCACCCGACTATATAATGGCGCTTACCTCCATTTCTTAGCACCTGAAGCCTTTTCAAATAGTCCCCTGTTGACTGAAGGTGTTCAGCTCTCGCAGAGAGTCGAGAACATGTTTGCTTTTTT
This sequence comes from Malacoctenus triangulatus, assembly GCA_032274725.1. NCBI lineage: Eukaryota > Metazoa > Chordata > Actinopteri > Blenniiformes > Labrisomidae > Malacoctenus > Malacoctenus triangulatus. The sequence goes on from JAUESE010000010.1 coordinate 710,654, forward strand.
TCTTCCTCCTCCTCCTCTCCACACTTCTCCTCTTTTCTTCCTGCCTTCAGGCCACCCAGATCCTCCCTCGTCGTTTCGCCAACTCTCCGTCACCCACGACGCCGTCACCCTGGAGTGGATCCCCGGCTTCAATGGCGGCCGGCAGCAGAGATTCCGTGTCAGGTGTGAAACCGAGGAAAGTTTTTCTGATCAAACAGAGCCGCGTTTCTCAGCGTCACATTCATTGTGGTTCTGTGGTTGACAGATACCGCTGGGATCAGTCGGTCAGCTACATGTACGTGGACGTTTTCCCTCCCAGTGCGACGGACTTCACTGTCACTGGTCTCCTGCCTGCAACCACCTACAACTTCTCCCTCAATGCCCTCAATGCAATAGGAGAGAGTGGCTACGCTGACAACAATGCAATACTGACAATCACCACCAAGGGTCAGTTTGGAGTAACCCCAGCTGTGACACTGACAGGACTGAGCAGTCAAGTCTTCAGGGAGTCAGCAGTATAATGATCATGAGCACTATGAGGTGTGGGTGCATGTTGCTGTTGTCCTTTTGTTTCCCTGTGTAGAGACACCAGAGCCTGAAGACGTCCTATCAGATGGAGGCTCAGTTCCACAGAGTAAGTCTCTTACCACGGCTCCCTGGAAATAAAAAAAAGCTCTTAAGGGCAGTTGGAAATTGCTGTTTACACAGCAGCTAGCTTGATTTGGCTAAATCATGCTAATGTATGCACCTCCAAGGCTGGCAATGTTTGCTCTACAAGAGTAGTGGTTGTCATGGCGCCCACTCATACTTTCCCAGCGCCTCTAGTTTTTAATCAATAAAGACAACTGAGAGACTGTTCGGGTCTGTCTTGGTTAGTTCTGATCTCCACTAAATTTTCATAATAATTTTCATAACAGCCCATTGAGCCAATGTGTCCAATGTTAGGTGTGAGTGGGCTGCGGGCTTATCTGACCGTGGTGTTCACGGTGGTGTTCGGAGTCGTGCTGGTGTTGAATTCGCTGGGCTGCTTCTTCGGACTGAGGTGGAGAAGGAGTCGCGGCCGGACAGGTAACCATAATTATCTTTTTATCTGTGGATGTGAGCGGGTCTCTTCCACCACTTTCTGTCATTGTAATGTTCTGGATCCTCAACAAAACTCTAAAGAGATTACTCTGAGCCATGATGCAATTGTCAGCTCAGCATCTCACTCTCCCCTCATCTCTCCATATCCCTCTTTCTATTCGTCTGTCCTGTCTCCTCTCCTTTTGCTCATTCTCTAAGCCTCTACCTCCCACCACATTCATCCTTCAAAGCTGTCACTACTGCGTTTCATCCATATCTTTTATCTCATTTGCTAGCTTTATGTCCTTCCTCTATCTCTCCTCTTGTCTCTTTCTATTTGTTCCCCAGTCTGACTGTCAAGGTCTCCCTCTCAATCTTTTACTTTTTATTCGTCACCTTCCTCTGCCCTCTGCTTTTAACATAGATGTTTGTTTTGGGTCTTTTTCCACAGCTTACCTGTCCCCCCCCTATTCACGCTCACTCTCCGGCCTTTTTATTGCTCTGATTAGTTTCGGTGTCTGCGATATGGTGCTCCCCTCTCCAAGTTCTAATAATACCGACATTAAGCCTCTTTCCTCCTGTTTCTGCACTCGCAGCAGGGAACACCGAGGGCAGCGTGTCGGCTGGGAAGAAGAGCGAGGGCGAGCGGTAGGTTAAAGCCCTGAAGTTGAAGTAATAAAGATACACACGTCAAATTTGTCCAAGTAAGTCTGAGAGGCGGTCCGTTCCGAGATCCAGAGGTGAAAAGTTGCCAGCAGACAGGCACAAGAAGCTTCTGTCAATATCCATCTGTAACAGTGTCGTCAAATCACGCAACACAATCATGCAGATCATAGGAATATGAAACAAAGAACGCTGAAGATTAATATGCAAGTAGGTAACTGTTTTTTTTGTCCGTCTGCAAACACGCTGGACACTAATCACGAGAAATTGCATGGACCTAAATGTTGCAGATTATTAAAAGAGAAAAAAAATACAATCTGATTCCTCCTTGCAGGTCAAGCCAATCAACTGTAACAAACCCCAATAAGTACGAGAGCAGAGAAAAGATCAACGCCGCAGCCCAGCGCACCCTCCTTGTTGACTCGGGATCTGAGGCGGGCAGCAATGCCTACGAGAGCTACGCGGTGGTGAGAACTGCAGAGAGGAGGGGGGGAGGGAGGGAGGGGGAGGATGAGAAAAAGGGCAATTGGAAAAATATGCAGGGACACAGAAAAGGTTGAGTAAACAGATGAGGGGAGGAAAGAGGTTAGGCGGAGGGTAAAGGGATCTGGCAGGAGAGGAAGTGGAGAATTCAGCCATAACAGGCGAAATGGATAGATAAACTAATGAAACCTTTAGCTGTGCACAGAGATGGAACATAGATCAATACCTCACAATTAGCATTCAAAATACACATCGATCTCGGAGAAATTATCATTTTGTACTTTAAAAAGGCCAACGAGGATTTGAACCTTGAAGAAAACTATTTAGTGAAGTGAAAAAAAAATCAGATAAGACTCTGCTGTCGGAAGACGATGATTCTTGTAATACCCATCGAGGCAGAATTCACCTCACCTCTAATTTACCTATGAATATTATTCAACGAGAGCAGTCGAGGTAAAAACCTTGAGAGGAAATACTTTGGATTTTACTCAACTTTTTGATGCAAGACGACCTACAAAAATGTGATTATGAGTTACCGTCTGTATCAATAATACTCTAAATACATCACATTCTTCACTCTAAAGAAAACTAGCTCAAATTTGCTCTTCAGGAAATGTAAATAAAGACAGTTCCCAGCGTTTCTCTTTGCCTCTGTTGTTTTGCGGAGGAAAGAGGAGTTCATCACATAATCAGATTGTCTTTAGTTTTAAAAAAAAAAATACAAATGAATTCAGTCGTTTCAGTGGAAACTCAAGGCTTCTCAGCGATCACTTACCTCCAACGAGAAGCCCTGTTAACGTTTCTGCCTCGACCATTCACACACTGGCGATTTTATTTTTTTGTGTGAATAAATGTGATGAATGTGTGATAAAGAATGCAACCAGAATCAGATGCAAAACCAGACAGACGGGATCAATATTTCCAGTGCATCAGTTGTAAGTATTAGATTTCGACTTCAAAGTAAAAGCCTTGAACTCTCGCCCCTCAACAAAAGTCATTCTGAGAGAAAGTTGACGGTAAATGGGCTCCACTTATACGGCTCTTTTCAACTGCAATCAGCAGTTCCCCAAGTGCTTAACACTGTAATTCATTCACCCGTTCACACACCAGTGGTGGGCGCTGCCATGCACGGCGCTCACGCACACCACTGGGAGCCATTTGAAGTTCATTGTGTTGCTCAAGGACACTGTGACACGAGGACAGGGTGAAGTGGGGGCTTGAACCGCCGACCTTTGGATTGAAAGTTAACCAACTCGAGCAGCTTCGTCTCGGTTGTCCCGCGATGGTAATATTTTTTCACCGTGGTAAATGATAGCCGGGCATTCAACCACAGACTGACTTTGGTGCGATACAATGTCTGTGAGTCTACAGTTAATAGTGAGAGCTTCAGTAGTGATGTGTGACAGGTGACATTTCTGCTTTGCTTGGATTGTCGGATACAACTTTTGTTGTGTTTTGTTGTGTTTTGTTGTCTATTGAAGCTGCTATAGTCACTATGAGGGAGAGTGATATTTTATGTCCTTGGCAATAAAAGCTGTATGGACGAGGAGGGCGCGCTTAGACTAAAGGGGGGGGGGGGCAATACCCTTCCATTCTAACGGATAAAACCCTGCATGCAATCCTGTTCCGTACATGTTTAAAGTATCAATTACTTAATCGAATATCTAATGAAGTTCAAAAACATTCAATGTCAGGCCTGCATGCATCACTACTCTTTTGTGGGGAAAAAAACAAGCACTCTGATGAACTCCCTCCCAGCGTGGCCATTGTGGCAGTGAAACACATGTGGGAAAGCCATTTGATTGCAGGACTATGAGGTAAGAGCAAAGCTGATGTTATCTTTTGTATCCCAAATTTCAGGACGGCTCCCATCATTTTTACTACCCTGTCGGTGACTACCTGCCGCCTGTCGGGCCTCACCCGGAGGAAGCACGCAATCTGGGTGAGACACAAACAGCCTCCAAGTAAACAAGGCAACAGAACACGCAGTCCAAAATGTGTACCAAGTGTCAATGTCTGTCCCTGTTTGTGCTCGTGGCCAAATGTCATTAGCAAAATATTGAACTCTGAGCCATATTCATGTTGTGTGTCTCTCCATGTGATGTCAAAACCCTCCCCCGCAGACTCTGAGAGCCGGTTGTATGAAGACGTAAGAGACGAGGGTCCGCCTCACAGCGTTCCCCCTTCCTCCTTTCCTTCCCCTCCATTTTTGTTCGACCGCCAACTGCCACAACAAAGGAGCGAGTGGAAATCACCATACCTCTCCCAGGTCTATAAATAAAACCCCAAATTATGAGCGCAGATGTTAACTCATATGTGATTTACACTCGTTGGCGTTACAATTAGGCTGTAACAGATCAGATGAGAGACTGGTGGCTTTAAAAGGTGCCTGTGTGACTGAGATGCAATCTTTCTCTCTGCAGGGTACCGACAGACTGAGGCAGTTTGTGGATGCTCAACAACCGCGGAGAGATTCAGATCTTCCCTTTGAACTACGTGGAGAGTTAGTTTAGAAAGAGACTTTAAGGTCAAACTCATACACGGTGGCAGGGCTTGTGCATCAATAGTCATTAAGTATAGTTTTGTCAGGCTGAAATTCGGCGCCGCGTCGCTAATTTATTTATTTTCAACTATATCCCGGGAGTCACCTTGAATGAACCCCTCAAGAGCAGAATTGAACTGAAATGCCAGATAAGATGGTATTTAGCTTTTCGAGTGTTCTGACTTCAGAAGTGTTTTAACATTTTCCTCCAAGGATGAAGTTGACCTGCAACACAAAACACGACGACAAACCGAAGGTGCGCGAGAGATGCTCGAAGGAATCGCGGCGCGATCTGTAAACAAAACAATAAGATTTAAAAGCCTTAATAACCTCACGCAATCACGACCATCAGAATGATGTCTCCACTTTAGGTTAGAGAGAGGGCTTTAATGTGTTCCTTTTGATTAGGTAATTCCAGAAAAACATTACTTTATCTTTACACTCCAAAAGGAACTATTCTGTGTATCGACTCAACAAATGCATCATCACAGCGAGAAAGTAGAAGAAAAGCACGATCGGATGTTTGTAAACTTTTATTCAAGAAATGGTCGGTTGGGAGTTTTAATAAGATCAATATTATGTGCAAAATATGTAACAAAGAATATGGATATCACTAAATAATTCAAGTGTTCTGTGTAACTTAAATACAAAACATGTAGTAGAAAACATGGGCGAGCTGTTTATTGGTTATTCTGTTTATTGGCCCATGATATTTTATCAAGCATTTCACTCATCTTGCACAATGTATGTGAAAGTATTTTACACAAAAACGACTCAATTGTTTCCTATTTCAAATGTATAAATGAAGTTAAAACATAATATCTCTATCCACTCATTGATTTCTTCATCCCCCCCCCAAGACTGCTTCAGTTGATCACGATGTCATAGAGTCTGATTGATTTTGTGAAAGTTTTAATCA
>JAUESE010000010.1:767774-778953 GCA_032274725.1 Malacoctenus triangulatus
TGATTGGTTTAATTAACTCGTGTTTTGTCATTCTTATACATGGCTTTTATCGCACTCTTTCATCACACTTAATGTTTTCATGATCTCTCTCTCTTTCTCTCTCTCTCTCTCTGTCTCTCTCTCTCTCTCTCTCTCCAAAGCTGCCAAATGTCACGCAAACAGCCACTACGAGCTTTGTGGCAGTGGCTGTCCTGCCACTTGTGCTGACCCTGATGCTCCCTCCAAATGCAAGCGTCCCTGCGTGGAGACCTGCACCTGTAATCCGGGCTTTGTCTTAAGCGGGGATAAATGTGTGCCCTCTGCTGAGTGCGGCTGTACTCACGAGGGTCGATACATACCTGCTGGGGAGTCCTTCTGGGCTGACAACAACTGCCGGCAACTGTGTAAATGCGTTGATGGAGGCGGACGCGTCGAGTGCCAGGAGAAGGGCTGTGGAGCGGGGACGCAGTGCCTGGTCGTCGACGGCATCCGAAAGTGCCAGGCAACCTCCTCCAGTACCTGCTCGGCCACGGGCGATCCACATTACTTGACCTTTGACAGGAAGAAGTTTGACTTCCAGGGCACTTGTGTGTACCAGCTCGCTGCACTTTGCTCCAAGAACACAGATTTAGTGCCCTTCCAAGTACAGGTGCAGAATGATCACCGGGGCAACAAGGCGGTTTCCTACACCAAGTTAGTGCAGATCAATGTGTACTCCGTCAGCATCGTCATAACAAAGACACACAAGGGCCGAATCTTGGTAAGCACTCAGTGTTGATTCAGTCACAGGTAATTTATGGAATCATATGTGGTGATTAAGTAAATATTTCAACCTTGCATCAAATAAGCGCTTTGTGTTTGCTTCAGATAAATAATGGCCTTGTCAACCTGCCGGTCAAGCTCGCCGAAGAAAAAGTCAGTGTGCTGAAGAGTGGCTGGTACGCTGTTGTCACCACCGATTTTGGCCTCAGAGTCATGTTCAACTGGGAAAGCTCCTTGTTTGTGACGCTCCCAAGCAACTACATGGGAGCCGTTTGTGGCCTCTGCGGCAACTACAATGGCAATGCAGGGGACGACCTCATCCCAAGGAACGGTCACGAGCCTGTCCGCGGGTCCGACTTCGGCTCCAGCTGGCGAGTGGATGAGATCCCGGGTTGCGTGGACGGCTGCAAAGGGACGTGTCCAAGCTGTGACATCAACGAGAAGGTCAAATATGAAAAGAGCGATTATTGCGGTGTGATAAGCGACCCCAAAGGGCCGTTCAGAGATTGCCATGCAAAGGTGGATCCCGCTGTCTTCTTTGAAGACTGTGTGTACGACGTGTGCTTGTATAAGGGCAGAAAGGATGTGCTGTGTCAGGCCATTACAGCATACATGTCTGCCTGCCAGGATGTTGGGGCCAAAGTGTACAGCTGGCGAGCCAGTCAGTTCTGCGGTGAGAAATGCCTTCTATATATCAGTGTAGTGCGCATACTTAATTGTTTCCTTCCTTTATTTCATAATATATATTCAAAAAAACCCATTCTCTCTGTGGTTTATCTCCCATTGTGCAGCTGTAAAATGTCCCGTCCACAGCCACTATGAAAGTTGTGCCACCGGCTGCCCAGCCACTTGCCAGAGTCTGTCTCTCCCACTGAGCTGCTCCGCCTTCTGTCAGGAGGGATGTGTCTGTGACGAGGGCTACATCCTCAGCGGCTCCTCCTGCGTTCCCTTGTCTCAGTGCGGCTGCCTGTACGACGATCGTTACTACCCGGTCGGCCAGATCTTTTATCCCGATGGGAAGTGTCAGGGGGAGTGCAAGTGTGCACAGGATGGGGAGGTAAAGAGAACAAAGGACGCTGCACTGCACAGATGCAGTACATGTTGGGTTGTGACCCACAGCAAGTGATATTTTTTCTAAATTATATATTCAATTTGTGTCATGTTTTTTGAAAAATAACAAATTGTATGAACTGTCTCTCCCAGGTTGATTGCAAGCCGTTTTCATGCGGCCCACATGAGGAGTGTAAATTAGCAAACGGCGTCCAGAAGTGTCACCCTGTTGGTGAGGGTGTGTGTAAAGCCTCTGGTGACCCCCATTACCGCTCCTTCGACGGGAGGAAATTTGATTTCCAGGGCACTTGTACCTACACGCTCTCAAAGAGCTGTGGGGTCGAAGGCACCCACCTGGTTCCCTTCTCGGTTCAGGTGGAGAACGTGCAGTGGGACCGGAGGAAGAACAAAAAAGTCTCAGTCGCCAAACTGGTGGCAGTGCAGGTTTATGGGGACACCTTCATCTTGAGGAGCAACATGCGTGGGGTGCTGGTGAGCAGCTGCACTCCGTCTTTACTTGGGATGAGCCTTGGTTTTGACAAATACTGGCCGCTGCAGACCAGTTAACAGCCTGCCAAAGTTACAGTTTAAGAGATGAGCTGACCCAGTGGTTCAAGCTAATAAAAAACAGCTCATGATGTACTCGTTCAGATCTTTATTTTGCTTATTTTACTCATTATACATCAAAATATTCCCTTGCTGCTTGTTGCTGTTTATCTTAAATAACAACAGGTGTCATGATTTGTGGTGTTTATTTTACCTGTCAGGCTTGATATTGTCATAACCAATTAGTGTATTTGCTTCATTGTGTTATTTTGTGATTGACATGTTGACAGACTTCTCTAACTGTGTCTTTGTTTTTGTTGGCGAGCCTTTGTTGCTTTTCATAGTTGTGCCTTTTCTTCTAGGTCAATGGTGTATATGACAACCTTCCCGTCAATCTCAGGAATGGAGAAGTGCAGATCTATCAAGATGGCCAACAATACGTCATCCTGACAAATTTCGGGCTGCGTGTGACCTACAACCTGGTCTATCACGTGACGGTCACCGTTCCCGGCAATTACCGCGACAAAGTCTGCGGCCTGTGTGGCAACTTCAACGGGGACGTGAAAGATGACTTCAAGATGTCAAACAACAAGATCAGCAACGACGTGAACAAATTTGGGAAATCGTGGAAGGTGACTATTCCTAATGTGGTCTGCGAAAATGGATGTGAAGGCAAAAACTGTCTTGAATGTGACCAAGTTCGCAAAGGAGTGTTCTCCAAAAACGCTTATTGTGGCATCATGACAGCACCCAAAGGCCCCTTTGCAGTTTGCCACAGTAAACTGGACCCAGAGCCATATTTTGATGACTGTGTGTTTGATTTGTGCGCCTCCAATGGCGATGGCGGTACACTTTGTGACAGTGTGGCGGCCTACGCCTTTAACTGTCACATGGCAGGAGTGGATGTCAATAACTGGAGGACGCCTTCTTTCTGTCGTAAGTGACAAATTACTTTTTCCCTTCCAATCGACATATTTCTCCCGCTGTTTGGAGGAAATCATACATTAAAGATGAGCAGGGTTTCTTTTCTCATAAATATTGTCTGTTTGTTGGTCATATTTTACTGTAGCAATGAAATGCCATGCCAACAGTCATTACGATGTGTGCGCCGAACCCTGCTCCGACTCCTGCCCCGGCCTCGCAGACATCGTGGAGTGTCCCAGCAGCTGCTCTGAAGGCTGTGAATGCGATGCAGGCTTTTTATTCGACGGACAGGCGTGCGTCACAGACACCGAGTGCGGTTGCTATGATAATGGAAGAACATACAAGGTACAATTCAACACCTCCCTCTGTACAAAGATGCTTCTCCGTCGACAGTAACATGCACAGCAGGTTTTTGTTTTGTTTTTTTTTACAGTAGCAGGGGCGGCTTTTGGTGTCAGTCATATTGATGCTGACAGGGCAATAAAGTAGTCTTTGCTTTTTCAGCAGTTGTGGACACGAGCCAGTTTGTGTTTAGATATGCGCACTAACAATTTCCCCCTGGGACTTAATTAGCAGATTTTCCCAAATTTCACTCTTTATGGTGAAACAAGCATGAAATATTGGAAATCTTTTCAACTTTACTTCCGTTTAAAGTGATTTCTTTTTTTTCCCCTCTTGGTAATGACTTTGTTTTTTGCCACCAGCCTGGTGAAGTCCTGTATGAAGAAGACTGCAGCTCAAGGTGCACCTGTCGTCCAGAGACAGGCCTCTTCTGCGAGTTGTACGCCTGTCCCAAAAACACCAAATGTATGATCAAGAATGGAATCAGAGCATGCTACAATAAAGGTGAGACACTCTTTACTGTTTTATTTTGGTTAATAATGATGAATAATAAATGGATGATAGGTCTCAAAATGTCGTACTCTCACAGATCCCTGTCAAGATGTCAAGTGTCGAGTTAAGGAGGAGTGTCGAGTTGAGAAGGGAGAGGCTGTGTGCGTCCCCTCGTACACAGCCAAATGCTGGGCCTGGGGGGACCCCCATTACCACACCTTCGACGGCTACAACTACGACTTCCAGGGAACCTGCAAGTACGTCATCTCCCAGACCTGCGGCAACGTGGACGGTCTCGTTCCGTTCTCAGTCACCGAGAGAAACGACAACCGCGGAAACACGGCAGTGTCTTATGTGAGGGAGGTGGACGTGTCTGTGCATGGTTACATCATCACCATCCGAAAGAATCAAGTCGGCCGTGTCACGGTAAGTTCTCAGTTTCCAGTCCGTTCGAACTCAGTGATTCTCCATGTGCATGACGCGCACTGATTCTGCTCGTCAGGTGGACGGTGAGCTCCTGAATCTTCCCGTGGTGCTGGGCGACGGCGAGGTGTCGGTGACTCAGAAGGGGCAGAAAGCAGAGGTGCAAACAGATTTTGGCCTCATCGTCAGCTACGACTGGAACTGGCACCTTGAAATCAAGCTTCCAAGTAGCTACTTTGGGCTGGTCTGTGGTCTGTGTGGCAACTTCAACGGCAACAGGGGCGACGAGCTCCAAGGTCCAGCAGGGCAGGCGGTGACCTCAGTCACAGAGTGGGGCAAGAGCTGGCAAACGCCTGACCAGGACAAAGACCGACGCTGCCGGGACACCTGTGACAACGACTGTCCCACCTGTGACAAAAATGATCTGGAGCTCTATAAGAGCGACGCTTTCTGTGGAGCTCTGGCTGCCAAGGGAAACAACGTGTTTAAGAAATGTCATGCGAAAGTGGATCCAGAGGCCTTTGTGAACAACTGCGCATTCGATATGTGTTATAACAAGGGAGACAAAAAGATGCTGTGTCAGGCACTGGCCTCCTACACTCTGCAGTGTCGGGAGGAAGGAATCATTATCAGGAACTGGAGGAAAAACTTCAACTGCCGTGAGTGTTTTGGACATTTTATGTTTTAAGATTGCAAATCAAATATATAAACCTCTTTTTTTTTTTAATTTTAAGCCTGTTCTAATCCATTTATTTCCAGCAATGAACTGTCAGCGTCACAGCCACTATGATGACTGCGCCAGCCCGTGCCAACCTACCTGTCCATTCCCTGAGGAAAAGTCAGTCTGCACACGTGCCTGCGAGGAGACGTGCGTGTGCGACAAGGGCTACGTCCTCAGTGCTGGGGTCTGCGTGCCCGCCAAAACCTGCGGCTGCTCCTCCGAGGGCCGCTACTACAAGCCGGGCCAGCGCTTCTGGGCCGACGAGGCCTGCACGCGCCTGTGCGAGTGCGACACCACCCTGGGCATGGTGACGTGCCGCGAGGCCTCCTGCTCCGCCAAAGAGAAGTGCGCCGCGGTGGACGGCGAGCGCGCCTGCCGGCCCATCAGCCAGGCGACGTGCACCGCCTCGGGTGACCCCCACTACCGCACTTTTGATGGCCGCAAGTTTGATTTCCAGGGCACGTGTGTGTACCAGTTGGTGAGCCTGTGCTCTCAGCAGCCTGGACTGGTGCCGTTCCAGGTCACCGTGCAGAACGACAACCGGGGAAACAAGCGCGTGTCCTACACGAGGACCGTCACGTTGTCCATATATGGAGTCACCCTCACCATCAGCAGAGAATACCCCTATAAAGTCTTGGTGAGTGTTTGATGGCGTGTGTTTGATGTAATTATAGCACTGAATGGGTGATGTGTTTTCATGTGCATATCTGAAAAGACAAGAAATGGGACACGTCATGTAGCGTTGAAAATAAAAACAGCACGGATACTCTGAGCCTCAATCACTCCGCCGGATGATAATGCCTTTTGTCATTGTGCTAATTCTGACATCCCTCATGCTCCTCTGCATATATATTTAATTGCATATTAAAATTTTGATCCAGGCAGACTTAATTAAACTAAGATTTAACTGCACATTAGAATGGATTAGCAAGGTCCGCAGAATTAATAAATCTATAATCTCCCCAAAACGCTCTCCTCTCCCTCCCTCGTTTTCTCCTCTGCAGCTCGGTGGCCAGCTTGTTTCGCTGCCTCTGGATTACAATAATGAGCTGGTTGTGTTTCTCAGCGGCCGAACAGCTGTAGCGGAGACGGCTGCCGGTATCTCCGTGGCCTTTGACTGGCAGAGTAGGGTTAGCGTTACTCTGCCCAGCAACTACCAGGGTGCCGTTTGTGGACTTTGCGGCAACTACAACGAAAACGCCCAGGATGACCTGACCATGCAAAATGGCCAAACTGCCCCTAATGGAGACAAGCTAGGGGAGAGCTGGCAGGTGGCCGTCGCACCAGGCTGTTCATCGGGTTGCCAGGGGAAACGGTGCCAGGCCTGCGCAGAGTCCCAAAAGAAAGCGTACGAGGCCAACAAGTACTGCGGCATCATCGCTGACAGGGCAGGGCCTTTCAGAGAGTGCCACGAGCACATTAACCCGGCTCCTTACATGGAGGACTGCGTTTATGACGTGTGTCAGTATCAAGGACACCACGGGCCCGTCTGCGATGCCGTTCAAGTGTATGCTTCTGCCTGTCAGAGCCAAGGAATCACAATCTACTCTTGGAGAAAAGATCATTCCTGCCGTGAGTTCAGGACCCTAATTTTTTTCATTCATCCAAATTGTTTACATCAATCCTGTTGTTTACTACTTGAATCTTTTGCCTCATTACCTTTTTTCTTTCCTCGCAGCGATGGTTTGTCCTACCAACAGCCATTATTCCCTCTGTGCCACGGGCTGCCCAGCCACCTGTGCCAGCAACAACCCTCTTAGCAGCTGCCGTAGGCTTTGTTCAGAAGCCTGTGAGTGTGATGAAGGCTACCTGCTGAGCGGAGGAGCCTGCGTGCCTGTGAAAGACTGCGGATGCTCCTACGACGGCCACTACTTCAAAAAGGGCGAGGTCTTCTATCCCGAGGACGAGTGTAGGGAGCGGTGCATCTGCGAAGAGAACGGGGCAATGATTTGCCAAAAGGCCCAATGTCGTCGTGGAGAAGTCTGTAAGCTCATAAACGGGGTGAAAGGCTGCCACCCAGAGGAGCAAGGGAAGTGTGTGGCCTCTGGTGACCCGCATTACATTTCCTTTGATGGACGCAAGTTTGACTTCCAGGGCACTTGTGTCTACGTGTTGGCCAAGGTTTGTAATGATGACAAAGGCCGGCTGACGCCATTCACTGTCACACAAGGGAACGAGAAGTATGGCAATGGAAAAGTGGCCGTGACCCAGTCGGTCGGGGTTTCGGTGTATGGCTACGTGATTTACATCCAGCAGAAACAGCCCTGGAAAGTCATTGTGAGTTTTATTTCCAGCACTCGTGAGATTACATTCAAGCGTGTTCTCTTTACCGCGTTCACGCTCTCTATTCTTCCCTCTCCAGGTGGACGACGAGCTCCTGAATCTCCCCGTCGCCCTGAGCGACGGGAGACTCACAGTCAACCAGGAGGGTCGCAACATAATCGTCCGAACAGACTTCGGCCTGGCGGTCCTCTATGACACCGTCTACTATGTCGAGGTGATCGTCCCTTCGACATACCAGGATAAGATGTGCGGTCTGTGCGGCAACTACAACCAGAACAGCCGCGACGACTTCAGACTTCCTCGTGGCAAAAAAGTAAACGACATCGATGAGTTCGGGACGGCGTGGGTGGTGGACCAGCCTGGGCGAAAGTGTGGGGGCTGTGGAGGACAATGCCCAGCGTGCGACCCCGCCAAAGCCTCTTTGTATGGAAAACCCGACTCCTGTGGTATAATGAGCGAGCCTAATGGGCCCTTCAAGGCATGCCACAGTAAAGTTGACCCAGCAGCATTTGTGTCTCATTGCGTGTTTGATGTTTGCGCTGTGGGTGGGGGCAGCGACACTCTGTGTAACAGTGTGCAAGCCTACGCACTGGCCTGCCAGAGCGCAGGAGTTCAAATCCAGCCATGGAGGAGCAGCTCCTTCTGCCGTAAGTCACAAACAGCAGTGCTTTTTAGCTGAGGTTGTCTTTTTGTTTTTGTTTATTTTTTGCGCGTGTGCTTTAAAAGCGAGGGACGCGCGGAGACATCTTATGAGTGTCTTCTCTTTCAGCTTCTACCTGCCCTCCAAACAGTCACTACGAGGTCTGTGCTGACACCTGTGCCGGGACATGTGCCAGCTTCGTTTACCCAGGCACCTGTTCAAAAAGCTGCTTTGAAGGATGCCAGTGTGATGATGGATTTGTTAATGACGGCATCCAGTGTGTTCCCTTGGAGAGCTGTGGGTGTGCGTACAACGGACGCTATCTGACGGTAAGAAAAAAAAAATCCCCAAAACATCCTCCTGCTGGTATTTATATATAAATACAGATGCTACACATTTGGGAAATGTTTTCACACCGCACGCTTTCTGTTTCCAGGTGGGCCAAACAGTGGTGGACCAAGGCTGCACGTCCAAATGTGTGTGCCAGGCCTCAGGGTCGCTGGAGTGTGAAAGTCTGTCGTGTGCCAGTTGGGAGGTTTGCGGCGTGAGAGAAGGGGTCAGGGGCTGCCATGTGAAGCAGGGCCAGTGCTCCGTCAATCACGCAGGACATCTGAGCTCCTTTGATGGCATGTCTGGAGAGATGGGAGCGTGGGGAGCGTTTGAAGTGGCATCTGTGTGTGACGAGACCTCTAAACTTTGGTTCCGCGTGGTTGTGGACGTCAGGGTCTGCGGCAAAGGGGAACCCCCCGCTGTGGCCACTTTGTATGTGTTCTTCAAGGAAGGCGTCGTCGCAGTGAGCAGCCAACAAGTAGTCTGGGTGAGGAGCGTTCAAACGGGGAAGATTCTGATTAAAGGCACCGGTTTCTCGCGGGCTCTTTGTCTTAATCGTTTGGCTTTTTCACTTTTATTTCCCTGTTTGTATGTCGTGCAGGTAAATGGAAGGAAAGTGTGTCTCCCCAGCAAAGTGACAGATGAAATATCAGTCAAAATCACCGACAGGACTGTGATCATCGAGCGGGCCCCCGCTGTGCGAGTCACCTACTCTTTCTCACAGGAGGTCAACGTCATTGTTGACACAAACCTGTCTGGTGAAATGTGCGGCGCCTGCGGCAACTACAATAACAACTCCGAAGATGACATGAAGACTGCAGATGGGAAAATTGCGACTGATGTGTCTGTGGTTGTTGGCTCCTGGAGTGCTGGAGATTTTTCCAGCTGGTGAGTATTTGAAAGACACACTGTCACGTTTTCTCCCCATGAAAATGTATTGTTAAAAGACACATTGCTACTTTTATTGTTATGACAATGATCATCCTTTGCTGCAGGACGTCTTCTTCGAGGTGCTCTCAGCGTTAACTTTGTTTTAACACCGTTAAAGCTTTGTCTCCGCTTTTAACCTTCAATTTCAGTTGGACTGGAAGTTTGTTTTTTTTTTCAATCTTGAACTCCATCTTTCCCTTTATTACGCAAACTGCAAACTTTATTTGACCAGTGAAATAATCAAGTACAGATCAGCGAGAGATGGGACGGTGCTATGACCATTCAACCGCTTATTCTCTTAACAGCAAGAACTAAACAAGGACTCCACAGAGCCCTTTTAAAGGAATGAGAGTGTGGTTTTTAATTGCATTTGGTCCAATTTAATTAAGAAATGCCAGAGAATCCCCTATGGTAATTACTGATTAAAAAGCAGGTGAGGCTGACAGGCATGGCCATCAAAAGCTACCGAGCTTGCAATCCAATCACTGCTTGTCATCCAAGGACACTTAAGACTCATCTGGGTGCAATATTAATTTGAGCCCCCCCGTCTTTAGTTTTGTGTTTTAGCCTTAAGTCAAGCCTTTAGAGAGGCGAGTTTTGTGCAATCCCCATTCCTCTCTTTATTCAAAGTAGTTGTCTTGAGGTTGGCATTTCCTCCTCACCGGACTCTAACCGGCACAGAAACACCCCCCGAAGACGCAGAGCTTGCCCCGAGTGTTTGCATACGTGTCTGAGAAAACTATTTTCTAAGGGGTTACTTCTAATCTCTGTTGTGCCCGAGTGGGCATGGCTTCACTTTGCTCCACTGGCCTTTGACTGCAATTTTCTTTCCCTCTGCAGCGGCCTGTAGCGGTGGTGGCTCGCCGTGATTGAGGCATCTTGTACACAGGTAAAGGAAAAAGATTGTGTCCTCATGAAGGTTAAAGCTGCACAAATGCCCCTCACACGCTCATTACTTTGTGTTTCATCCCAACTGAACAGGATGAAGATTGATGCTTGCTACAGTCCCACTCATCACATTTCAGTTCTGCTCGTGATTTATGAAAGGGTTTTGGTGGTTTCCTGGTGAGCTGGTCCTCCTTTGTTTGGCTTGAGGCTAAAGAGCCTCATTCTTGACCAACATCTCCATCTAGTGGTGGGAGTTATTGCCGAGGCGTTTCCAGTGAACTTCACAATTTAAATCAACCGGTTTCATCTTGCCTCACTTCAGTTTTGTTCTTTGTTTTTTATTTCTTATCTACTAAAAGCGATCTTGCTGTTCAGACAAAAAATAAAAACTGCTTTATTCACGCTCCAAAGTGTCTGTGATTCCTTATCATGATACTGAAGAGCTTCACAAAAGCTTCAGTGAGTTTCAGACAACAACAAAACCTCACTCATTCACTCGTTTTACATAGTATACAACTAACTCTTTCACACCGATGGACAGTTTAGAGTCACAGTTTGGACTGTGATTGGAAACTGTAGTAAACTACAAAGCAAATTTGCAAACACTAGTAAACTGTTCAAAAAGGACAGAACCTGTATAATACGCTGTATATAATCTGCATTGGGCCAATACAGATTATATACAGTATATATATTCTGATTCTATTCTAAATCATTGTCTTATTGTGACAACTATTATTCTTGTGTACTAATACTGTATCACAATGGAGTTTTATACAATCGTGTTTTTTTATACATACATACATACATACATACATACATACATACATACATACATACATACATACATACATACATACATACATACA
>JAUESE010000010.1:868710-879129 GCA_032274725.1 Malacoctenus triangulatus
CTTGGAAGTTTCATGAATAGCTCATGCATACCTGATTGTTACTATTGGTGCCATAAAGACCATTGAGGTTGGTTTTGTAGCAATTCTTGTACCACCAGCCTCCCATGTATGCCCTGGCACAGTGAATTCCCAGGGGGTCGGGGTCCTTGTCGCGGGTTGAGAATGGACGTCCATTATGGTACCTCATTGAGTCACCTGATCAAGGAAGACATTCCCAGTTAGATCTAAAAAGTTGTATGTATATACATCATATGTTCAAGGATGTTCCTTAAAACAATACAGTACCTGCTGTTCCAGTGTATCCAGATACTGTGATAGCGTATTGCCTCTCTTCTGAATCCAAGGTGAATTCGGCATAGTGAGCGTAGGCAGTGTCGTTTCCAGATTGCATATCGACTCTCAAACTCACGGGGCCGACACTGGTCAGGTTGTGCAGGAGCTCATTTCCTGTTTGGATTCAGGAGAAAGCATGCGGTCTCAGGCAGATCGAGCAAAAAGCGCTTTGACCCAGCGGCAACATAATCGAGTTAGGCTGAAGCCGTACCGAGCCAGAACTCTTCACTCAGGTTTCCAAAGCCGGCTTTGTATTCGCTCCAGGTTCTGTAGAAATCTGTTTTTCCGTGCATCCTTCTCTGGAACACCTAGAAAAACACAGGCCTCGGTCAAAGTCTGTCATTCTGAATCGTCAAAGTTTAATCCGCAGTGTCTCTTTTACCGTCCAGCCTCCTCCGTCCGTCTCCATGTCGCAGTACACTCTCACTGCTCCCGCCTCTTTTCCTTGTGGGTAGATGTCCACTTCTCCGGACTGCAGTGCTCCGTTCAGCAGCTCCTGGGAACACTCCGTTGGGAATGGGAAGCGCAGTTTTCCTGAGGAAAAAAATGGTTAATGAGTAATAATGTAGCGCTTTTTTATTAAAGGAGCAGACTGGATTGTAGTATTTTATGTGAACACAGACCTGTGATGAATTCTGTGGTGACGACAGACGTGTGGTGTCCATCTCGCTCGCCTTGCACCACAACAAAATAGCGTGACATGGGCAACAGTCCTGTGAGCTTGTACTCTGTGACGCTGGGTTCGAGGATCAACTCCTGAACACAGACACATATGCAGAGTTTAGCTTCTCTGCCTCATTTGCTGATATGGTTTTTTCTTGTTTCCCAAGGCCGCCCTGAAGAAAGGATTGGGACCTACCTTTGGCTCCTCCCCCACCACCTGATAGACGACTCTGTAGCTGTGATAAACCACCGTGGATCTCCAGGTAATAATCGCAGAGCGAGCATTGACCTCATTGGCTTTGACCACTAGGAGACACCGACAGTTTATTTCCTCTGACATGGCGAGTTCAGCCTGAACACGTGTTTCATTACTTTCCTGCTATACAGTCACACTACAACGAGTCCTGATCTGTTGTCCTTCCACTCACCGTTCGCTGTGGTGAATGTCGTCGCTATGGCCATACTCTGGAGGCTGTCCTTCTGGCTCAGCACCTTCACAGTGTACAGGGTGCCCCTCTGCAGGCCTCTCAGCTGGTGCTCCACTGAACTGCCTGACAGCATCACTGTCACGGTCACATTGGGAGCTGAGGCGGGGAGATAAAGGAGAAACACTCAGCACAGGCATCAGCAGGCTGTCAGTGCTGATCAGCTGAATCCAGCCACACTCACTCTTGGAGGACTCGTAGCTGACGATGAAGCGGTCTACTTTGCCCAGACTCGGGGTCCACTGCAGCAAAGCCCTGGTGTCCGTCACGTTGACAACTTGAAGGTGGGTTGGAGGGGCAGGCACTGTGGCAAAGGAGATGAATCAGCACGTTTAGTCTCTGTTTGTACGTACCAAGGCAAAAACCAGAACGTAGCACCTTGTAGCTTGTTGTACCTGTGGTCATGAGCGATGTGAGCATGTCGCTCTGGGCTCGGCCATGTTCAGCGGTCACAGTGATGATGTAGGAGGATCCAGCGGAGAGCTTGGTCAGAACAACATAGGACTGGTGGAAGTCCACCATCAATAAGCGAATCTCGCCTGACAGGAGGATCGGAAGTACAGCAGTTAAACACACAACACATTTTAAGTTTACGGTGTCACATTTGTGCTGTTAGCCAGATGATTGAGGTGTAACATGCAGTGTTTGACTCACCTGTGACTATGTTCATGCATGTGACCCTGAAGCTGGTGAACATGCTCTTTGGCTTGGTCCAGGAAACAGTGAGAGACGTCTCTGTGACATTGGAGAACACCATCTCTGTGGCTGGCTCAGGGCCTGGCAAGGCAAAAAAAAGGGATTTTTTATTGGCAGCACTAACTCGGGCTTTGTAGACAATGAAGGACCATTGCATGTGTTACCTGTGGTTGCAATGACTCTGTGAATCTTTGACCTCCTTTCTGCTGTAGTACCGTAGATATGGAGAACATAGCGCGTGTTTGCGCGGAGATTGCTGAACTCCACAGAGCGTACGCTGCCTGGGACCACCATGGAGATCCGCTTACTTTCAGCTTTGCCGCGTGATGCGGCGCTTTTTCCGGAGGAAGCCGTTGTGTTGGCGCTCTCCGCGTGTACCACGACCTCAGTTGCATTCTTAGTTGTGTAGATCTTCTCTCCATCAATCACATCCTCTTCAAACTCCTCGTGTTCGTCGTCTTCACCATCCGCCCGCGGCTCCCTTCTGATCACAGTGAAGTTCTTGAACATCCCCTGCGGTGCTGACCATGTGATAGTAAAGCTGTAGGAGGAGATGTTTGCAGCTTTCACGGACCCAAGTCCAGACCCCCCAGTCTTCCTGGTGCCCGTCCCAGAGCCCTGAGTGAAGCTTCTGTTCTGAACGACCTTATTCTCCTCTGTTGTGGCTGAATATGTGGTATTCACGATGTAGTGACTCTTCTTGCCATCTTTGGTTTTGCTGGTCTTGCTGCCCTCACTTTTTCTGTTTTCTACGACCACTGTGTTCACTTTAACTAATTTGGTTTGTTTTTGTCCCGTTACCTGAGTGACGTTCTTCTCTGCCAGAGTGGACTGCTCCAACAATTCCTTCCCTGTTGCTGTTTTGTTTGTTCCTGTGGCTTTGGTGAAAATAGTGACAATCTTGGAGGTGCCGTTCATTTTTTTCACATTGCTCTGTGTTACGTTATGATGGGGTTCGTCTTTCAGTTGTTCAGATTTGGTTTTGCTGCCTGCACTTTCCTTGACAAGCTTGGGGTCAACTTTTTGACCGGCCTTTCTCGTGGTCAGGACTGTTGTTTTCCCTTTACGGGCCTCCTCCTGCTTCCTTCCATCATGTCTCAGGAGAACTTGACCAACTGTTGGGCGACTGGTCCTCGTGGCACTTGAAGAGCTTTTAGTAGTTGTTTTCTTGGATGTTTCTTGCCTGATTTGTGTTTTTGCAACACCTGCTCTCGTGTCTGCGTCTTTACCATCAGAAACCCTATTCTTCTGGTAGAGTGTCTGCTCTACTTTGGTGGACTTTTCCTGCGTGTTGTCTTTGTTCACCTTCAGGCTCACCGTATCCACTGTGACCTTCGCCTTTCCTTTGGAAACTTCTGAAATGGCAGAGGACAGTCTGGAGTCAGTTAAACGCTCGATAAGTTTTTCAACAACAAAGTAAATTCTCACTTACTTATTTGACATTCGACTCCTTGTGCACACTTGCTGCAGTCTGTGCCCACGAATCCCTGCTGGCAGATACATTTCCCCTTCTCACACTCCCCGTTGCCACTGCAATCATTTGGACAGTTTGCAGAACAAGGACCTGGGCAGCAACAAAAGAAGAGTCAGACTTACCAAACAAAACCTCTGAGGAATCAGGGCAAGTATACAAAAATGATGAAGAGGAAAATCATACATTTGTTTTTTAAAGCTGACATCTCTTTCTCCAGCCGAGCCACACGTCCTTTCAGCGCAGCCATCTCCGCTTCGCACCCACCGGTGCAACCACCGGGCACCAGGCTGATCTTATGTGTCATCACCAAAGGAGCGCCAGGCTTCAACTTCAGCTCCTGCTCCTTGTTGTTACTCGATTCACAGCCCTCACTGATGACAACCTTGATGGGCTGTGAGGAAGCAGGCTTTTCTTTGCTGATGTCTCTGGCGGAGGTGGTCTGATTGGTTGAAGCTGTGGCCTTGTCTCTGTCGGCTGAGGCAGGAACTTTAGGCGCAGCAGGCTTGTCTTTGGCACTCGCATTGTTTGTGTTGGGAGAACGAGCAACAACAGATTGATTGTCAGACCCTGTGGGTTTGTTTTTGGTGGTCTTGGTGCTACCAGAAGAAGTGGCTTGAGCAGATGTTCCCTGAACATTGTGAACCACTGAGGCCGTGGGCTTGTCTTTCACAATCCTCCCCTCACTGGCTGGGTGAGGTTTCAATGAAACAGTCTGATTGACAGAGTTTTGGGGTTTGTCCCTGGTGGCTTTAGCACTAGTTGTAGAAGTAGACCTCGCGGATGCCGACTGAACGTTTGGAGCTGCTGAACTGGACCTGCTTTTGGCATTCGACACATTATCCACAGTGAGATGCTTTTGGTTGGTGGCTAAAGTGGGTGAAACAGTCTGATTGACTGTGTTTGGCTTCGGGGTGGGGCTAACGGTCTGTTTGGCAAGGGCAGCAGTGGTTTTTGGTTTCGAAAGGGTGAAAGCGGCATTGGGCTTGGTCACGTCGCTTCCTGTGGCATCTCTCCTCTCATTGGTCGTGGTTTGAAAGGAGGGAAATGGGGTGAGAAGGAGGAGAAGTCCTAGTGTAAACAGCATTTTGAGCCAGCAGCTTCAACCAGCGATGGGACTGCCTTTGACGGAGTCTGTATTTAGGTAATTGTAAATGTATGAACTCCTTCCTCTGTATTTCTGAGACCAGTTGGTTGAAGGGACTTTGCCAGGTCACTCCTAAAAATGAAAAAAAAAAGGGAAAGATCTGAATTATAACCAAGTTTAATGCAGGAAATGTTTTGAAAGCTTTCTTTTTTCCCCCCATGAAGGGCTCAGATGAGCATACACGCTGGTTTTCAACACTGGCCAGCTTTACAGAGAAGCCATTCACCCTTGATGCAGAATGTAGACAGGCAAGAATTTCAGGGTCTGTGACAGACTTCATGGTGAATTTACAAAGATGTAAAACTTAATTCTGTAATTTGCATTTGAGCATTTTTTAGACTCTTGTTCTTGAGTGCAAAGTTGACTAAGCAGAAGTGTGTCATCATGGGAGCTAAAAGAGAAATTAAAGGGTTGACAAAATCTGCTTGCCAACTTTTGTGAAACTTTAGTAAAGGATGCTAATTGAACTTTCTGTGATTTAACAAAACTGCAAAAGAAATAATGTGGTTGCAGGTGTCGCCAACCTAAACACAAGGTCAGAACTGCAGCCGCAGTCAAATCAGGACCAATTTAACGACTCGTAAAATGAAGTACAAAATCAGATGGAGCAGGTTCTGCACAGGAAGGCACTCGAGGCTTGAGCGGGAAAATCCAGAATGTGCAAGTGGGACTTTGCAGGAAGCCAACAGAGCTTCACTGTACAGAGCTGCGGGACACTGTGCGTCTTTCACTATACAGAAGGTTACATAATCTGCTGGAGCCGCAGCTCACAAAACCACGAAAACGAAATATGTCCTGCAGTGGTTTCAAATCTGTCGCAAAAAAAAAACAAACAGATCAACATTTTTATCATGAGGTGCAACAGAGAGTGCTAAATGTCGTAGGAGGCCTTTGTGTGCATGTGATGTTTGAGGATTGGAATGCTATGCAGACTCAATTACAGGTACTTTTAATTTCTGAAATACAAAATACACAACTGTGTCTCATTTGAATGGAGAAATATTTCTTTAAAACCATGTCACAATAAGTAATATTACAACAGATATTAATTTACTTTGCATTTTAACTTTTTTTTTTACTTCACTTAAAGGCACATTTCAACTTTTTATGTTCATTTAAATCGCAGAAAACGTCTTATTATGCACAGTTGCAACATGATGTAGCAGCACATATGTAGCGCAGTGCATGAAACCATTCCAATGATTGTTCTAAAGCCAGAAATATAGAGAAGGAAAGGAAACAAACTCACCTGAGTAATGATTCACTTCTTTGCTTTATCGCTGTCTTTGTGTTTCTTCCTCCATCGGCTCTGAAGAGCTCACCTAGACTTGCTGCATGTGATCTGGGAGGAGAGAGGTGAGAGAAAGGACCACCACTAGAAAGGAGGAGAGTGATAAAGTCTGCTCCTACTTAAGGACCCCCCCCCGCACCTCCCCACCCTGTACCCCTGTACGCCCCCTCTACCACACCTAGTGGTCCCGCTCTCTCAACCACCATGGAAAATATTTGTATTGGACCTCTAAAAAGAGTGGAATTTTTACACCGATTTTTTTTTTTCTATCACGTCTGTTCACTCACCAACATGCAATAAGATTCTTCTGACCGATGCACAGTTTAAAATCTGCAGGTACTCGCTCAAGTCAACTTTTGTCTCCCTCAGACATAAACATTCTGATTGGAGTCAAAATTGGATATTATTTTATTTAATTATTTAAAAAACAAAACAAGATTTCTTCTTTTTTAGCTTCGTGAAGTACTATAATTATGTCACTGTCTGACGCATGTAGCTTGACTGATGCCAGACATCGCGACCATCAACACACGGCCTTTGATTGAATGGAGCTGTGGCCTGAGAATCATGATTCAGCTGGAATACAGCGCCCAACACTGCAGGTATTCAGCGCTGGCTCCGGGGGACAGGAACCTCTCGCCATATGAATCGGCCGTTTGTCGAAGGTAATGAGATGTAACTACGTGGGAGTTATGTAAGTGACCAAATATCCACCAGATTTAAGGAATGCTCTGTGGAGACGCTGCATCTCCGACCAAACGGCCACCCACCATCCCACCTTTTGTAAACCACATGAAGACGCATGTCAAGGGTTTGAAAGCAAACAGGGCGTGAAAATGACATTTCACTTGTGCAGAAAATACAATTTGTTTAAGATTTTATTTGGAAATTTAGATCTCAAGAAGACTCGTGTGATGCACCAGCATTGTGCTATTTTGTGCTACTTTACAAAGCCAAGCGAACATTTCGTAATCCAGCTGTTAAACTTTGCAGCATGTTCATGTGCTATTACTATCACGTCCATCTAAAAATGTTACAGTGTGGATGGCGGAGGAACCCACACACTAAAACGTTTACCTTCAGATATTTTCTGCTGCAAACATGCTATGGTGGTTTTCCTTTGCAGGAACTTTATGTTCTGGCTGGATAAGATAAGTAACCCACAGTGCACTGTTGCATCACTGCCATGGAGTAAATAACGATTATGTAAAAAAAAAAAAAAAAATCATACAAGTGTACGTCTTGTGGTTTGTCGGAGCCTGTGAGCTGATGTTACACACTGAGCCACTCAGCAACCCGTGAAATCATGGCAAAGAGTTCGACTGGCGTTTGCTGTAAAAGTTAGTTGGTGCAGTTGTGCATCAACATGGTGTTTTGGTTGAGATGATGTAAAAAGAAAAAACAAACAAGCAAACCCTTAAAATATTTGCTGCAACATATAAAGAACAATGTTTTTTCAGATCAGAAAAAAAGACTATCACTTCACATATTGTACACACAGGAATTTGCAGATTTTTATCACATTTGACGTAAGAATAATAAAACCACTGATGAATTTGTCGGGTTTATCATTGAAAGATGGTAAAAATATACTCTCACATTGTTTTATTATGTGTGCAAGTGTATTTTAATTTAATTTATGGCTGGATGAACGGTCAATTCATAAATACAACAGCAAAAAGTGTTTCATATGTTGTGCTTCACGATGATAAAAATAAGTATATAAACAAGTTATACAGCAGTGGCCTGTTTTGTAACTGATGTTTTGAATTGTCTCAAAAAGATAATTTATTCAACATTAAAGCTGCTTATTGTCTTTATAAAACTCTAAAACTGCAGCAGAATGATGAGATAATTTTTTTACCAGTTGAAGCAGAACTTTAGTCCCTCCAACGTATCAGCCACTCAGTCAGCAGTTTGCTTCACCTACGTTTCGAGGTGATAAACAACAAATAATTGTAACTTTACTGTGGGTTCCTGAATGGGTGGTCCCACTTCAGTCACCAGAGAAACGGCTCCGCCTTTACTTTACTCTTTTTCGGCGCCGTCGACCACCCTCGGACCACTGACCCCGTCTTGGCCTTTGGAAAAATGGCTTGAGAAACACCTTCGACGGCTAATGCTAATGCACACCTAAGAAAATACACCTGATCACACGAGGGCATTTCCCCCTGGGGTTGCGCTCATTTGCAGCTTAAGCACATTTGGCGTGTCATGACAGGTCAGCATGTACACCTGGAATATGTGTATTTACAGTAGAAACCCTTGTGGCGTCGCACATGTCAGTCAAGACTACATTCATCATCCGGCTGCAGGATTCAAACCCTCTGTGTGGTGTCACATCTGGGTATATTTTGTGACAAATTGAATGCTCAACTTATCGCAGCTGACATCCTTTCAGCCACTCCTGCTACTGTGACCGCTCGTGACTTATTAACTCTCTGATCACTCAAGTCGACGCTGCTTAGTCACGACATCCCCTCGACTCATTCTCAGGCACCTCGAGGCAGAGAGAGAGATCATCTTTTTAAATGTGCTGCTTGTGGCCAGATGAATATATGTGTTGCTGAAGTCTCTGTATTTATGTAGCCTGTATTGATTCAGATTTAATGAAATGTCTAATGGTGAGGCTGAAACAGTGCTGCCATTGATCCGGGTGTGATTGAAGTGATGGTCAGTACCCCCGTGTTGCTTACATTGGACCTGGCCTCAGAGATTAGAATAATATAAGCACATAAGCCTTTGCTTGTTCCTCACGTCTTCAGCCACCCCCCCTCACCCCCACCCCTTGCTTTCTCCCATCACCTCCCTTTGCATTGCTGACACGTTTTAGGATTATATAATTGCTCCGAGGACTTTCGGTTGCATGTTTCTCATCTTATATTATTCAACAGTGGACATGCAAACGCCCTCTGATCAACAGCAGTCATGAGTTCACTTGTTGCACCGATAATTGATCCAAACCTTGTTACTCTGTGACCCCAACTGAAGCCAGCAAATCAGTTTCGTGTACTCAAATCCACTCCTCCCTCCCCCACTTTTTCCTCAGCTTGCAGATGTTAACCCAAGTAGTGTGGAGGGGGGGGGGGCTTCAACTGGGGTTGCACTGAATACAGAGACCCCTCTCAGATCCTTTTGCTGCCCGTAAAAGAAGAAAAAAAACATTGAAAAATAAACATATTGGACAGGAAGGCTAAATCAAACCAGACTGAATCACACTTTTGGGAGAAGCATGAAAGAACAAATGGGCATTTTTGGAAACACACTCTTTGTTTTTCACTGCTTTTCAGACTTTCACTTCAGGCAGTCATTTCAACATGTATACCAGTGACAAACTCGCAACAGAAACACATACAAATCTACACTTTTACTCAGTACTGAAAGAACTTTATTTCCTGTATTTGCTTGTAAATGATTATAGTTGGGTAAAGAGGTAAAGTTAGTTAGCGAGGAGCTGGGTTAGCTTTTCATGCATTGTCTGACTGAGACTGGTTGATTTCTGTGGACTTGAAAGCTCAAACTGGGAATGGAAGTCAGCCGGCTTCGTCTCACTGCGTGCAGCCGTCAGTCTTGTAGTCCTGTGTGAACTGAGAGAAACCTCTGCAAGTGCCTCTGTTGGCAGATTTTTTACACTCCTCTTCTGAAGGGACTTTTTCAACCCAAGTGTTCGATTCCAACAGGTACTGCATCCTACAGAAGTGAAAAAATACAGGGGAGTGAAAAAGATCAGATCAGAATTAGCCAAATTGAAGGAGGAGGAGGAGGGGGGTTATTCCTCACATTCCATCGGTGTCAGTTGTGGCTCCGTCTTTGCCCATGAGGAGATACGACTCTCCCAAGTTTAGCCGTCCTTTGCAATGAAACCTCACAGCAAAGACTCGAGCATCACCCTCATCCACCCGCATGTCCCCGTCTAACAGAAGCGTGAAAGTTATTCCAATCATGACGAGTCTTTCACACGAAACAGTGTTCAGCCTTCTCGAGGTTACCATGTTGTGCACTTACTTGATCTTAACACCTCAGTGATTCTTGCTCTGTACAGTTCAAAGTTACTCTGAACGGAAGAATTGAGGATGTTCACAACGTATGCTGGAAAAAGACAAGAACGTATGTCACCATTTCAGTTGCATGACTGGTTATTCTTTTACTCTGCAGAGTATAATGACATTGTTGGGTCGTTGAGGGGCTGACCGTAATCCACTCTAGGTGAGAAGCAGGCATGTAGTGTACGGTCACTCTTAGTAAGTCTTCGATTTCTTTGTAGCTTAAAAGTTTCCTTTAGTTTATGACAGGGTCCTGAAATGAATAAAAGCAGTGATTAAATCTCCCAAAA
>JAUESE010000010.1:899841-914019 GCA_032274725.1 Malacoctenus triangulatus
CTTTAGTTGCCTGTTCTTGAGCATGTTTAACTGTTTTTTTTATTTATTATTTTTGCTCTTTTGCAGAGTAAACATTGGATTTGATAAAACATCAACAATATTCAGTAAATGATTCATTAAGTGTTTTTCTTGAACTGATTTTTTCACCCCATTCAAATGTAGATTTAACTTTCATTCAGGTCAAGTGAAATCTAAAAACTGAAATCTGGGGGGAAAAAAACCCAAACAAACATAAAAACAACAACAATACAAAAACAACAACAGACTCACCTCCTTGACAAATGAAATTACGTTTTCCGCTGCACTTCCGGTTGTTCCACTCACCATCATCTCTGAATACAGCGGAGGTACAGTCCCTATCGGCCCCATAACTGGGTTGACTGGGCTTCCAGAAGCGAAATGAGAACTTACTCCCATCTGACCAAATCCAGGGGTCTTTAAAGAGGCCAATCCATACATCCTGTGCAGCAAACACATTCTGGACTGCCAGATTGTCTTCTGCTGAGAGTATGCTGACTAAGTCTGATGACAGCTGTCTGCAGTGGCTCTGTGCTTTCCTCCAAGATTTGGCTTCAGCAACAAAAATGTGACCACTGGTCTCGTTTGTATCTGAAAGAGCAAAGGTTTTTGCACTTTTCACAATGACTTATTGTGTTCTGTTGTATTTCAACATGCTTGTGACCTCGATAAAACTTAATGATCAAGTTGTGCCTTCACTTACCCTGACAAACAAAGTTTCTTCTCGTTTCGCAGTCACTTTCAAACCACTTGCCAGCTTGATCCATTGCTGCACATGCAGCCTGGGTATTTTCCTGAGGCTCCCCTGACCTCCAGTTGAAATAGTCTGTGGGTTGTTCAGACAAAGTCCAGTGCCAAATACCCATGTCTCCCCTCTCCAGTCCTATCCAGGCTCTCGGAGTCCTGCTTGAAACTAGATTGATCAAATCATTCATGTCTTCTGAGTTGGTAACTGTTGCCAAGTCAGTGAACATCTCTCGACAATACTCCTTCGCCTCTTGGTATGACCTTGATAGATCGATCAGGTGATACTCCGAAGATCCCAGCGAGACTGAACAACAAACTGCTGGAATACAAACACTGTACAGTCACAGACGTGTGAAACCGGCAACAATATGAAACCACTCCAGTATAAGCCTATACATTTTTAATATCATTTATAAGGCTCAGTAAATGCAATGATACAATATATATATATTTTACTTGAAACAACACTCAAGAACAGACAATTGACAAGCAATTCATCAATAATCACAAGAACTACAAACCTGACAACAGGATCCAAGATAGAGTCGGGGGTCTTTTCATCAAGAGAGGGCTGTTTTCAGCCATGGTGAATGCAAACATCGTTCCAATAATTTAGAAAAGAAACAAACTAATAAATAAACAAACAAAAAACATGTACAACCCTGAATAGGAGAATGTGCTGCTGCTGCCCCTGAGGTAAAGTGATCTGTCAGAGCAGCGTGGTGTCTGTAAGAATGCCACTTGGCTTGTTAAGAAACACCTCTGCAGGAGGTGATACAGACAAGGCTGTTTTTCAGGTTTCTTTTTCCTCTGTGCATTGTGCATGACTTTGTTGGTTTCAATTAAATCACTAATGCATATTAAAAACAACAACATATATATATATATATATATATATATCTGTCATTTAAAAGTGGAAGCTGTGCACAGTCCAGAGGAAATGTATCTTCTCTGTAAACATGTTGTTAATCGAAGAACAGTCTTTCACATCCAAGCTTGTCAAGAATGAAGATGAGCGTGTCTTGGTATGCCCAGTGAAAACAAAAGTTTTGCTTAAGAGATTAAAGTTAAGGCAACAAATAAACTCAACCAGGTTTCTTGAAAGACAAACCACAGACACATTGTAAGTGAAACAAGTGACCACAATTAAGGCATTTCAATGAGAAAATTGTGTCGCAAAGGGTGCAGAACGAACGAGCGCTTGCAACACAAGGTTCAAGTCATCCGTCACCATGGAGAAAAGAACGGGGTGAAATATTTTGGATGGTGGAAACTATTACTGAAGGAAATCAGTGAAGCAAGAACACATTGTGCAATACTTTCTCTCCTCCTCCCATGGAAGGCAGAACAACACTCCCACTCTTCTAATAGGTTTGACTGTCTTCATAAAAAAAAAAAAAAAAGATGAGACAGTTAAATACATTGTCTCAGCATTGGCTCCCATTTTGTATTTAGTTCATTTCAATTCTTTGCTAGAAATGTGTTGTTTTTTAACCTAAGGTTTTATAATAACCACAATCACCATGTGTCTTCTTTTGTCTAAGTGTAACATGCTGGTGAGAGATATGCAATACGTAAGCGACATACCCTATATACCACATAAGTCTAAATATAGCTTTTACCTTGTGTTCACTATTTTTGGAAGGTCATTTACTCAGTTTAAATGCAACACAAGATGGAAGGCGTGTACAGACTAAACTGTGCGAGGCAAACAAAGACACGATAGCAAAGCGGGAATAATTTCAGCGCGATAACACAGTAAATGAAGCTGAATCCGCTGCAGGGGTGTCATATGACTGTGCTGTTATGGGTGGTCCCATGAGACATTTTGGCTCTGGTGGATTGTGGCACAGAGCCAACATGGCCTGTAAACAACAACAGCGTCAAACCGAAGGATGAAGTGGCTGTGAGTGTCGGCCTCCCGCCTGCCGCCCGCTTCACAACAAAACACAATCAGTCAAGGCTTTCTCAACAATGATTCGAAGGTGTGTTTGGTGAGTAATTCCGAGTTCGCAATCGAGCTGTACGAAGTATTTCGTCCGCGGCCGCTTTTCTCGGGCTGTCTCCCAATCGTGCATCGGGCCGATGTTAGCCGCAGCCGAAGCTAGCACGCTAGTCTGTGCAAGAAAGGAAACGTCGCGCTAGTTTGTCGGAGTAATTCTTAGAAAGTTTACCCATTGTCAATTGACCATGCTTTGCAAGCTCGAATGCTAAGTTTAACGTGTTTGCGCTATGTTTTGGATTTGCGTCACAGAACATAGTGCAGTTACAGCTAGCCTTAGGCTAACCGAGGCTAACTTTGCTCAGCTTAGGTCTGTCGAATTTTTATGGGTTTGCAGCTAATGAGTTTCAGACCAAGCGAATAGTTTTTAAAAAACCGTTTCAACGCATATATATTTCATTGATTCATCAAGTCATTGGATGTGTCGTTCCTTATTATTTTATATCAAGGATTTGCGCGCTACATGCATTTACAGTATATTGTACACGTAACGTTAGTGCGAAACGTTAGCACCGTTCAGCAGACGTGAAACACGAAGCCAACAGGAGCAAGCTAACGATAACAAACACATGAGAAAATACTGTTTCGAAGAACTCAAATTATATTCATTATCAGCTTTAACAGCTAAACAAAATAAAATTCGCCTTTAATTTATTAAACTTGTAGAAACTGTTGGCGTGTCTTCGTCAAACGGCCTCTTTTTTTTTTTTTTTTACTGCTGCAGTTGTGTTGTACGTGGCCTATCTAACGTTAACTTGCATTTCGTTACATTGTGTTCTGTAGACACGAAGCTCCAAATGTGTTCCCCACTGAAGTTGTTTATTAAAAATGAAAGATCCCTGAAATATCCGCCTTAGTTAATCCAAGTCGCCACATCGCTGTTTTTGTATAAAGCTATAAAATGTTAATGCTAAACGTTGAAGAATATCCCAACATTCACGTGGAAGGAGCAAGCTGGCAATGTTCAGTAGCATTGGTTAATAAATGGCTTGTATCAAATGGGTTTTACAGTAGAAATCTGTTGCTGTTTTACCTCCACCTGAAACCTCCAGTCAGAGCATGCCTGGAACTTTGTCTGTCTCACCACATGCTTGTTTTTGCCCCCCCCTCAGATTGATCTCCTTCAGACAGGACATCGTTCTCATCAGTGGGTTGCTTCCAAGCCATGTCCTCACAGCAGCCTAACAGCTCAACCTCCAACAACTCCACCACCGTCTTGGGTTCTCCTTTTTCTGTCATCAGTCCCTCTCTGAACTCCCCCGTTGTCACCCCCTCTGTGGGATTTGGACCCATCAGCAACAGTCAGGTGACTCATGTGTTTTGATGTTATGATGCCTTTAAGGTGTGTAATTGGAGAGTACTCAGTCATTTTTGGGGAAAAATACCATTCAGGATGTTCAGCAGTAAATATTGAAGGGAGCCCAGTTTGATTTTTTTCACAAGGAGGTGCTGTACGCTGAAACTAAAGCTGGCCAGTTGCTCAAAACGACAAATCTTTGGGATGTGTTTCAATCCAGTGTTTTATTTGGTTCCACTGTGTTCAGATCTCTTCTTCAGCACCTACATCCGGCATGCACTCAATCAGCAGCTCTGAAGATATTAAGCCTCCATTTGGCCTGAGGCCCATGCCAGCTCACAGTCCAGGAATAATGCTGTCTCAGAAACGAATGTGTGTCATCTGTGGAGACCGTTCCTCTGGTGAGTACACTCCCCGAGAACAGGATTAGCATTAGTGGAACATTTAACTGGAGACTAATTGACACCGTGCTAATTATAGTGTCACTAATCCCTTCCTGTCTGGATGCTTTGTTTCCTTAACTTTCCACATGGTGACTTTCACTCTGTGCCTGTCAAAAATCCGAAACGATTGTCAGATTGTTGTGCCTTTTGATCCCTATAATGGCCTCTAAATGTGTTTGTACTCGTTTGTTTGATTTACAGGTAAACATTACGGAGTGTACAGCTGTGAGGGTTGCAAAGGTTTCTTTAAACGTACTGTACGCAAAGACCTGAGCTACACCTGCAGGGACAACAAAGAGTGCCTGGTCGACAAACGCCAGCGTAATCGCTGCCAGTACTGCCGCTACCAGAAGTGCCTGGCCATGGGAATGAAGAGAGAAGGTATGCAAAAAAAAACCCAAAACCCAACAAAAAACCCACAGATTTGTTTATATAGACAGCTTGTTTGGCACTGAAAGGTTCTGGAACATGTTATTTTGCAAGTTGTGTTACGTGCAGCAATAGCGAGGGGACACTTTAATACTCTAAATTAATGATTTTAAGAATACCCGAAAGATTTGGCAGCATAACAACTTTGATTAAGTAGCTTCTCCGGCACAGGTTAGAATAGACATGCATCAGATTAACAAAAGGGGCAGAGGTGGGTGTATTGGGGCTAGTTTATTGAGCAAACCCCTCTCCTCATCTTCCCTTCATTTCTCCAATTCTGCCTTTTTGTCATTTTTCAATAGCGATCAAACAGGCAAAGTGGATAGAAGAAGATGGAAAAGATGAGAGATGGATGAGTATGTCATTGAAATACTAAAGATACTGTGATTTATTGCCACTTAGAGAGCTAGCCTGTTGTCAAAAACATTCCAAACAATGCCAAACCTTTTTATTTCCCAAACCAAATTTGATCGACATTTCCATGTGGGGTGGGGCTTCAGTTACTTCTGTCTGTAGAGCAAAAGCTTTTAGGTATCAGACACACAGTCCATATAATATGTAAACCAACAGGAAAACAAGCTGTAAAAACAAATTGCTGAATGACAGCAATTAAAGCAGATTAACTTGATAGACATCAATAAAACTGACTTTTATGATCCTCCAAAATGTTGAGGCACAATCGGCTGAAGAGAACATTTAAAGCAGAATGTAATCTTGTAGTGCAGACTGTTTTTTAACAGTTGTTCAATGACATTTTTTATACTTCAAATCACAATATTTAATACTTTAGTTCTCCAATTCTCGTGCTTCATGTTTACTGGCTCTTCATTAAATGATTCCTCTGTTTTACAAAAGTGTTTTCATCTTGTGGAGTGCAGTTTTATGACACACTTGATGAAGTCTAGATAAAAAAATATAGTGTTGCTCATAAAGTTTGACCCAACTGTTCAACTTTTGCAACTTAAATGTACTGCAGAGAAAAGTTTTCCTCTCACCCAATTCCTCTTCTCAAAGGTTGACTTTTGAGCGACACATCGACTAAGAACAAGAGTATTCAATAGGAATTGCGCAACAGGAGAGCTCTATTTAGTTCATGTTGGTTTCAGATGAGTTTAGGGCCATAACATTTATGCACAAATATCTTTACTTGCAAACATTTTCAGAGTTTTTCTGCAAATCAAGCTAAAAGCAGTGGGGGTTGTCATTCATACATTTCAATTAAATTGACAGTATCTCACTGATTTGAAAATGTATTTGTGTGACTGACTGTCTCTGAACATCAGTATTAACATTTTGCATATCATGACTATAAAACTGAGTTATTACTTCATTCCCCCCGTGTGAAAGTGCTTCATTCATCTGTATCCTGTTTCTGTGCCGTTTGTCTCCCGCAGCGGTCCAGGAGGAGCGTCAGAGGAACCGAGAGCGTGAAGGAGAGCTGGAGTTCGGCATCGGGGTGAATGACGAGATGCCCGTGGAGAAGATCCTGGAAGCGGAGACGGCGGTGGACCAGAAGACTGAACTCCACACCGACGGAGGCTCTGCTGGAAACTCCGTGAGTGGTCACAGACGGATCCTGTCAGATTCAATGCTTTTTTTTGTTAATACAAGCTTCTAAGTAGTAGTAAGAAGTTAGTAGTAGTAGTATATGTTTTGGTGGAGCATTAAAAAAACGGGTTGTTGTTTTGTTTGGTTTCAGCCCCATGACACCGTCACCAACATCTGCCAGACAGCAGACAAACAGCTGTTTGCTTTGGTGGAGTGGGCGAAGAGGATCCCTCATTTCTCTGAGCTGCCCCTCG
Organism: Malacoctenus triangulatus; assembly: GCA_032274725.1. Taxonomy (NCBI): domain Eukaryota; kingdom Metazoa; phylum Chordata; class Actinopteri; order Blenniiformes; family Labrisomidae; genus Malacoctenus; species Malacoctenus triangulatus. The sequence goes on from JAUESE010000010.1 coordinate 906,580, forward strand.
ATGATCAGGTCATCCTTCTGCGTGCAGGTACCAACATGCTGCTGCACTCACATCACCGAGAGCACCGCACGGACCACCTGTATGCTACAGAACAGCATCAGCATCTTAACGCTTGGTCAGGGTGACATTTGAAGGTTGGAATATGAAACATTTGAGTTCTGAAACAGCATATTCAAACAGATCTGCACTGTGATTGTTTGATAGTTTTTTCCTTTCTAAAAGACAGTAACCAGTTATGTTTACACAAGTGAGTAAATGCTTTTCAGATCAATTAGAGTTTAAAAAAAAAAGCCTGATAATCTTTCATACCAATTACAATAATAATAAAATAATTCTGTATTATATTTCTAGTGATCCAGACTTTTTTGCCCAGTTGTTGAAAAAACATTAGATCTATCTGTTGTCTGATGTTTTGTTGTCAGTGGTAATGTCCCAAAAGGCCTTGTGGCCAAAAGAGCGATAAGCAAGAACAAACTGTTTATAGTGTGTTGTGCTTGCGCTCTGTCTCAGCACACAGTGAGAATAAATTCCAAGAACAAGCTGAAACTTGGATCGAAACCCTTTCTGTGTCGCAACCTGGATGAGAAAGAAACTAGCTGCTCCACTTGAGCCTTGAGTTGAAACACTTTATGTGGTCTATCACTGTTTCCTTCAGAGGAGCAACTGGCCTGTGCTTCAGTGTTGTGTGATTGTTTCCTGTCTCAGGGTGGAACGAGCTCCTGATCGCATCCTTCTCCCATCGCTCCATCCCTCTGAAGGACGGCGTCCTCCTGGCCTCCGAGCTGCAGCGCGACAGTGCGCACAGCGCCGGAGTGGGAGCCATTTTTGACCGGTAACTGCATGCAGACACAAAACTCACTACAAACTTAGCACTTGCGCTTCCAAGTTGATAAACGTTGTTTTCTGAATGCAGGGAGAGTGTGCAGAGCGCAGAGGTCGGCGCCATATTTGACAGGTAATGCTGAAGTTTTTGTCTTTATGTCTGACAATATTGTAAGTTGTCTTAACGCTTTTGTATCAAACTAAAATGTTTTCACATTCTTTTTCAGGGTTCTTACTGAACTTGTCAATAAGATGAGAGATATGCAAATGGACAAAACAGAGCTGGGCTGCCTCCGAGCCATCGTCCTCTTCAACCCAGGTACTTCTCACAATCTCATCCAAGAGGGGGAGTAAAAGGTTGAATATTCGGCACTGAGATTGAATAGAAAACCTTTTCCTGCAGATGCTAAAGGGTTGTCCAACACCAGCGAGGTGGAGCTGCTGAGAGAAAAGGTCTATGCATCATTGGAAGCCTACTGCAAACAGAAGTATCCAGAGCAGCAGGGAAGGTAAATGTCCCGCGCTGCTCCCTGTTCCTGCAGGCCTCCTATCGGGGATCGTTCATTCGATCAGCCAACACGAGCTCCTCTTTTTGTGACCTGCAGGTTTGCAAAGCTCCTCCTGCGACTGCCGGCACTGAGATCCATCGGCTTGAAGTGCTTGGAGCATCTCTTCTTCTTCAAGCTGATCGGTGACACGCCTATTGACACTTTCCTCATGGAAATGCTTGAAGCTCCCCATCAGTTGTCTTAGATAGGAAAAAAACAACAACAAACAACCATACTGTGGTGTTAGATAGCTGAAGTCTGGGAAGCGGGCGTGGGACTGGAGTGGCACTTTAAGTTCTTTGAAGATTTGTCAGTTTGTCTCACTGCTGTCTGTGTTGCACTTCTTCTAGTGTAGCACAGATTTGCTCTTTAGACCAAACCCAAGGCTTGGCATGATCTACAAGCTGGTGCTATATGTTGAAATAACGTCACGAGTAACTATGGTAAAAGAAACTATTTTTTAAAATGTAAACATTTACATATTTCACTTGCAGGAGCTAAAATTTGGGTATATGTTTTTATATCGACTTTTTAGACACCTCACACATTAAGACTCAGCTGGTTCTTTGACTGAACTGTTCCCTAAAGTCTGTTTGTTTTTTTTTCCCCTTCGAAACGGGAAAGCAACCTGAAATTTGAGCAAAGACAGTCTTTTTTGTATAAATTCAAATTCACGCCAGATCTAAAAGTGCATTATTGTACCAAACGGTCGGTGGGAGCCGTGTCCAACAACAGCTCCCAGGCGACTTTTGTCCATTGAAGAAAAAAAAACAAAACAAACTTCTGAGTGTCTCAAAGTGAAGACAAGTCAGTGGATTGAGGGTCAGCTTTATGTATCTACAGCTAGTGTTGTTTACTTCGCCATTCAAAAGAAAGAAGAAAAAAAAAAGAATCGAATCACCTTGTGGTTGATGATTTGACTGCACTGCACACTTGCTACGTATATTTCTAAAACCTACTTTGAACGAGCGCGCGGCCGGCCGGCGAGCGGCCAGGCGTTCTCCTTTTTGGTGCTATTTGAAGATAATTTGACATTACTGGTGCAGACGCACACCCAAACCACGAACCTAAGAATATATGCAAAACGAAAAGAATTCCTTTTGTTAATCTTTGTTGAAAAAAAAAAAAATGTAGCAATATAAGATGTAAACTGCGTAAGCCTGTCAAAGTTCTTCAGGGGTTTTACAAAGTAAATCATGTCCAGTGGAAAGGGAATACTCCATTTTGTAATTTATCTTTTAAGGTACTGTGCAAAAGTGATTGTTCAGGGAAAATGTACATTGATAAATTTGAATTATAATCAGGAAATACAAATTCTATAATTCCTAATATGTGCCCTTGTTTTTAGTTTTCAGCTAGTATAAAGCAGAACGTGTCTTGGGTTGCACTGGATTTGCTGAGACTGTTTCAGCTGATTTTTATTTTTTTTGTGCTTTTTTTTCCTGATGCTTAGTTGTATTTGCTACTTTTTTTTTTTTCTTTTCCCATTTTTTTTTTTTTTTTTTTTTTTTTTTTTTAGGTAGCTGTCTTGTTTATCGTAATGTCTCTGCAATCTTATTAAAAAAGCAAACCATAATCACATTTGGATCCATAACACCTGTGGACGTGTATTTGAAAACAAGACCAAAGGAGGTCTGTGTGATGTGGAACCACCTGACGAGCTCGGCCTCTGTACGCTCTTGAACATAAAGTGACTTGAAGCATGGGTTGTGTGGACTAAAAATAAAGAGGGTTAAGTTTTCTTTTTTTTCGCTTGCTATTTCTCATCCAAGTGTTACATGTGATGCTTTCTCTGCCCCCTTCCCCCCCTCTCCAAACAAAAAGTCTATTTTGGGCACACCAGCACAATTAAATAATAATAAAAAAAAGAAATAGCCAAAGTTTGTTTTATTTACTTTCTTTTTTTTATTGTAGATGTTACATAATATTTGCTGTAGGTGCAACAGAAGCCAAGGTCGTATAGTACTCTTGTGTGTTTCACGCTGATGTTATGGCACAGGCAGCGATGTGTGTCGGGCTGACGTTAAATTAAAAGACCAAAAAAAAAAAAAAACGCCGAGTGCAACAGACTGCGACTGTCCTGTCGAAAATCGTCCTGGAAGTCTGACTTGAACGAAACACAAACTCTACAGCGCCCCCCGCTGCATCGTACCCACGCTTGTTCTCAAACCATGCATGGCTTGGTTTTCTTAAATTATAATTAGAATAACACTGCTTTTAGTCTATATTACACTATGCAAAAAAAAAAAAAACAAAACATAAAAACATGTACATCGTTTTACAGCATTCCCCGATATTGCTTAGGTTTTTGTACAATCTTTTGTTAACACGATAAGCTCCTCCTGCAGACTGGCATGCTACACATTGATTCTAAGGTGCTGAACAGTTTCCAGTAATTGCTAAAGAAAACAAATGTAGTGCTGGTGGGGTTTTTTCAGAATGTAGCTTTATCGTGATGCGCTGATTTCTTCTCACTATCAATGGCTATTTCTCCATCACAGTGAAAGTTTGCGAAGCCACATCGAAACTGAACATACGCGCATTCTTAAGTCAGTCAAGGCCATTCCATGTTGATTAATAGCACGATAACGGTTTCAAAAAATTCGGAACAGAAAGAAAGTTACTTCAGTTCAGATTTGTCTTCAGTGAGTGAATTCTGGATATTTAACGTGCCCCCCTTTAACAGTAACAAAGTGTCCCCTGAAGAAATACCCCATAATGTTCTGTAAATAAACCCCCTCCTCCGCTGATTCCAGCTGAGCTACAAAACATTTCGCCTCCTCGGTGATATTTCTTGACCTACATTACAACCGGAGTGTAACAATGCGTGCCTGTGTTATACAGTAAGGCAAGAGGACCGGGCTAATGTGCAGTCCCTAAACTGACATAAATACTTTGAAGCGATATCCTCCGATCTGACACCAGAAACAAAAAAACAAACACCGAGACAAGTTTGGGGAAAAAAAAAAAACGCCGGTCGGACATAAATCACAGCTCGTGGATGATCTACGCTGCGATGATCTCGTGTCAGCGCTCGCATACCTGTAGTAATATCTCGAATACATGTCCCTGAAATCGTCTTAATAAATAACTGTCTGAAAGGCACTCTGAAATGTGCAGCTACGAAATGAAAAAGAAAAAAGGTCCGGGGCTCCACGGATTGCTCGCCCCCCCTCCCCCGCCCCCCCCACCTCCACCATCAGAACTGGACCACGTGGTGCGACTAGTCAGCAGTGGTTGAAGCTGTGAAGGTTGGAGTGACGAGCAGCAAGTCTAAAGCTAGTAGTACCGTCAGCCTGTCGCCGAGGAAGCTCTAAAAAAAAAACATCCATTCGAACTGCGTCCCGTCCAGTGAACTGAGACTCCATCTCCACTCTCGTCAAGTCTGTCCCCGGTTGGTTAAAAACTGTGCTACCGTTGAGTTGCTGGTTGACTGTTTGAGCGCGTCGTCGGATCCAGATGTCGGGAGCAGTCCCGTCGGCGTCGAGGAGCTCGCGTCCCTCCGTCCCCGACGTTCACATCCAGTGCAATCGTTCAACCATTTTTTTTTGAGCACCTTCCTCGAGCAAAAAAAAACACAAAAACTACCACAGTAGTATTCAACAGGACTCCCCTCTGCACACGGGCATCTATTCAATAGATGAAGGTCTTTCGGTTCAGTTTGTAACTTTAAAAAAAAAAAAACACTCCGACGCTGAACCGCTGTGGTTCCATCGGAGCGTCGCGCCGCGCGTCGAGCCCTCTGCGTTCAGTCAAGGCCACTGGGATGGAAGCGCGCCTGCCGCCAGCTGCCGGGACGCCCTCAGCGTTTGAAGCCGCACTTTAGTGTTGGAAGGACGATTGTGATTCAGCCTGAATGAGTGCAGATCCCTGCGAAAGCGAAGCTTAGTGGTTCGGATGCTGCACTCGGTTTTGTGCTCTCTCTGCCCGTCACTTCACGAAAAGAAGGCAAAAAATAAAAAAAACACCTCCCGTGCTGCGTTCCACCGGCTCACTTCCGCTTGTAAACTGATATTTAAAGATGAGCTCAACTCATTGAAGCTTGGGGGGAGTTTTGCACAGGTTTTTTTTTTTTACGTTGCCAAGCTGGAGGGTGGAGCGGGTTGCCAGGTTGGGGTCGTCGGGGGGCAGTGAGAGGGCTTCGGGGCGTCGCCTCGAGTGTCCTGCAGTAATCCGGGCTCACACCTGCATCTCCGAGCCGCTGGACAGGCCCAGAGCGTTGGCCTCCTCCGTCGTCAGCCCGCTCTTCAGCGTCCTCCTCACTGTGACGACCCAGACAGCACCACAGCGTCAAGCGTTGCCGTGACGACTCGCCATGCCACCCCCACCCCCCCTTGCAGCCGACTTACGTGACTTCCGGTTGACCCGGGATCGCCTCCTCTCCCGGGGTTGCGTGCGCTGGCCGGGCCCCTGAGTGGCTGACCTCACGATCCGCTCCATGATCTCATCGGCGGCGTCGTCCGTGCAGTTGAGCGGGTCGTCGCTGGCGGAGCACCACGGGCCGACGCGCCCTGCAAGGAAAACAGCGCGCTCGGGATTTTGTCGGGGTAATCAAATTAGCGGCCCGTACACATGGCTGAGTTCATCCTAATGACCCGACGCGGAGTCATTAACAGGAGTGATGGGACTGATGAGAAGCCGACGTGACACGCGTTGCGTCACTCTTTTTTTGCTCGTGCTCTACCTCTTTTTTTTTTTACCAAACCACATCAGTGTTGTTGTAACGATAGAGAAGTGAAGTGTGAGCACAAGCTTTGATGCGGTGTTACAGAAAGGTTCGTCTCAGTGGCAGCAGGTCAGAAATCCTTCAACAGGAGAACGACAGAACACACGAGAATAGCAAAGAGCAAAAGTCTTGATTAGTGAGCCTCAATGAGCCCTGATTTAAATCATCCAATTGAAAATCAGTGGAAATCAATGAAGCACAGTCACTGTTTTCCCTCCATATTACATACGGATACATATTTTACATGCATTCCTTCTAAAAGCTGCCACAGTCTGATGTCATTTTTATTGAACATATATGAGAAACACAAGTCCGAGTATCTGGGACTTGTTACGGCGATACAATGAAAAGCGATACTAGGGTGGGGTGGGGGGGTGGTGGTGGGTGGGCTCGGTGGAAGGCGTCTGTGAGGCTGACCTCTGGTGCTGCCGGCTCTGGTGCGAGTGCGAAGGCCCGGCACGGTGGACGCGCCGCTCTCTCCGCTCTGCAGGCTGCTCTTCAGCACCGCCTTCATGTTCTCGTGCTCCACCGCGTCCTCGGCGTACTGGATGCCCTGAGGCTGGCTCTCCTGTGTGTCTGAGGGGGCGCCGCCAAATTTACCACTCTGTGGGGAGAGAGAGGTGGGGGGGGGGGTACAGTAACAGGGTTACGACTCATAAGGTTTCATGAGAAGGATATAAAGAAAGGCCTCTGCATGCTTTTCCTCTTACACCTGTTTAGAGTCTCACACTGGTTAAACCCATTCGAGTGACACAGCACCTTCGAGCAAACTACAACGGTTAGTTATCAGAGACGAAGGCACTCCTTCCTCTTCCTCCTGTGACTGATTCTAGCAACAATGCAGACGTGCCAGCTTCCAGGCTTCGGAGCCGTGTTGCTGTCGAGCAGGAAGCAGCTCGGCTCTGTGACACGGTGCCGACGCCTCCGTCGGCCCGTCGTCACGGTGCCGCTTCCTCATTCACGCCGAGTCACGCACGCAGCAACACCGTCAAGTCTCGCCATTGGCCTGTCACTCGTCGGTTCCGCCGCCGGCACGGCAGGTGTTCCAAAGGTGAGACGTTAGTCACACACACACACAAAGGTCAGACGTGCGCCGGTCGGTTTGCACTCAATGTTACCTCGCTGTCATCGTCATCCTCACTCTGAGGGAACAGAAATCGGTCAAAGGTCAGAGGAGCAAGAGAACACTGAGTATTGTTGGTGATTGAAGGAAAAATTCAATGTTAGGGTTAAATGAATCTGGGTGAAACTTCTCATATTGTTCATCACTTCCCTTCAGCTAATTAGCTTAGCATTAGGAATCAAAAAAGAGGCCCAAAAAATTGTGACCTTTTACATTACCTT
>JAUESE010000010.1:932641-960987 GCA_032274725.1 Malacoctenus triangulatus
CACACACACACACACACACACACACACACACACACACACACACACACACACACACACACACACACACACACAGCTTAGGTAATCGCTGTGCTGCAGACAGACTTCCAAAGTGTGGCGAGCTCACTCATCATCCCATAATATTTTACACTTTGAATGTTTTATTTGCAGCCTCGTTCATTAAGAAAAAAGTGTTTGTGGTCTCAAATACTAAAAATTTCTGTGTGTCCATCAGGAGCAAGGTCGCCACACAGCTCGGAGGATTGTGTTCACTTTGCAAGCTCTTACTGCACAAAACAAGATGCGTTTTTTTTCATCTACAGTCTGTGAATTTGACTGTTTTGACAGTAAACTGTGCTGCAGACGTTCCCAGTGCTGCATCCTTTGTTGAGAGCAGATTTTGCAGTTCCTGAGCTTGTGTTTTTTGTTTTCTTACCTCTGCGACAGATAGACACGAACAACCTTTGGATGAGGGTTAATAAAAGGGGCATGTGAGCACAGACTGCCTCCACTCTGAGCCGCGATCCGAGGCCAAAAATGTGGGCCTCCATTCAAATAATCAGCAGCAGCTTTACAATACCTCACACAAGTACAACAATAACATTTCTAAGTCCCTTTGCATGTATGTCACGTAATAAGATGCTGGCAGACAACGAGCTGCCTTCAAAGCGCAGTGATTAGAATTTAGATGTAAGCCATTACGGGGGGAAGGACGGCCAAGAAAGGAAGGTTTAGCTTGAAAAGAAACTTGGAAGTGTTCAATGAGCAGCCTGGCATCCGCACAGCACTCTCACACTCGATTTCTTTCAATAGATCACACACATTTGTCTCGGGAGTAAATAGAGCGTTTGATTGATGTGAAGCTGCAGAGGGGGAACCGCAGACCTACGGACCGGAGCAGACAGGCTCCGTCCCCGCGTCTCCAAACAGGGTTTCGGGAGAGAAGGACAAACTTAAACAACGAAGGTCTGGTGGAAGTGTTTCTTCAGGGCCTCTCCCTCTCATAAACCGCAGCAATTATCTTCCACAGCCCCAGGAATGTGCAGGAAGGGCTGCACTCTGACCACTGGCGAGGTGAGAAGCACTTTGAGGTCTGAGACGCAGCAGCAGCAGCAGCAGCAGCAGCAGCAGCAGCAGCAGCAGCACAAGCCGGCTGACTCACACGTCGACGTTCCCTCTAAAAAAAAAAAAGCATCTTATCTATAAAGATGCAAGAAATCAACTAAAACAGCCTCCCCCCCCCCCTCCAACCCATCCTAAGAACCTGTCTGCCCACCTCCCACTCAGCTCTCTTTGGTTTCATTTACATGTTGGAATTTATCTAAACTGGGTCAGCCAAACTGTCTGTCAGCGTGCAACATTTATTTTACCAGGACTTTGGGAGTGGGGCCAAGTCTCCATCCCATACAGTGCAGCTCGGACCCGCTTATCTTGTTATGCTTTGCATTAGCCAGGAGCTGCATTCACAGCTCTGAAGTGTGTCTCCCTGCACCCACACAAGCTGAGCGAGCTCCACTCAAAGGTCCAACAAAGACGCGCTGCACATTCTTGTTCTGTTTTATCAGTGAATTTACATAAATTTACAGTAAATCCCGACAATTTCACGCTGGAATCTTGAAAACTTTACAAAAACTTTGTTGGAACCAAACTGAAACCTCATTTTCACACCGTTTCATTCTTGAGTTAACTTTGTTTGGTCTTGTATTGGTGATTATTTAAAGTAGCCATAAGCAAAAGTTGTTATTTGGAGAGCAGATTTTCTGTTTGTGTCTTTTTGTTTATGTGAAGTAAGTTGAACCCGGTTTACTACTTGTTTGATGCAACCGAAGACGTCACGTTCAGCGTCATCACTCCATGCTGGATGCTATTTAAGAATGGAGCAGTGTCCTCCTCTGCCAAGAGTATTAAAAACATTTGCATAAAACAACCAAGTTGTGTTTTATGATTTCAGCAAATGATTACTTTCATTGTTTTTAAAGACACAATAGTAAAAACTCGACTTTTTTTCCCCTTGACTGGCACTTTTTGCAAAGTCCTGCTGCTTTCCACGAAACTGCATTAAACACAGCAAATTACTTTGAAATTAGACCTTTTAGAGGCAGCGAGAGAAAAAATGTTTGAGGGTCTGATTTGGACACCAAATGGACTCTTTCCCTGCTTTGAATCCCTTCACATCTATCAATGGCTATGTGCTCAAATTAACATGTGACGAATTAAAAGTACTTCTCGTGGGACTTTTCATTAGAGTCCAGATCTCTGATTTAGGGTCCGACTCCCAGAAAAAGACACGTTTATCCTCCAGCTCTCACTCTATACCAAGTGAATTAAGACAGTTGGTGGGTTCGGTAGTAATTATTAGTCAGCTAATCACCCAGACCATTAGAGGCAGACACACTGGCTCTGCCAGGCCAATTTTCAGTCACCGCGCCGACTGCCAGACTTATATTGAGCCCCCATACAGTAAAACAACAGGGGAACGCTTCTATTGTCAGACCCAAACATACTGAGTGTCTGCCAGCGCTTGACACAACTTACCGGGGGCCCGGGCCCAAACAAATCCCCCACAGACAAACAAAAAAACACCTCATGGAACAACAGCATGAAGTAAAGAAAGGAAAGCCTGAGTGGTGATTTGGCTGAGTAAGCTCCGCAAGTTGCAAGCTCAGGAACTTTTGCAGCGCCGAGGAGAAAAAACGACAATATGAGTGAAAACGCCAGAGAAATTCAACGAGCCTCGTGTGTTCTGTCAGCCGAGGGAGCCGAGAACCAACCGGGATAAGGACGATTGGAAAATTATTTAAGGACAATGCAAAGCTGGAGAGAGACCAGCACAGTTTTTATTTTTTCACCCTTTCGTTGAATAAGGAAGACTTTGGCTCAGAGCTGCTGCTCGACATCCTCCCACTCGCACAGCGAACTGAAAGATGAGCTGCGGTAAATTCTGAGTACTCTTCAGAGAGTCGCGGTGTGATTTGCTCGGGCTCTGGCCAGTCGTACGCCGAGTTCAGTCCCAGAAACCAGTCAGTTTACAAAAATCCGTCGTAAAATCCAATCGTACGTTGAGGCGTTCGGTCGATCCGCCCGCATTACGGCAAAAGATTTATTTATTTTTCTTCTTAATGACAGTTTATGTTCTTTGCGCAGCGAGGTCAGAGATGATAAAATAAGAGCCGGAGAAATGAACCAAATCAAACATTCTTGGAATATAATTGGCTTGTATACTGAGTCCTGTTACAGTATAACAGACTCCAGGACGGGGCCATGCAGCCAGTGCCAGTAGGTTTACTCGGGCTGAAAACTTCTACAGATGGAGAAGTATAGGACGAGGCAGAATATAGGTCAGGCAGGTGGGGGTGAATCGGGTTCACAGGCACACAGTCTCCTCATGGGAGGGCCAGCGGGGTCCGACACAGACGGAGGGGGGGGGACAGAGTGGAACTTATTCGGAAGGAACGAGGCTCAAAGTTTAGTTGGAGACATGGAAACATGTCATGTTTGTATATGTCGGGGATGTTCGAATGACAGACAGGCGGTACCTGCGAGCAGATGTTTATACATTTGCATTTATGCATTTCACCGTGACGCTGAGTGTGTGAGTCACTTTGAAGGCTTGTGATTTATTCACGAACAGAGACTGAACAGGAAGCAAACACGAAAAGTTGCCAGTTGGAGAGATGGCGGGCTGCAGGAAAACATTGATCCCTGAAATTACTCCAATCAAACAAAGTTATTTCTCTCATCCCAAAAGAGAAAAGCCTCAAACAAAAGCAAAATTTAACTCAGACATCAACAGTACACTTCAAAACGTACCGTACTCACAGGTCATACAGGTAGTTTTAGGCCTTTTTAATGTGTGAAACACAAAGAAGCAATCGAAAAATAAACTGCTTTATTTACTTCTTAAATCTTTAGATTGTTTGCTGACAATTAAAGTGCGAGACGTGACATCCAGTGGGTATCACAGACGTGTGTGTGAGGCGACGTACACACTGAGATGAGAATGTAATCGTTTTTAAAACAAATCATATAACATGTAATGAAACAAATATGCCACCAAAATAAAGAAGAAATGGAGCTTGGTGCAAACAAACCAGCCACAGCCAATGAGCATGCAAGTAAAGTAAAGGAGGGCCTACGGTGTTATCTTTGTACGATGCAGCGCTCCCGATACACCGACTTTATATGTGTGGAAGGCCCATACATCAAAAACACAGATGTGAATACTGCTGAGCTGGAAACGGTCTTAGTGAGAGTTTTCAAAAGTCCAAAAAGTGACCACAGGAGCAGCGACTCAGAAAGTCGCAGGTGGTTGGGCAGAAAACAGACACATGTTCCCGTGAGACCTCATTACAAGCCAGGAGTTCGTGTTACTGTTGTTGCGACGAGGGCATTCCTGGAGATCCCCCCTTCTCTCCCCGAACGCTGCGCTTGTCCGCTCCGCTCATGTGTGTCAGCAGTTATGCTCCCCCTCTCAAATTTCCTTCATCCGAGAGGAATTACCAGAGCATTACCTTATCTCCTGCCCGACGTCACTCCCCGCACGGGCGCCAAAACAAGGGGGCCTGATTGCAGCTCTAATAATCAGCGCTGTGTACCTGCGCTTTTACGTGAAGCCGCAGAGCTGAGCTCAGACAGAATGGAAATGTTTATCCAGACGACGGGCCATCGTAAAGGTCTCTGCTCGAGAACAGACGACCTATAACACAGCCAGACAACACAATACACACTGTTTCCAAGAAGCGCTTCCAGCGCCGCTGTTAACCCGACGCTGCCTGGGTTTTCGCTCAAAAGCTCGGCGTAACAGTCAAAACAAAGATCCACAGACGGAGCTGGGAGAAGCAAAACTGGTGCGTAACGGTAGACTGGAAAAAGGAGCTCCTGCTTTTCTTTTTCTGTTCAACCTGTCAGCATTAGCTCACCAGTAGTTATGTTCAATCTCCTAAATCTAAACAAGAGCCATCACATAAATGGGATTTAGTTGGAACAACCACCTGGCGTGCGCCATCGCTTAATATTGATGTAAATCTCGAATTTTAACACATCTCACTGAGAAAAGTGAGTAAATACGTCGGATTGGTGTGAATTTGTTTACAGTAAGTTTTGGATCACGCTGCGTCGTTGTGCTCCTGCAAACCTCCACACAGATGTGTCCCTGGATCTGCTGGCCTGCCGCTCCGCCACATATAAAATCTGATGCCAGTGCACTGAGGAAACATCGCAGATCCTCGGAACGATCGCGGCGAAAGGATTACGACCCTCAGCTGTGCGTGGAGCTTTGCGAAAAAAAAAAACCACCAGCGTGACCCTAAAAGCTGGACGGAACGCTGCATCGGGGAAGCGGCGTTCCAGGTCTCGGACAGTTTAAGAGGGCAATGAAACACTCGAGTAGAGCGCGTCTCCCCCTTCCCAGCCAACGCCCACCGAGCTCGTTCCCCCTGGAAACCAGGAAGTGAGGGCACGCCGACTCACGGCGGTGTAACAGGCGTGTCACGAGAAACAGGAGAGCTCAACACGGTAGCGGGAGAGAGAGAGAAGAGGAAGGACCAGATAAAAGCGTCAGATGAAATATGGGCATGACTTATTTCCTACTGTAATACCTCTTGACTGTTGGCTGCAAAAAAACCCTGTATCTGTGAAAGCCATAAATCCGTGATACTAAGTAGAACGAGCACGTAAAGCCTCGGTATCATAACAGCATGCGATGAGATATGTCCTCTGGCAGTGAAGATAGTTTAAGTAATGCTTTAGAAAAAAAACCCGCAGATTAAAAACTGAAGCTTCACTTCCAATTTGTTCCTGCGGAGGCTTAGAGAGGGCGAGTGTTTTGTCAACAGCAGTGTGGAGACAGAGATGGCACGGCCTTTAAGATGTGCACACAAAGAGAGAGTAGCTGAAAACACGGCTCCTGAGCAGGAATGTCAACAGCGAACATTTCAAAGCAAGTCATAATTGCTTCAAGTCGTCTATAATTGGTTTGTCTATAATCTCCCTTCTCTGCGTGACGCTCCTGACTTCTCTTGGTCACCACTTAAACACGGTTGTTACTTTTCTTCGTGCACTTAATATAAATTCTGCGAAATGAGCGGAGATCCTGGAAAAACCTTGCGAGTTGTTCCTCCAGCGCATCCCCCAACTCCCCCCCCCCCACCCCCCCACGCTGCCATTAACTCCTGATAATTAGGACCGTAGGGATCTTTTACAAAAACCTCAGTGAAAAACTTTGGGCTCAGTGCTGAAACTTCTTCACTCTTCTGCTCAGCCTGTTTTTTCTTTAAGCGCTTTGAGTCTGATTTGCAAACAAGAGCATTTCAAATGTGGGTTTTTGCGTTATGAGGTGTTGCAACGGCGATAATCTGTCGTGGAAAGACAAAAGACGGGGTGGAGCGCTGGGTGCCCACGAGTGTTGGATGAAAAGCGATTAGAAGTGTTGTTAGTGGAAGTTATAATACATGTCCGGACGGCACTGTAAAAAAAACCCCCAAAAACCCAAAATGAACGAAAAAAACCCAGTTGGTGTCGCTCAGTACAATGACAGCAGCATCTCCAGTTAGCTCGTTGGCCTTTTCCTTTGTTAAATATTTACACATGCAATTTTAAACAATGCAAAAGCTTTTGAGCGCGTACTGTTGTTTGGTTTGGGTGCAATAGATCAAAGACTTGCATCGGTTTACAGAGCAGAAAAAAACAAAGACCCAAACTTCAATCATGATTAATGATCAGATTCAGCCTATACGTCGTTATTTTCCCTAAATAAAAAAAAAACAACCAAAAAGCTTCCCTTTTGAGGAGATTTCTTCTTTCACAGTAGCACAAATCATAATTACAATCACTGACTGCACCGGCATACGACTCCTTTGCCTGAGAGGAAACTTCACTCTCACTGGAAACCCATAAAGTCCAATTTTAGCAGCTTGTCGTGTAATGAGATCTACTTCCAAGAATGTGAGGGATGCGGAGATTTGGTTTTAATGGGACCTGAAGGTTTGTTTTTGTCTTTACCTTTTCTCCTTTACTTAACCATTTGTAATCTGCGAGTTTTACAGTCATACTCCGCCTTTAGTTTTTTTTCTTCTGCCTGATCTATTTTCTTTTTTGGAATACTTAAGACTATATTGCAGGACATGAAAGGAAGTGGCTGTAAAGAAGAAAAATGTGCACCTTTTATACCTCGGTATAGACTCCTCCTTTGCAGTTATTCCACATAAAAAAAGTACAATATGAGACTTTAAAGCAGTAAATGCAGCGAGTGCCTTCACCAGATTTATAGGCTTCATTTCACTCTAATGTCCTCGGTATTTTTCTCCTTCGCCTGTGTGTTCAAGAGAAACCGTTTCCTTTACCTGTCATTAAAGATGTTGACTCAGAGACGAGACATCATCCATTTTCCACACGTCATTTGTGGTTTTAGGAGCCAACGATTTTTAGAAAACAGTTGAAACATCAAGATAAATGGCGATGCGTTTTGAAAGTTCGGGATATTTTACGAGCCCCCGAGACCTTCGCAGTTCAAGAAACAGTATCGATAGCTACGGACGCACGCATTATGAAACCTTCGTTGGGATTTTCACTTCATCAACTGCAGATTTATGGTTTCAAGAGATAATTCAGAATGAATATAAATGAGCATAGATGTTCTGCTGGGAGCGGGGGGAACCAATGGACCACGATGAGGCCCCCTGTAACCCCGCTGGCTCCCGTGTGTTTGCAGCTCACTGTAAGCTTCACAGGAGGACCAGATGGCACAGAAGGCACCCCTCACTCGCTGACCTCACACCCTTCCTTCTGATGGGGTGATAAAGGCATACAAGATTTCCCCGGAGCCAAGAAAGGGCTCGGCTCTCTCAGGAGCTCAGTCTGGAAGCCCTCTGAGCCAGGTGTGAGGGGCCACAGAAAGGGAGGGGGAGGGGGGTGGGGGGGGCTGGACCCCAGAAACAATCCACATCACTGAGGGAGCACTAACTGGCCACAGACACCTCCAGGGCTTCGAGTAGGAGGTAGAAAAAAGAGAGAGAGAGAGAGAGAGAGAGAGAGAGAGAGAGAGATGGAGTAGATTGCAAAGAAATCTGCAGGAACAAGCATTTACAATGAAGGTAACGCAGCCGTGCTGGAAAGCTGTTGTTGTAAAAGCCGTGCAGACTGGAGCGCACGTGTGGCCGCGCCGTTTCCAACTACAAAAGAGCCGTAAGATGGATTTTTTATTCATGAAAGAGAGCGAGATTGTTTTGTCAGGCGGTTTTTTTTAACGCAGACCAGACTGAACGGATCAAAGCCACATTCCTCTAACTATTTCTTTTAACTAAACTTGAAAAAAAAAAAACATTAGCGTTAAAAAAAAACCCACATTAGAGGTGATTAGTTTGATATGAAAGCAATCACTGGTGTTGCTTTGCTCTCCGTCTCTCCTCCTCGCGCTCTCTCGCTCTCTTTGTGCCTGCACGTGTGAAAATTTCAGGGGACTAATTTATGCCCCTCTCGGGAGTTCCTATGACATAGCTCCTCTTGGAAGTCATCAACAGTAAAGCAGCCAGATCTATATACATTTCTGACCTATGCATCTGGGCTCCAGCACATGCTCGGCTTGTGTTCTCCGGCACATGGCTCACGAGGGAGGGGTTGATCTACAACACTCCCCGTTTCCTCAGCTGGGCAGCAGAAAATTAGGTCAGGAGTTGAAACAGGTTAAAGGGGCTTTGGGGAGACTTGTAGTTTGGTTTAGTTTCTCAGGGTGATGTAGAGATACACAAGGGGGGGGGGCAGACTGTAGTCTGCAGAGATGAAGCGATAAATTAACACATGAAAAGAAGAACGAAAGGAGACCAGGCGAAGTACACCGAAACAGATGTTTTATCAGAGTCGGGGAGAGGTGGATGGAATGAAGGATGGCACGATGCGGAGGAGGTCCCGTCGTTTATCGCAGAATGACACTAACAACTCAGACATGTGGCTCGCTCTAAGGTTCCCCGAAAAACAGCACTGCGCTCCCGCCGTCATGTTTCGGGCATTTAAGCCTCGTGATTTATCCGTCTGAGTCAGAGAGCAGGCCGGGTTCAGACGGAGCAACAAACAGTCGCGAGCAGACGCTGCAGAGGTAGAGCAGGCGGGGGTCACGTTCATGTTTATAACCCGCCCGGGGGGCGTCATCAGTGCGCTGTCAGGAGACATCCGTCCTTTTGCTCTTTGAATTTCCCCAACGACAGAAAAAAAGCTACACATCGGGAAATGGGAGCCAGACAGGAAGTGATTAGAAACAGCGAGGTGAATTCACACGAGAGAGGAAATATGTTTTAGAAAAAGTGCAACATTAAACCAAAGGTCACACAACCTGAGACAAGTCTTTTTTTTTAGCACTTCCTGGTGAGCTGTAGGACAGGCGTGACGGACTAAGTTTAGTTCAGGGCTCACAAACAACACAGGTTTACCTTAAAGGGGACAGAGCAACACTGAGAGCACGAAAACAGTGACATCATTAGAAGATCTCTTATGAAATGCTATATTTTATTGGATTATTTGACTCTTTCATGTGTTTTTTTTATACTTGTCCACACTCCAATAACATTAATCAAGAAAATTAAACAAATCTAATCATTTTGTTTCACTGCAAAGACGTGAATTATTAAAATGGTAAAAAGCTTGTCAGATTTTGCTGCGCTTCCGGTCCAATCATGCTCTCACTGTTGTATAGATTATAATCTACACAAATCTCACTCAAACAGCGCTGCCCCACAAGGACAAAAAAGGAACGACACTGACTTTTTGGGGAAAATGCAGTGTTCTGTTAGGCTGTAATTTTGACACCCCAGGTTTAAAACATCCATCTAAACGTGGGAACGCTTTCAAGCACTCGAGCTTTAACTGCGGGGGGAAAGTCCCCCCCTTTGAGAGGAACAGTCAGGCTGCTGCGAATTTCATGACGTGCATAAGCAGAAGACGGCTCATTAGGGACCGTTTTTAACGTTGATCTGTTTCATGCACAGAGAAGCACTAAGAGGGCGGCGTAAAACTACAAGCAGTCGATGCTGCTTGTCAGCAAGGCTCGATGCTGGTGAATTAAAAAGCCCCCTGAAACCTGCCCACAAAATATCTCATCCAAGACAAAAAGTTCTAAGGAGACAAAACTAAAACAAATTGTTTCAGTTTGAGACATAAAATAGGGAAGTGTGCGATAAATCTGGGTTTTCTTGGAGCTTTGACTCAAGAAAAAGCTTTTTTATTGAAGTCAAAGTGCAGAAAAATAGTGGAAAACGAACGTATGAAGTTTGCTTTAAATCTTCTTTGTTCAGACCACAAAAAGCTGGATCCAAACTGTTGAGTTTGACTCGACACACACACAAGTCCAATGACCTCATAAAGCACTGATATATCGCAAAGGGCAACACATTTCAATGAAGGAATGAGGTAACACACGCAGAATAGAAGAATCAAAACAAGCGAGTCGAACAGAAGAGACGGGGAAATTAGTTTTATGATCTGTAATATCCTGCCAGCGCTTTTACTGGACACGTCAGCATGTGTGACCTGCCTCCTCACAGCAGGTTGTTAAACGGTAGTGACCTCTGAGCGAGAGCCCGGTTCCTAAAGTGTCCCTAAACACGCCGTCCGCGCCCTCCCGCGACCTCAACACGTCTGACCCCCCCACACCTCACCAACATGGGACCAGTAAATTAAGCAGCTGCTACACTTGGCCTAATTTCCACAATATCTGTGGCACACATTCGAGTTTGTTTATGTGTTTTACGTGTGCGGGTGTGAGAAGGTCATCAAGCCGAATCATCAATTTCCATAGTTTATACGTGAACACATGCGGCCGCGGACGGGTTTATGGAAAGAAAAGTGTTACAGGATTGATTAATAACATCCCGCTGTTGTAAATTGAGGGACGAGGGAGGAACGCTGGTGATTTACTGGAGCAGAGACGTGCTGCTGTACGGAGCGCTCACCCCTGAGGATGTAATTCTGGTAGTTCTGGTCGGCTTCAGCGCCGACTTTGATCAAACACGTCAGTCCCTCTTCCACCACGAACTCGTGCACCAGGTCTTTGTCATCCTGGAGAGAGAGAGAGAGAGAGAGAGAGAGAGAGAGGGAGAAATATTCAAAACCCATCACACATCCATCCTTTGCACATGCACGATGTTCATTGAGGATAGAGCTACGTACACAAGGCTTAATCTATTCTTTGACATGTTTACTGACTGGTGTCATGTTAAAAAGATGAATTTACAAATTCTGTAATGTCTGAGACGTGAGGAGTCTGTTAGGGGGATACAAAGCCTCAAGACATCTCTGGACAAGCAGCTTTTCTTCATCTAAATATTTTCTGTTGGTGAAGAATTGTTGTGATGAATACAGTCGAGAATTGTCGTGCCCTAAAATTAAGTCCTTTTTCAAAATGTAGCTTGTTGTTTCAGACACTTCTACAAACTGCTCAGGATGCTACATCACCAACAGACGCGCTTGCCTTTTTTTTTTACCCTTTATTTTGATCAGACCAGTAAAATATTGTTTTTGTCTGTTTCAGTTCTCTGGAAACAAAAGAGTGTTTTTTATAAAGCAGCTATTTTTCTGAAGACTTGTCACGTAAAACATCGGTGATGGTTAAAAACAAGCTGTGAGGCGAAGCAGGACTTGGATATTTCTGTGAAAGTCTTGCTCAACGGCATAAAAGAAGCTTTCAACAGTCTGTCACAGCCGCTGTGAACACACCAGCGCTCCAGGTTATCTCTGTGTTGTCACACAGATTCCTGCTGCTGCCCCTCGACGCCGAGCCACGTTTGTCTTGATGACAAAACCACCTGCGTCTCTCACACCTGTCGATGACTCTTTGATTTAAGGCCAGGCGAGAGGCCTTTTTACGCAGGTTTGGTCCTGTTTTTTTCCTGATGCACTCCGCTGTTGAGATGGGAAGAAGAGGAGGAGGAAGGCAGCAATAAACACTGCGGGGTGGTCAGGGCTTCTTTTCTCCCAGGAGGAAGTTTAAGTGCTTCCAGAACATCTTTACCATAGATCCGTGATGGAGACTCCAGTCGTTTGGCAAGCCTCTAAATATACAGGAGTGTGCGAGGGAAGCAGAAAGACCAGCAGCTCTGACACACACGCAGTGCGGCACTGAAATGTTGCAACGTAACTCGGATGGTTTTTCTTTTTTCTGTTACGAAAGAATGATCAAAATTCACTTCAAATGAGAACTCGCACATCAACTCTGCATAAAAATAGAGGGAACTGAATCTATTCTGGGGCTCCATCGGTGTCTGCAGCTCTCGCTCTTTTTTTTTTCTTCTTCTTTCCATCCGACTGTCAGCGAACCCTCCCCCTCAGCGACCGACTGCCCGCGAGCCCAGCCCAGCGTATGAAGTATGACCAGACCTGAACGCTGCACAGCTGCCACGAAGGCAGACTCTCAGCAGCTCGGCTCCGGCTCGGGGAGAACGCCGCCGACTCCATCAGAGCGCGTGCAACATGTGGATGAAAGCATGCGTGTTTACACACACACACGTGTTGCATGTAGAAACCTACACATTGTGGATGACGCTTCCTCGGGAGCGACTGTGTTTCTTTTGAATCATGTGAGATATTTCATGATGCACTTTTATTGAAGATGTCCTTGAAGAGCTGGGATTGGTGGGTGATTACCTGAAAGATCTGCTTGAGGGAGAAGAGGGCTCTGCGCAGCTCCCGTCCCGTCGAGTTGTAGAGTTTTTCTGTATGGAGAGAAGAGAGAGAGCGGGTGGAAAAAATCAGCTGGAAGTTGTGCGTGTGGTGTATGAAGTTACAAGGGGTTTCAGAGCTTCTCCTGAAAGACCCATCAGCCTAAGTTTCACTCTTTCAGCCTCGTTCTACTTGATGATTTAAAATCTCTTTGCCATCACTGTGTCTGTGTCATCTATGCATTGACAGGAAGAATCACTGGAAGTAGCTAAATAAACAAACTCAAGAAGACGAGTGAAAAAAAAAAAGGGAAAATTATGGAGCGACTGAGAGAACATCTGTGGACAGTTAGTGTGAACAGAGGATGTTTCCTGCTAGCAAAGCCTAATCTGTACCTCACCACAACACAAAGTCATGGCACAAACTCCGGCCAAACGGCCTCCACAGCTGCTGAGAAACAAATCACGCATTAATCAGCGATGGAAATTCTGCAGAGCAGCAGAGGAGACACATGATGAATGACACATACTCGTGATGAAGGCGTACATTTCCTACAACTACTCTGACCATCCTTCACCCCCGGGGTGCAGCCGGCGCGGTCGGCCAGGGAGTGGCAGCACTGAGCACTGAGCGCCGGCAGCTCTCGCCTCCATCAGCCTGTGTGAACTCTCTCTGACTCAGCAAAACTGTGCCGCTCAGCGCTGCAGATACAGCAGCCCACAGTGGCGTTCGGTCCAATGCAGATTAGTGCAGTGCGGTGCAGGAACCGCTCGCTGCATTCTTCGCTTTATTTGCTGCTACCATGTGACGTGTGATGGCACCCTCGCCTGCGCTTCACGGATTTCTTTCCTGCTTGAAGGCACGAACGTGTGTGAGTCAGCAGAGATGTGACGGGAGATTGGCACACACACACAACATGGCATGAACACAGTTGATGAGACAGCTTGTTTCTCCTCTCACTCACACACACGTCGGGTAAGGACATGACCAGCCGTAAAACAAAGGAAACACATGCATTTTCCTTTGGATGCACCCTTCACACATGCACACACACCTTTACTTTAACATACGTTTATCTACCAGGCACAGCCTGCACAACTGCATGTGTAACATTAACCTTCAGCAAACACATTTTATGTCCACACTGCAGTAACAAAGACATGTCAACAAAGTGCATACATGCACACTCCTCCCCCTGAATCCTTTCAATAAACTGTGTGAGGAACACATACTGATGTGGAAACATTTTGACACACTGCAGCAGAGCAGCAGCAGCAGCAGCAGCAGCAGGCTTCTACTTGCTATTTGTTTTTGTTGTTAGCCTTCAGCTAATGAACGGAGAGGCAGAGACAGATCGAGACAAGGGGTGTGTGCTGCCTGCCAGCTCTGTGGGCAAACACGGGCGACTCTTCGACACTGGTCCAGACAGAGCCAGCACTCGTGCTCTCTGTGTGCCTCTCCAGCGACACACAACATTTTTAACGAGACACATAAAAACTTCCCACGCAGTGACACGGCCGAATGGACGCTCACAAGACAACAAACGTGACGTGTGTATCCGAGTCCTCTGTGAAAAAGATTTCAATAAATCAATGTAATCGAAAAGAAACAGTATTATTTAATCGTAACAAGATATCTCAGCCTCGTCTATATTGATAAAGTTAAGTACGGGTTTAAATCTGCACTAAGTAGTATTCCTGGTTTCCAACTCGCTGCCAGGTTCCAGGACATGTCATTACAGGAAAAGGTTGTCAACAGTAACTCTACACACGTCATGTTGGTGTAATCCACTCCTGCACAGACAGACAGGACACTGGAGATGCAGTTGTAACGCAGACAACCTGGGACTCGGCCATATGTGGTTAAAAAGGCTCCTGCTCCAGGATGTTGCAAACTGAAATCGTACCCCACACGGCCCCGTCCAGCTGAGTTTCTTATCTTCACAGAATGCCTCGTTTTTAATTTAGGACTCTGAAGGTATTCGGTATGAGCCTTGAATGTTTTTGCGCCGTTCAGTGCCGTACATGGCGGAGATGATCGCTGGTCTTTTTGCAGAAGAGTCGCAGGCGAGGAATCCGCGAGGGGATAAATCTCTCCCAGTCCAGAGGTATTAAAGAGGGGAAGCTGTGTAATGTTGGTAATTTATGTCTTTATAAATAACAGGAAGGAAGTGTGACTGGGCCTTTTTGGATTGGGCCCCCCAGTCGTGGAACTGAAGCCTGAGCAAATCACGGCAGACAGGTCAACATTATCTTTCCATTCCTGACTCCATGTTTTTGTGGTCGTGTCTTTCTTTTAATCGCTCATTGTGCCAAGGCAGCCTTTCCCCTGTTGTGTTCACTTTTAGGTTTGTGGAATTTAAAAAAAACAACAAAACAATGCAACATAAATATGATTGTTGCGATGAATATCCAAATTTCCATGACACCATTCACTTAAAAGTGATCCAAACTGAAATAGTGTTAAAATTATGACCCCAGGGACCAAACGCAGCTCATTTCAAACTGCAATAAACATTTCTTAAGAATACGATGGGATCGGGCCACGTAGTTGTAATTTGTGTTGGTGGACGGCCCGGCCTTTTTCTGTTTATCATTGTGTTTGGACCTCGATGAAGAAAAAGTTCGGCCACCCCTGACCGAGCATAAAGAGCCAGCAGGTCGACACGGGGCCGCATCCCTGACCTCCAGGAAGATGTCTCGGCGTTTGGATTGGTGAGACTCTCTGATCAGTGGAGCAGGAAGGAGGAGGGAGACAACGCCGGGTTACTCATCACACCTCGGCCGTACAAAGCCAGGCCTGATTTGTGGTCTCTGTTCACCGCCAGGACTTTTCTTTGTGAAAGACCCGAGCGCGTTTCCGCACGGACAGAGCGCGTTAATCAGTCGACAGATGAGTTACATCCAGCGCCGCTGCGCAGCCAGCGGAGAGTTTCGCTCGGAGCGCAGCACGGCACGAAGACAGTGATGCATCAGCGCCTCGGTTTGAAGAAATCCCAGTAGCCGGTGGTGTACGTGTGTGTGCGGAGGAACTCCAGTAAAGGGCCTGTGCTCCTCTCCTTAGCCCGGCAGTTCTGGACTGTAATAAAACTGTCAGTTTTTCCTGCCCAGCACTAAATGAAGCCCATCTGCAGCTACAGACAGTTCCTTGCATGTCCCTGTCTGCAGTCCACACACACCGAGGCACCTCCCAGAGGCCCATCTCTAATGAGAAATAACTCAGTGGAGATTAGTTCCATACTGTTTGGCACAGACATGCACCCAAAAGTATGGGCTCTCTGCATTTCCCTATTTGGGGAAAGAACCTGGGACCTCGTTTATTCACAGGAAATGTTTGGGAGCCCCAACTCAAATCATGTTCACATGAAACCCTGAAACCACCTGAAACTTCAAACCCAATAGCCCTCTACGTTTGCCATGGGTTTCGAAGTGGGCCAAAATAAACCAAGTGCTGGAGAACAAAGAAAGATATGATGGATAGATCAGAGTTTGGGCACAGCAAAGCTTCTGGGCACATGCGAGGCTCTTTTAAAGCAGCCGGCGAGCTCTGTGTTTTAAGATCACCCCAACACGGTTTATCTTTTATTTTTAAGCTGCTACTTGCGCATCAGTGTCATCAGATCCAGTTTTGTAATTAATCCATCACACCTCAGAAGCATTATCAGAATAAAACGGTGAGGAGCATTTAAGGACAAGCGTTATTTACAGGACTCTCACAACAACCTGAGGCTTCTCACTAACAAGCAACTGAAAGTGGAATGAATCTGCGGGGTGTAAGCGTTTCTCTGACGCTTCATCGAGATCCACCATAAAGAGCAGATGTTTTCTTCTCTTAAATTGCCACACACTGTCAAGTGTTCCCAACTGGAACACCTACAGGAATGTAATGAATTTATAATTATAATAATCAGGAGAGATAAATGTGGAACTTCCATAATCATCAGGAATGTTTTACTGTCGGCAGAAAAAAAGAAAACCACCCTGCTGTGATGGGCCGACGCTTTCAGACAGGTCAGGACTTCATGGATATTCACGCTGCTGCTGAGAAGGCAACTATTAAAAGCAAATCTGTCCTCTGCTGCTTCAAACACCTTCTCGCCGGGCTGGGTCACTGCCAGCACATTCCCGTTCCACATTCCAGTTTTGCATGAGTCATGGGTCACATTTTTATTTATATTTCTATGTCAATCTCAAAAACTGGTCACCAGCCGCTCGCTGCAGGACAGAAAAGAAAACAGCCGAAACTGTTCGCCAATGCGGCCTTTCACCTGGCTCACTTTCCTGCTGCCGAACACCTCGAACATGCTCGCACGCATCTGCTCGCATGCCTGGATTTCCAGAAAGTGCTATAAAAATGAAAAAAGATGACTACCGCGGCTCCTGCATCGCGCAGCGGGCGGGGCACATAAACCACATCCAAAGCGCAGCCAGGAAACCCACAAAGACCCCACTGGGCAGGACAACCCCGCAAACACTGGTGTAAATTAAACCGTGTTTGCTTTTCCGGAGTGAACGTGTCAGGCTGGAGGAGGAGGAGGAGGAGGAGGAGGAGGAGGAGGAGGAGGAGGAGGAGGAGGAGGAGGATGGTGAACGCTGCATTGACATGTAGGAATAAAACCTTCTCACAATGCGCAGTAAAATCAGCAGCTTTCACAAGGAACTCTGGGGTGTTAAAGTTTGGAAAAAACCCGGTGCAGTCAGAGAGGATAATTTGCATAAAGCCTGAGAGGAAACAGCAGTAAATTCAGACTTTAAAAAAGGGAGAAATTAACTGGGTTTTGTTCATGAATTTAACATTTTACAGACTGCACACTTGACTCAATCACTGTCCTACTAAAGGAAAACCAAACACCTGTACTTAGACTTAGAGCACTTAATAACTCACCTCCATTGCCATGATGAAAACTTTTACTAAGCCTGAGAAAGATCAAGGTAATAAATAGTATGAAGGGAACTGTGAAATAAGTTTTTATAATTCAAAGACATAACATAATTAGTTTTTCAGAGTTGAATGAGGAATGACAGTGAGAGACCTTGTGGAGCTTAAAAATGGACATTAGGAGAGACAAAGGCAGCAGCGAGGGAGAAGTAGTTCCATCCACTGCCAGATTAAATGGTGGCAGATTAAATAGCAAAACATTAAGAAAATTTGACATATTTCTGCCTAGTTGAGCGGCTCAGTCTGTCAGTTTGACCTGGCCTGTGTGCAGGACTACACAAATCTGCACAGATTAATGATAAGCTTCCAAAAAGCAGCATCACGACGCCGTCTTTGGGAAAACTGATTCAGCATTAAAATGTGAAAGCGACTGATTCCAATCAGGTAATAAACTACAATATTCACAAGGAGTTTTGTTTGTGCTGTAAACTCTCGCTCCGGTCAGATCTTCGGTCCCACATCCAGACACGGCCCTGCCTATGTCTGGATTTAGCCTTTTTTCCCCCTGCGAGCCAGGAGCCGGTCCCACCGGTCAGGAAAGGCCACAAACTCTGTGAGAGGTGAAGGCTGAGGTCAGGCAAACTGTAACCATCTGGGAGAGGAGAGCTGCCTGTGTGCCAGAATCGCCACATCACTGCCTGCCATGTATAAAAGGGAGACATCTTTCATTTTCATCCTCTGGTATTTTCATGAGAAACCCTCCAGTTTACAGTACGCACGATGGCCCTCAGCAGTCACGAAAACACAACAGCACAACAACGTCAACGCTGCTTCCTCCTCACCCCCCCCCACCCCCTCCTGTCTCTGTCAGTAAGGGAAACCGGGTGTTTCGGAAATTTATGAAGAGAAAACACAAGTAATTAACGAGGAAGACCTCCCAACACGTGCAGTGGATTGCAACATGCTACCCTGCCGCCTGCTCTTTTCATCCTTTCTCTCCGAACAACAACATGAGGTGAATGATGGGTCAATAAAAGCAGATTATTGCACTCAGGTGGAAATCATTAAGCGGGAATGCAGGTAAAAATGAGCCCCAGTTCAACATGTTTGGATTCTGAGCAACTGCACAGTGGATCCCAGTGACTACATGGAAAAAGCCCGCGCATGAACATGGACACGCACTCGTGCACGGCACACACATTAAAAGAGCGAGCACCCACTCACACAGGCAGTTTACAAAGTGCACCGAGGAATAAAGACATTAATTAATTTGTTCCTGTTGCCTGGAGTTTATTCAAATGCTTTGGAAGCCGTGATGGAAGACATATGGAGATGATGGTTTAGATTAGAGAAAGCCGAGTCGGGGCCACACAGACGGGAGAAGCCTGTGTCACTGGCAGGGAGCCTCACAGGAAGGCCGGCGCGGACCCACGGGGCGTGAAAGTCTCTCAGCAGGCGCAACGGCTCAGGCAGGGAACTGGATCAAACTCATCAGCGCAGCCAATAAATATGGACCTAATCTGCTGATGAGAAAGGAGCCGACAACACTGAGCTGGGCTGCGAGGCGGTCGGTGGCTGTCATAAGAACAGAGGAGACTGAAGCGCTCCCACTGGGGACTTTGCACGAACCACAGTGGATCGTTTTGGCTTTGCAAACTTGCTCTTTTAAAGACACCAGATGACTCGGTTTGGAGTTTGGGTTGTGAAAAAAGCAAAATTCTGGACATTGGATGTTTTAGGATTGAAGTTGCAACAGCTTTGCTGAATCAAAAACTACCAGAACAATAAAAAAAAATATTAATCAGATAATAAATACACATAATTTATAGAACATTAACAGCACAGAACCATGAGGAAGAGCATCAACTATGACTGAGCCATCAGTAGAGCCGGGATTTGACTTTCCATCAACTCTCAATTTGACCAGCAAAAATGCAATTTGCTGCAATATTGACCAAAAAAATCCCAGAGTATCTATTTATTTATTTCCCCTAGTCAGATGATTTAACAATGCCAATTTTTCTAATTCTAGTTTCTTATCACGCTCATTTATTCTGACAGGATTTCCCCTCACAGACGGAGTCCCTGGACTTCCGAGACGGACAGTTCACAGCACCCGGGTTGTCCTGGGAGCTGTACCGGGATCAGGTTTCCCCGCTGCGACACTTTATCCTGGCAGAGGCATTTGATACCGGGGCATACCACAGCCAAGTCCCAATAAACACGGGACCTGGTCCGCAGAACCTCAACGGCACTCATTGTCCCTCGCTGGAAACGGAGTAAAATTGGACTGTTTCTTTGATGATGTGTTTACACAGGGCTTAAAAAGGGACAATTGGGTTTTTTCGTTGTTTACAATAACTCCTCTGAATCCCACTGTTTGGCCTCAATAAACTTTGATCTAAAGTAAATAAGCCCCGAGCACGTCGGGGCCGCTGATCTGCGGGTAAGTCGTGTCAATAAACTGTATGCTAAGCAGCCGTCAAGATGCTATCAGACGCTGTCTGAGGAGGAAAGTGAGGGTGGAATCTGCAGAATCCAAGACGAGGAGGGAGACATGACAGCGAGGCCGACGTGAGGACAGACAAATCTTTCATTAGAGCTCGCCTCTTTAATGACTCATTCCTTAGCTACCAGGTGGAGTGACCCTCACAACAACTACCCCCCCTCCCCTGTAAAATACCTTTACATCTTTCTCCTTCTTTTCTGTGGTCCACCCTTTCACTCCCTCAGCAGGGTTTCCCCCCCCAACACTTAGCGTCAGTGACACAGATACGTAGTGGAGCGGGACAAGGAGAGTGAAGGCCGGCATCTATTCAGCGGCCCCGGACAAAAGAGTGACATGAATGAAAACGAGGGAGATCGACGACTGAAGGTTGAAGGGGTCGGTGATGAAGCCAGAGCGACCTCAGTGACTGTGAAGCCAACGCTCACGGCTGCCAGAGGTGGAAGATGTTTGTCAGCATCATTGCAGCAAGTGTCGATGTCTGGACGTGCAGTTCGTAGGCCGTTGGATCGAGGCTGCTTCGCCGCATCAGCAGCCATTTGAATCCCACAGATTTGTTCTAACTGAAGTAAAATGTCCGTGGATGTAGAACCACATGTGTAATGGTAAAATCTATAATCAAACCACACTTTTCTGTTATCACGTACGCACATGTGGAGTGGTTTTATTTTTTTTAATCTGAGGTATTTTATCTCTTTATCTGTAAGAAAACAAGTGAATAGAGCCAAAAAACTTTACTTAATTTGAAATTCATGATCCTTTAAATCAATGTTTCATCTCACGAACTGCTATAAAAAAGTTATTCTGAAGCAGTTTTTTTTAATCCTGAAGTTGAGCAACGACCTCAGTGACTCCCTTCTACCTTACTTCTCGCCCCTCTTCCTCTCTTCTCACTCCTCTTGGCCCCTGACTTTTCTCAGCTCCCCCTATTCTTAACAACCTGACACGTGGGGAAATACACCAGTGCAAACTCCTTCCAATAAACACAGTTGTGCTGAGACCACATCTATTTCAGACTCTGCTCTAGGAATAGGAAGCGAACCGATGTGGAGGCAAACACATGTGTCACAGGACACCACCTCATTTCCATACTGGCCACCCTGTGACTGACTGCGCGAAATGGAAAAAAAGGGTTTCTGCTCAGAGTGAACCTGATGACGTCTCGCAGCAGTTCGTCGCCCCCCCCCCCCCGGCCTGAAGCGTGGTTCCTCTGGGCTTCTCGGCCAGGAAGCCGAGGAACCTTTCGGCACACGTCTGTCAGCAGCTTAGGTGAAGACACAATCTAGTTAACCTGACATCCAGTGTAATAAGAACAGCCCCTTGTCATCGGTGTTTTCTCGGCCCTTAATGACCCTACGTGATTACTTCCACCAGTCAAAGACAGCTTGACAGGTCGAAATGTGACAGAGAAGAAGATGACTCATGAAGTTTGCTTATTTCTTTTAACAAAGTAATTTCTTCTTACAGATTCAAATAATATCCAAAAAACTGTGTGACACTGTATAGAAATCAAAAAACTAAAGGTGTTATACCAAACTTTTCAAAGAAAATTAGTTTTTGTTGAACTTGCAATCACAAAAAGGCTTTGGAGAAAAAAAAAACAATAAATTAAACCTGACGAGGAAGTAATTAAGCTGTGCTACATGTGAATTAGAGGATCACACAAGTATGAACAACTCTGACAGCTGGCAGGTTCAAACACCAAACGCTGCTCATGTTTCGGCTATGTTAAGTTAATGTCTCCAGTTTTGACTGTTGCTTAGAGAAAGTTTGGTTAGTTAGCTTATACATTTATATGTAACGTTCTCCGGAACTTGGCCTTAAAGGTGGAAACATCTGATGAAAGCACAACAGCGATGGTATTTCTGATCAAACAGTGTCCCGCGTGCAGCTCGACATTAAACAGGGCAGAAGCGATACCCTGCGGTGATCATAAATAGTTGCCATGACTATGTGAACTATGCCTGAGTGCCCCGTCATGTCAGATTGTTGCACCCTGGCACCGGGTTTGCTTTACCAAGCTGGGTGTGAACTGACTGCTGACAGGTGGCAGAGCTTAAGAAAAGGGTCAAGTCAGCACTGTGATCAACACCTAAAGAGGACAGATGCAATAGACTTATCTGAACAGCGTACTCCGAATAAAGAGATGGGCTATTCATGCCTGAATGTGACACATCAAAGGTGCAACGCAATGCACAACAAACAGAATCACCTCTGCTTCATCCCGAGCTGGTAATTACCACTCTTGTCAAGAAGGTGTTTTGTTTGGATACAAGCTGCTTTATGCCAACATGCCATTGAAATGAATTTGATTCAGACTTGGCACAAGGATTCAAAGGCCCGCTTGGTCCTCTGTGGGCCGACCTGTTTGCCCAACTGGAACTAATTCACAATCAACATGACCGACTGCGCTCTCTTGAATGCCCCACTTGACTATGCCAAATGACTGATGTGTTGCTGCTCTGTTCCTCGTGGATCACATCAGAAATTTCTACTCGTGTTCGCGCTGGTTGATAAGGATTAAATATTTGCTTGGCAAGACAAATAAGTGCCGTCAGTGACGGCTTATTGGCCTGATAAATGTTTTTCCCATGTATTTTTTTTTCCTAGTGGGCCGAGATTAAACACATTTTCCCTGGCGGACTCGTGCTTTTTCTCAACATGTCCTACTGGCATGGAAATTGTAGCTCGATGTTATTTATTTCTATAAGTTTGGATGTCAGAAACAAGTTTTTATCAACCAAATCCATCTCTCTTTTGTTCAGATGAGCCATTTCTAAATTATTCATGCATTTCATCCTCCCAGTGGCCTCGCTGGAGAGGGTCAACCGCTCGACAGGTTTGAATGATAAATACGGTGACGCGGTGCTTTAAATCACCGTGTCACATTGTCTCTGACAGAAACTGTACTGAAACTGCAGCAGAGATCCATCAGCCTGACATTCTCACACATCCAGGAGACATTAATCCATATTATGGTGAAATAAGATACCGGCAAACTCGACAGACCTGAGACAAAACGCGAAATAATCCAGTGACGGATACGAGCGCCCAACGTGATCTCATGCAACCCAGCCATAATCAACAAGGCGATGTTGCAAAGGGCTCCGCGTCTACATTTTTCAGCAATGCGCTGGGGCCTCTTCCTCATCATTCATCTGTCACAGGAGACGGTACCAACGGCATTTTCCGAAAAGTGCAGTCAAACTGTATGGAGGAAAATGTGGCATTTCCACCATGCATAATCCTTAATGAGTGAATTTAACCATGACCTACATTGCTGGCTGCAGGCTGCAGCAATACTGACGAGACGGAGTTACGAATAATTGGCTTTCGAAGCATGACTTTTCCAAACTTACTTACCTTTGGGTCAGGGAATACTGAGTGCATGTCTTTTCTTTTCTTGTTTTTTTTTTTGTTGCAGATTGCAAATGTTATTAAAAGTTCGACGGAAAAAAAAGCAAAAAACTGTGCCAAATCGAAACTCTTTTGAAACCAGGAGACAGAGAGAAAAACAGTCACTGCTGCAGTGTATGAGAGAGATGGCTGAAGGTGAAATTGCACCTGAAACGGCTGCCCACTTTGAAAACAGACATACCTGGCTTTCAGCAAACATGCCCTGGCAATAGAAATCACACTCAGGAGATTTTTGAAAAACCACCATTAGGAGCCAGTCATGCATCTCCACGGCACTGTCAAGGTGCAGAGGGGATGGCTGGCATACCGAATGCGCCCGCAATTTCTGATAGGATAAAAAAAAAGGCGTTCTGGCTCGACGCACTCCAGAGGATCAGACGTCCTTTGGCAGCAAAGAATGCAAAGTGCTCTCTTGCCTTATTTAGCCAAAGTCATGTGTGATGGGGAAGAAAGGGGGAGAGAAACAGCAGAGATTATGATCCAAAACTATAAAAAACAATGTCAACAACACATACCTTGAAGTATTGTACAGGTATTTGTGGTATGAAGATGACAAGACTTTAGGGAGGAACCACATGCCGATGGATAAGACACTCTAACGTTTGTTTTGAACTCAAAGGATTTCGTGGATGGATGGCACGTCCTGTTTTCTTAATAAGTGGAGGAGTTTTACCGAGACTCCAGCCAGATTAGCCTAATCTGCTGCTAAATTTGTGAATCAAACGCTGTCAAACATGAGAAGTCTCAAGCTGAGGAGTTTATGTAGCAGACTCTCTGTGACTTTCAAATTAATAACAAGCAGAGCAGGCAAAGCTCCAAGACAACTGACTCTCTCTGATTAACAAGTTTTACTTATGTTCTTGAGGTATTTTGTCAAATCTTTATTATCCCCGCGAGAAGTGAACCTTCACACGAGTAAGCACGCTTGTTTCTGTGTGTTAAACGGGTGATTGTGTGTTTCTTGGGATGGCAGCAATATGAGACTGCTGGCAGTGTTTGAAAGGAAAAGTGTTGACGCATGCAGCTGGGAACTGAACAAGTCACAAAAAGTAAACAACAAAGATCAAAGAGAATCACTAAGAAATCACAACAAAAAAGTTCAAATGGATGCAGAGCTTTTTTTCATAGTTTAAAGTTGTGATATGTCATTTCTTTATAACCTTTGATTTAAAACAACAAAAAATATCCACACTTTCAGAGCAAGACATCAAAAAGCTAATTACAAATAGTCTTGTAATACTACTTATCACCACAAGGCGGTGTGTCAAACTGTCACTTTTCTTGTTTTCAGTACAAATAAAGAGGAAACAGCAGGTTGTTATTCGAAAAGGACCAGAGAACCTTTTAAAAATGAACGACAGAACTGCAGACATTTTTTTGACTGATTTGAGTCGCGAGTTGTTGTTTTTCACCATCTCTGTGTAACGATTCTTTCTCTAGCTTTACTTTAACGTTGACAGGTTTAACGATCACAAGAGTACACAAGCCTGATGTTATAAAGCCCGAGGGGACAAAAGAAAGGAGGACCTGGCTCTCTGCACTGCAGGGGGTCCAATTCACGCATGGTTGCATCCCATCCATGGAGACAACAATGTAAAGAAAAGCTCCTGCATAATTTAGGTCACTGAGACGACTTTGGAGTTTGGGTTTTTCAGCCTCCTGCTCCTGCAGTTCAAACTGTTATTCAGCTGATATTAGTCAGTCACAGATTAATGTTAGCGTTTGCATTCACAACTCAGTGTTTAAAAAGAACCTTTATCAATATAAAGTTTCTTCTGGTGTTTGTTTTTTTGAACTTCGAAGTTGACATAATTTACTGACAATAGTTGTCAATGATTTCGAACACAGCGGATTTATTTTTTTTGCTGTTTCTTCTTTAAAATTATCTCTTGAGTCACTGCTGGAGCTTCTGTGTGGCCTCACTGATCATCGAAGAATCCAAACTGGATTTTCGTGGTGTTCACCGGAGCCGTGTGGAGGCAGGATTGGGCTCTCTGAAGCTCTACACGACCACACACACACCTTTGCATGGTGATTTCTGGCCTCTGTGAGCCAGTTGAACAGGAACCATGACACACTGTAAATCTCAGAACTCAACTCATATTTCTATTTTTTCGTTTTTTGATCAAGCTCGACCGGCCGCTTTAAAAAATCTGCCAATCTTTAGAGCCAAATCATCAAAATATTATTTATGACATTATGTGATCCGCATACTTGTCTACAGGTCTGTTTCGTCTAATCCCCACCTCCTAAAAATACCCCCAAAAAACCCTGCATTGGTGTGGGGGTGGGTGTGGGTGTGGGGGTGGGGTTGGGGGGGGGGTCTGAATAATACAAGAAATCAGTGGGCAACAGTCCTGCACCACTGCACTATAACAAGTTCAGACACCTCAGCCGAACACTCTGGGACCCGATTCAGGCTGTTTGATGTTTTCACATTAAGCAACTCCATTCTTCCACTCCCTCCTCGCTCGATCACACCCCTCCAACACCCACCCCGTCTTGACCCTGCGCCAGCTTCGCCAAAACCTTCCTTTTCAAGCACACCTGGTAGTCGTTAGGCTCAATCACGGCACAAAGCTCCTGAGTGCTGCTGCAATGAGAAAGGGACGAGAAGGTTGCCTGATTAATACATCCACACTTTAAAGCGAGTGTCTCAGAGGAGGTAAACGTGTGTAAGTACATACACTTGACACGGAATACTTTTCATATCTGACCTTCTTTTCAGATGCATGAGTTTCCATGCAGTCGCAGCTGGAGCAGGAAATACTGTGTTGCAGTTTAGTCTGAATGTGTCAGAGTCGAAGGACCCGTCCACATGCAGACAGGTTTCAGATTATCCGCACGAGTGTCCGTCGTCACACACACGACATATCCGGAGACAGAAAATGATACTTATTCGAAAAAAAAGGAATGAATCCTGAAACTCCTTCGCTGCTGCGTCCCTGTTTGGCGATAAAATGCTGACATCATGACCCAACATCCCCCAAACGTGTGTGCACTAAACTTGGTGTTGAGAAGTTTGTAACCAATATGATCCAAAGCAGAACTTCCACTTTGTTACAGGTATATGCAAATGTGTAGCATTAACTTTGTAAGAGTATAGAAATAGAGAGGATTCCAGAATGAAAACACTCTCCTGATGTAACTGTTTATCTCCACAAAAGAGATCAAAATCCCAAAAAAGTCTGTGCTGTTTCCTCGTCGGATTTTACTCCACTGTGAACATTCATCTGGTACTGAAAACTGCAAGTCTTTGGACAAATTCAAATGGATTCCATCACAGAATCCAAACAGCCTGTTTGGTGTCTAAAAGCAGAAGACATCTGAACAACTTCGTTGCTATGAATAGTTCATATTATTCGATTAGAGAAAAAGGGAAGAGGTTACAAAAGCAGAGCAGAGATGCTCCACATCCACAGCTACGAGCACAAGCTGTGTTTGGACAGAGAACAATGGCAGTTTGTGAATGAGAGAGTCATTTGCATAGTACTGAAGTATGAAGAGGAAGAAAGAGCAGATTTCACTCAATGAGTAGAACAAACATTGAAACAGCTCTAATGGCATCCAGAGGGAGAGGCAGAGATGTTTGTTTACAGTGTCAGGCTGAAGGCTGGACAGTCTCATTGAGTCTCTTTCAAGCGGACGGTTGTTGACGTGTTCGATTATGACGTGGGGAGGATTACGTTTGGTTTCAACTATTGCTTTTTCTAAAATATCTTTCGTGGTTGCATGAGAATCGACAGCTGAATTAGAATCAATCAGAAAAACTAGCAGCCAACACGAGCTATTTTCTGAATGACTCCTCAATAAAAGAGGTCAAAATTTAAAACTGGGTGATAAATTTGAGACAGCAGAGGACCGAGGGAACAGTTCCGGATTCAGGAGAGACTCTAACTTGCAAAAAAGATCGTAATTAAGCGGTTTTGGACACTGCCTGTTTTTAAAAATGGCTAAAAAACTAGGAAGTAGTCAGAGATATAAATCAAAGGGGCTTTCTCAGTTTTTTTTTAATGTTGCTATTGAGCAGTGAATCTGTCTGGAAGTGGAGCAGGAGGATTACCTGCCCTCTTAATGTCTCCAACCTGCCTCAAGAGATTGCTGTGATAACCTGATCATTTCTGAGAATATTCAGGGTTAGAAACGAATTGCAAGGGGTTCCAAAGGTGTTGTAGACCACATAGAAAAAGACTGAGAGAGAATCAATCACTGATATCAATCATTCCTCCAAATTCCCTGCCAATCAGTTCCGCACTTTATGTTTGACAGACGGGCAGATGGACGAATGAAGAGTGAAAACATATCCACCTTGGCAGTTTGAATGTTTTCTACAAATAAAAGAAACCCTAAATTTTCCCCCATTTCTTGGTTATTCTATGAATCAGGATAATAAAGGCAGTCAAGCTGTTTTGTCAAAAATAAAATCAACAGACTGCAACAATTGGAAACCTGCTCGAGACCAGATAAGCAAACCTGACACGTACAAACTGGGCTCTGCAGTTCCCAGAGTGCAACATCGCATCAGAAAAAGCGCTCTCGCTAATTTAGACACAATTCAGGTGTTAAGAATAGCTCTGTTTACAAAAGGTCAGGGACTAAAATCTGATCTGAAACCAGAGAGGGGCTACGGTGCATTTCTCAGGCTGTGTCTTCACGTCCTCGTTCTGGCCCTCTGCTTATAGCCGGGCTGCAGCAGACCAGCGATCCTGCTGCTTGGTTGAACATAATTCTAATATCATGAGCGCTGGATCGCCTTCAATAGTTAAACTTTGGCCCAGAAAATTTGTCTGTTTCCTCTTCCTTTTATTCTCATGTCGCAGAGTTGCTCGAAGCAAAACATCTCGACTTCTTGGACTTTCCCTGAAAGAAGCGTTTACATAAATATAAAGAGGACTGTCTTCCCCCC